>BRZM01000015.1:2480789-2614993 GCA_033238685.1 Lates japonicus | reverse complement strand
TATAAACCCTGTGTAGTCTCTCCTGAGCTTGACCTTACAACCCCTGATCATTCATTCGTTCTGACCATATAGAACCTGACTGTCAACTCCTTCCTCCTCGCTTGTCCCCACCTCCTCCCTGGCTAGTTGCGGCTAGTGGGGCTCTTTACCCGACACCCGAAGCCACATCAATTTAGTCACCTGAATCATACATGCAAACACACACACAAATACACAGACCTCTCCTTGTCCTGCCTCAGCGGAAAGCCTTCTTACCCCATGCAGTCACTTCCAATCTTCGTTTCAGCAGTGGAAAAAAGGCGAGAGAGAGAGAGAGAGAGGAACAAAGAGAACTGGTACGCACTGGTTTTTTAAGGATCTACTGTTTGATGACAGGTTTTCAATTTGATTTAAAATTCCACTGTTTTCTCAAGCTGGATTACTGCACTTACAAACGGTGAAGAACCACTAAAACCCTGATGCACAATACATAAAAGGTCACCCTGTTTCACATTTTTCTGTGTAACACAAAGCAAATCATTGTAGGATTCAAGTAACAAGAGTTTCAAAAGTAGAAAAAATTCACCTTTATCAAATGAGGCAAAGAATTTAAGTGATTTGCTGACAGACTGAAACAAAAACTTGAAGTGGTGACCCCTCTCCTGTTTAATAATAAGCTTTTTCTCCAAGATAGCTTATACAAACAAAACAATGTTCCATCTGGCACAAAAGTCACATAGGTTATTACAGAAAGTCATTAGTTGCTCATCTACACAATGTTTGCAAATAAAGCAAGCTACTTGCTTTGTTTCTCAGTGATTACTCACCATAAGATAAAAACTATATTGATGCAGATCCAGATCAACATGCAGACTAAACATTTATTTGTTAGTTTAAACAATTCTGAATTTTAATGTCTGACACCAGTCTTTGTATTATTTGAGAAATTAAAAACCTTGATAATTATGTAAAACTTATATCTTACACATAATTTAAACAATCTTGTCATGAAAAAATTGTGACAATGTTTACATTTAACAGGTCATTTTCAGTTGATAAATGTGTAGATTGGATTAACAGATTTTGCCTGTGCATGGTTCTGTGAATTCGTTGTCTTTCAGTTCTTCATGGTGGAAAGGGAGGTCGTAATAAGTCAGGTCCTGCATCTCTGTTTGGTGGCACCACCATTGCGCAATGACCTGGCAGATGCATTATATGTTCATATGATCATTTGTCATCAGATTACTCTATTCTGTACACATGACATCTGACTGCATCTATTACATCATTGTATGTCTCTCTTTCTTTTGCTCTTCAGAGGTTTTTCATTTCTTTTCGAGGGTATGCTGTACAGACATAAAAGCCATTGAGAGACAACCTTGTGATTTGACAAAAAGTGAGTGTGTCCATAGCCTTATGATAAACAATGTTGTGGGCACTGCTTCCAGTAACTAGACATACTGTAAACAACAGCTTCTCTTCGTACTTGGCTGGCATAAACCAACATGTTATATCTTTGATAAGCTGAAATCAGACTTGCGGCTCTTCGCATAGGTTGAAATTGTTTTGGTTACAATTACAAAAATTTGGGATTATGTGTTATTACTTAATACTACATACTTTGAATTTTTTTAATAAACTATCATTTATTAAGTGGACTTCTTCTCAAAGGTAATGATGTGTTCACCATGATCTTAGTGCCCCCTAAGTGCACTATTAAAACTACAATATTGAAGAATAACAGCTGGATTAAGGTATTTACATGAGCTAAAAATGGCACTACCAGTGATGCAACAAAAACAGAAAACTCCATGCTATGTGCACGGTTATGTATGCTAATCACGTGCATAATAATAACCAGTTTGGTGCAGCGTTGCCAGTGAGATTACTGGTGACAATAAGATGTTGAAACCATTCGATGTATCAATCACTTGAGTAAAGCCAGTGTTTGTGGTATGAAATATATCAGATTGACATTTTGATATGATTTTTATTTGTTACCCTGTGAGGACTTCGTGCTGAATTTATGCCGCTCCAGCAATGACCCATGCATTAGTACAGCCAATGATGTCACTGAGAACAACTCAAAGTAAATAAACAGAAAAGATGATAGAAAGAAAAAGGCCGGAGAGTAAAAGAGGGTAGAGTATCTACAAAAAGGACATGAACACGAGGGAGCCACAGGCATCTGGCGGGGTGTAGACCCCGCTGCCCGTCCTCGGTAAGCTGAGATGGATAACCTGAACTGGCTCTGAGTCAAGCACAGAACACACACACCCATCCCCAGTTAGTTCTCTCTGGCAGAAAGTGTCATCAGCAAACAACATATCTGGTGGGTCACATCTTGTGCTTAGACACCTAAAACATCCACTGACTCACCTTCCGTGCATTTCTGAATAGCAATGTTTGCAATCCCACAGGCCTTTTCATAAAAGTTTCTTCAGTTACTATTCTTATTACCACTTCTATCGTATCTTTGTTTCCTTCGTCCGTTGTTCCCTCCATCAGCAGCTCCAGCTATATGCTGTACAAACATGGCACTGAAAAGCCATCCATCACCTCCTGCCTCCGAACCACCACCACCACCCCACCTCGAACCCCTCTTTCCCTGTAGTTATGATTGGAACGATGCAGAATTCCTGGGGAGCAAATGGCTAGAGAGAATGTGGAGTTTAATTTGAGAGGATCTGCTTCCTGTAGCTCTCGCTCTCAATGGGAAAAGAGAATAACTAGAACAGAAGAAATAAGAAGATGAGAAGGGAGGAGTGGAGGATCAGAGTGAGGTGAAACATTTATCAGTCAATATTATTTATTACTTATTTGTTTATGCTTCCATTATTTTTTCTAGGGACATGTGTTTTTGTCATATATTTGGAACAATCTACCACCGCTTCAGCCCCTTATCAGCATATTTCTCGCCCTACCACTCTAATGATTTAACAGTTCTAAAACAATCACAGCAATTTAGCTCTTCATCCATCAAAGCTGCCCCTGACAGACAATGATTAAGTATGAAAGCGTCTGTCACTGCCGCTGCAGGTCAAACTGGTTGAGTTGATAGATCTATCTAGCTCTAGGCTGGATAGAATATGTTGTTTTCACGGGCCTGTCAAGGCAGGGTGCAGCCCGAGGCCGAAGCAGGTGGCCCGCGTGTGTTGGCATCCGGGCCCAGGGCTACCCCGTCTCAATACTGCACTGACCCGGGCTCCTGTCAGATAGTGAGAGCGCCACAGCCAGATTTCCTGACAGAAAATGACACAGCTGCCTTAGTAGAGTTCTCATTTAATGAGGTTTGAATTCAAGTGTTTGTTCTGTTTTTGGAAAAAGTTTTCAACATGATCATTTTTGCAATCTGACTGAATATTTACATCAGAGAGTGAATTTGTCTTGGTCAGCTTTGTGTATGGAATTTTACTGTATGTTTTCAGCCACAGTGAAACACATCTCTAGGGCTGGTCAGTCAGTCCACCACTTTAGTCTGGACTGTAATGAAGTTTTATTACAGACATGCACAGTCACAGAGGGTGGACCCTCCAACTTAGGTGGTTCTCCTAACTTTTTCTAGTGCCACCAAGAAGCTAATGTTTGTTTTTATTGTTTTCAGTGTCTCAGCAATTTAATGGGTGTATTGCAATGGCATTTGGTGCAGATATTCATGGTCAATAATTCTAATACTTTTGATCTATATATGTAAAACGGGCGAATCTGGCAAAAGGTCAGAATTTTACTTTGTGCAGTACAATAATAGTCTGTGATCAAACACCTACAGAACATTTCCATCAACCTCAGCTGTGCCTTGTTGTTTGTCCTAGTTGGCAAATTCTAGCATGCTACAATCTTAAACAACAAGATCATCAGCCTGGTAAATATCATGCTTAACACATCAATATGTTAACTGACGCGTGTGGTATGTTATTGTGCTGATGTTAGCACCCCCTCACTCCACAGCCTCACGTGGCTGTGGGGGGTTTGTCATTTCTTAGCACCTGAATCTTTAAAAAAAAAAAAAAAAAAAGAAATATGAAGTCATTGCAGTTGTTAAAACCACAATTTTCTTGCAGCCCTCAATAGTGCCATGGTAGCAATTATGATTTGCCAGACTTATTACACTGATTATTTGTTTTTAGCAGCAGGGGCTTCGCTGGGTAGCTTACATAGCAATGCCTGAGGAGGGAACTTAACCTTTAAAATGTTACACATCTACCTAACCTAGAATACTTGGTATTATTTAATTCTCCCCAATCAATGTAAAAGAACTAATGGGAAAAAGCCATGTAGCTGGCCTTGATGCGGACTGTGTTGCATATCTTTATAAAACACAAGTGAAATCTATTCCACCGATGTCTGGGGCCGCGGCTCAATAACCACACTAACTCTGTGCCTAGCGGTAAAAACATAAAAAGTATTACAGGATATGCATTTGCTTAGTGCTCTCAGTCTGAATGGCAGCCATTCTTGGACAGGCTATCCATCCCTGTGTTTGCCTGTGCTGCATTAGTGTAATAAGACAAAGGTCGCTATCACATTCCCCACAGTCAATTCCGCTGTGAGTGTCCCCAGCCAGAGAAGGACAGCTGCCAAAAGCCTCTCTCATCCAGCAGCTCGTGTGTCCCAGACCATGCATGACGGAATCAGACAGTTGTTATACCAAAAGTGAGGAGGCAGGCTGAGTTACCAGGCTGGAAGGAATTCGCATGTAAAATCACAGCGGGCCTTTGGCTTTCAGACACACACACAACTTATGCTGTACATACTCCAGCATCAGCTCTTTGGCTGAGACAGAGTGTGTGTGTCTCTGGTGGTTGAGTGGTGGAAGGGATAATACAGTATGTGTGTGTCCACACATTCATCCATGCATGCCTTGAGTATGTGAAAAGCAGAGCGGGAGTTTTACTATACACATACACACACATTTCCTGACATATACACATCCACTCGCCTTCTCTCTTTTCTCTCCACTATCTCTCTTGCCCCGGCTCTCCTGTCGGGACGGCTGACAGATCCAACCTGGCACTTTGGACTTAGTGTTTTTCAAAGCACAAGACAACTTAGCAGGTTGCGTCGCTTGAGCATGACCTAGAAAAGCGTTAAAAAAAAACCCATAAAACACAGGCTTTCAAAGCCCTTTACCGTCTCACTTTGTCCATTTCTGTGACTCTCCTGCACCTTATTTCTGCCTCCTCTCTTCTTCTGCAGCTTAATGATGTGAGGAAAGTCAGAATATGTATGCTGGACAACAGTGTGTAAAAGTCATAATGTGTGTGTGTGTGTTGTGTGTGCATTTAGGTGAAATACAGCAGGTGCCTGTTATGACAGGGTAACAAGTGAGAAGGGCCAGAAGCAACTGGTCATGGAGAAAGAAACACCGCACACTGCTGCACCTACAGCACGCAGCAGATTTGAATCACACATGCCAGCTGAACCACACACACATTTGCACACACATAGCAGCAATAAATAAGCATGAACCGAGGGATTTTTAGGAAGAGTTGGAGCTTTTTCTAATGAGAAAGCCAATACTCTGGCTCCAAACCCAACGTGGGACTGAAATATGTTATTGAGCTCTCCAGAAGGGATAAAAGAGATGGAAAGTTGACCCAAAAGGGTAGGAGAAATGTACCGCCACAGCCAGATGTCTAGGTAAAGAAAATTAATCGTAAATTGTGTCGCTAACCGCACTGTAAGGACGTGTTTGAGTGCACAGATTGGCACTCAAGCTGCCTCGTAAAGAGGGCTAATTTTGAGTGACAAGCAGTTCAACACATGCTAACCGAAGTGCAAGTCAGCACTCAATATCAATTAGAGGAAATCCTAAACAGAGACAAATGAAGACGTACATGTTGAGCAGTATCGACAGAAAGTCCAATGACTCATTAGAGGCCCCTGTGAACTGTGGCTACTCAACGATCTGAAATGGCCACTGTGCGCAGGTGAAAGTCAGAGGCCTAATGAGAAGTGAAGGGTAAATAAACTCCCGCTGTGGTGAGACAGGACAGACCAACCAAACCACCGCTTCGGTTCTTCTTTCAGCGAGAAGCTCATCACGAGGAGGGTTGACTAACAAATGTAATCTGTCGTCAAGTGTAATGGCTTTCTGCAGTCGCTCACCACATTCCGATGTGCTTGTAAAGACCATAATGTACACTAACAAAGCTGTAATGATGATAATGATAACTTGTCATACATTTAGTGACACATGGAGACAGATAGTATTCCTACACCTGTGCATATACTTCTCCAAATGCTAAATATGCACCCTCTCCCAACATACACACATATTTCAGATGTCATTGGTTCTGACGGGGCGGACGTGAGTCAGGATGAGACTAGGCAGAGTAACCGGCTCTCCCGTTCAGAGAGCAGTGGAGGAATGTCAGGCTAAATAAACAGGGTGTCTGCAGGAGAACTGAACCAGCCCTCCCAACTCCTCTACACTCCCTACAGCGCCGGGGGGCAGAGGAGTGGGGCGGTATAGAAAGGCACTTAACACTAAACAGCACTACATGAGCACACGTACACACGTCTGGGAACATGTGAGGTTTTAAGCAATATGGATTTTGAAGGAAGATTAATTTTACACTTAAAAGATGTTAGTGTGTTTTCTATTTTACAATCTTTAGTCCAAAAGAGTTTAAATAATCAGTTTTCCATATTCAGTACCTGTGAGGGTAAAACATCATGCGATGCTCAAACTATTTTATTGATACTGAGACTGATTGCCAAGTAAATCAATAAGTAAACAAATTAATAAAATCAACAATCTATCTGGATAAATAATTTTTTTTTTTTTTAACATATTTTAAAGAAATACAAGTAGCTTTAGTAGCATGATATTATCAGCGGGGAACATCACTGACTGTTCTATTAACTTTAAAGAGATGACCTCAGAAAATGTAAAAAAAAAAAAAGAAAAAAAAAAAAAGCAAGAACACATTCATTACACAAATACATGATTGAATCGTGAGAAACATGCTTTGTCCTTTGTCTACACCATCCTCTCTCTCGCTCTGTGTGTGTGTGTGTGTGCAGTATTGTGCAGACCAGTGTGCCAAAACTATGTCTACATTCAAATACATCAGCACCACAATATATCATCCTGTGGTTTACAGAGCACATAAAGGAAGACGGCAGCTGCCCAGTGAAAACATACAGTTGCACATATCAAACTTTTTTTACAGCATCTCAAACACCACGTATAATGTATAATGTCCTGAGCCTGTATGGCTGAAATTGAAATGTGTTCACTGGGAGAAAGTGAAAAGCAGAGCAATGATATTTTTATGTGGGAGCATATGTCATCTCATTGTCACTTGACAAGAACCTCTGTATGGATGTCTTAATGCAGTTGTGTTTACATACATATTTGATAGCATTGGAGGCATGTGTATGTTTCGTATGTATGGGTTATCAGCGTGTCTTCAGGTCACGGGGGTCCCTACTTTCTCTCCATTTGACTCCCACACTACCGGCTCTCTCCCTCGCTTCTGCTTTGTGTCTCTCTGCTGCAAACTGACATATTTAGGCAAAGTCGTGACTAATCGTGTGCTTGAAACATGAGCTGAAAGGGCGTAAAAGCTCACAGCTGAAACACAAGGACGGGGGGGAAAGGAGGGATTCATCAGAACAGAGGTAATAGAGAGTTATATTTGGATTTAGTGTTAAGACAGGGTGAGTGTTGTTATCCTCCCTGCTGTTAAGTGCTAGTAAGTAATGTCGATGTCGTATTGCTTTCCACTTAGAAAGCGTGTGAGCTTTAACCTCTGTGACTGGATTTTGTTCTTTATTCCTTCTTGATTTATTCTTATTTAATGATGATTTGTGATTCAACAATTGGTTCTTCTTTTTATCATAAAATTTCACACATAACACAGTTCTGTAATCATAGAGTATATGTTCCTTTCAATAAAGCAAATTCAAATGGTTAACTAAGAAAAACTTTTGGACATTGACACACACAGACCTGAGTCCTGTGGCAGTAAATTGAAACCCTACTTGTTCTGATTAGACTGGGTATATAATTTGGACGGGGCTGATTCAGGTCCAAGGGTTTGGGATCTGAAGAGACCCACAATGTTGGTCTTGACGTCTATGTGATCTTTTATGTACTGTCAGAAAAAAAGCACTTAATGACGAAAGCTTGATTAAAAAAAAAAAAAAAAAAAAAAAAGGTCCACTTTACTTTTCCAAAATTTTCAACCACATCTCTGTAGCTTTTTCTCCAGCAGATGGAGTTGTTGTTATCATCGACCTAAGTATAACGGTCCGCACATTGACAAAGAGCACATATGGGGGCGAAGGGGCGGAGGCTGTCTTGCCAGGCGTGCAGGTCGACTTCAACAGTTTTATTTTTAAATGTTCCCCAAAACACTCTGACAAAGGACATTCAGGGACAGTGCATTTCCACGACTTACAAACAGCCTCTGTTTCATTAAAATGTATCGCACTGTCTTCAAAATACCACTTTTAGATCAAAGTCTTGGGTCCAAAGGTCGAGTTCTTAAGAAGAACGAATTAGTGTAATGAAAAAAAAATCTCTGAACGAACTTTCCTGAAGCATAATGAATGCAAAAGCAGCCCAACACACAGAGACATACACACAGGGCTAAATTGATCTTCACCTCAGTTTGCCTGTGACACATCTTCATGACAGTAAACCCCAGGACAGAGTGATTGAGAACATCCTTGAAGCGCTGCTTTCAGCAGCCTGGAATGAGCAGCAGATGGCAGTAAGTCCGCTAAAAGTGAAATATGGGAAGAGTTGACATGTAGCAACTACGAGCCTTCGCTTCTCTCAAAACCCCGCTGGTCACTGCCCAGGCTGCATACAACAAGGTAGATGGGAGAATCCTAATGAGCTGTGAGGACTCAATCAGTACAGAGCTTGGGATGGGGGTAGGGTGGGGGTCTGTGAGGACACAGAAGAGAAGAAGAGGGGAGTAGCATGAGGAAGGCAAGAAAGAAGAAAGAGGAGGAGGAATGGATATGGAGGGGAGAGAAAAAGAGTGTGTAAAGCAAGAAGGGAAGAGCACAAGAAGAAAAACAGATGAGGAAGAGATGACAATGACACAGAGAGGGAATGGAAGGACAGGGAAGGAGAGGGAAAGAGGAGTACAGAGGAGATGAGCGGTGATGGGGACAAAAAAAATAGAGACAAAAAGTGACAAGGAGAAAAAACAATGAGTAAGGAGGATATAAGGTTTGGCATGTATATACACATACACACACACACACACACACACACATATATGTGGATATATGGAGAGAGAGAGAGAGGAGAGAGGAGAAATTGTGTTGGAGAGAGGGTGTGAGTCGTCGAAGACCTTAGAAAGCCATTGATTGTGGTCTGTGGGCCCCCTGTTGGTTAGTCATCTATTTCTTCTGTATGCTGAGATCAAGCCTTTCTCCTCCTCCTCCTCCTTCTCACTATCTCTCCATCAGGGGTATTGGACCAACTAGACCTGCAACTTTCTCCTTGTACGGTGGTATATCGGTATGGTGGTGCAGTGGTTAGCACTGCCAGAAGGTTCTGGATTGAACCCCCAGTTCACCCAGGGGCTTTTCTGTGTGGGTTTCCATGTTCTCTCCCTGTCTCTCTGCGTGGGTTTCCTCTCCTGGGCCTCAGGCTTCTTCCTGATCCAGATACATGCAGGTTAGGTTAACTGGTGACTCCTAAGTTGCCTTTAAGTATGAATGGTTGTTAGTCTCCTGTAATTTCCACAGGCCCTGTGATAGACCAGTGATCTGTCCAGGGTGTATCCTACCTCTTGCCCAGTGTCAGCTGGGATTAGTCCCAAATCCCCAAACACACACACACCACCCCACCCCACGATCCTCAGAGTATAAGTGACTTTTGGATTACAGATGGGATGAGGTTTTGAGGAGTTTTACATGTATCATCCACTGGGGGCAGCAAACATCATGAGCTGCTGTACTGTACTGTGAGAAATGCAACAGAGGAAAATTATTCAGTATCTGTTTAGAGCACACCAGAAAAGGAAGCAGTGAGCAGAGAGAGGTGTCATTGCATCACTTTGTGCTTTTTAAAGACTTAGAATACAGTCAATAATGTTGCTGAACACCGAAGCTGTTACATTTATCAACTTTTGTCTTATAAATTCAATCGCCCAACAATACTTTGTAAAATTCCTTTTAATATAGGGTAAATACCTTAGCAACATGATTATATCAGCAGGGGACATCACTGACTGTTCTGTTCATTTTAAGAGATGACAGAAAATACATTTAAAAACAAGAATACATTGTTTACGAAGCACATGATTGAATCATGGGAAACATACTTTGTCCTTTGTCTACGCCATCCTCTCCTCTTTCTCTCTGTGTACATTATTGGCAAGACAATTATTAACAAAACTTCTAGTGATA
Source organism: Lates japonicus (assembly GCA_033238685.1). Lineage (NCBI taxonomy): Eukaryota > Metazoa > Chordata > Actinopteri > Centropomidae > Lates > Lates japonicus. Next base: position 2,604,631 of record BRZM01000015.1, on the reverse strand, counting down.
CTTTGAATAGCTATTGATAAAAACAGAAACATAAAAAATGCTTTAATATGATAAAATATTTCATTCTTAAATTGTTCAATTAGCGATTGGTATGGGAAAAAGTCCACAACATCATCTTTCTCCACAGCCCTATAGCACAAAAGTAACTTTGCACCTGTTGCACCTGTAACCATATTGCTATCCATGCCAAAATCCACAAACAGCAAGAAGCTTTTCAGAGCCTTTTAACATTTCTGTCAATGATTTCCCACCACTGGTACATTTTAAAAACACTTTTTATAGTGCATGTCTTTGGCTCCTACCAGGCTATGTCTTGCTAGGATGGACATTTTCACAGTGCAAGCACGAGCAAACACAAATTAGAACAGAAGGAAAAATCAATTATGAGACCGAGAACGTTGCAAAACATCATGGATCCTGGAGGCAAAAAAAAAAAAAAAAAAAAAAAAAATCACTTTGCTCTCCCTGCCTCCGTTCAGCAAAAGTTCATGAAGGCAGGCTACTGGGATCAAAAGCGGCATGGTCAGCTGTATCCATCATGAGAAATCATCAATTAACGTCAAGCCAGGCCCCATGATCAGGAAGAAGGGAGGAACAACAGGCAGGAAGAGAGGTGATGGAAAAACGGTCATAAGGCGAGGAATGAGAAATGACAAAATGTTAACTGTGTATATACAGCTATGAAAACTGTCGGCAAATGCAGTTATAACAAGTGGGACAAAGGGAAAAAAGAGAAACTGAAAAGAAGGAAGGCGTCGATAGAAAAAGCTGCAAGATTAGAGAGAAGAGTGGGTGTGGTGGAGGAGGAGGAATTCAGCAAGGTCAACAAAGATGAAGAGGCTGGGGAGAAAGTGTGTGAGAGAAGGAGAGGGGATTAGAAAGAGGGTGGCCGAGCACAGTGTATCACCTGATAACAACGCTGCTGAAAATCCAAAACTGTACTATAATTGTAAAGAGGCCAGGGGAAAAAAAGTTTTAAAAAAGAGTCCGCCTCGGTTTTGATTGCAAAAGAAAATTGAAGTGGCAGCTATTGAAGTATATCAATTATAGATTCCATTATGACTTGACAAGGTTGAGTTACTACTGCTGCTGGAACGTGCACACACACACACACACATTGTGGATGAGCTTTGACACCTTAGCGCTGCCTCCCGTCACACGTTAAGCCTTTTGATTCCAGCTGAATAGATACACGCCCATAAACCCATGATACTGTGTCATGTGGTTACTGAGGTACTTAGCCATATGAGCCATATATAAATTACATATTAAGAGTGTGTGTGCGTGTGTCTCTAACCTCTATGGACAAAAACTTGTGAAATCCTTCCTACCAACCTGTGTTACTGCGCAATTAAACAGGCACCTTGGACATGAGGAAATAGGATTAGAGAGCATACACACACACTGTATTCATTTGGAGGAAGCAGCTCCGCTACAATCATATACTGTATATTATATAATATCTACTCTTCCATTAGTAAAGCACACAGTAGAGCATACAAGATTTTTTGTTTAAGTTCATCCTGTTGTAGGTTTTATACATTTTGTATATAACTTATATGCATGTGTCATGAATGTAGGCCATTTTAATGGTGCCACAAGCCACACTTGCCGGTGCGTGCTTATGACAGCCAGGCGTGTTAACACCCAAACCCCGGCATTGAAAGTGTCGATGAGGAGATCACGGCTATCGTGTTTATGTTCTGTCAGACAGCTTGCTCTGTGAAAGACTGTGTGTGTATGTGTGAGAAAAGAGTGAGTGGGTAAGAGGCGTGAAAGAAGTCCTCCATCCAAACTATGTCAACTATTTAATTCTGTTCTCTGAGCCAGGGCATCTGTCAAACAGAGACTTCAATATCCTCCAACTTCTCAAAGCTTTCCAAGAATCCCGTCTGTGTCTCTTTGTACACTGCGAGATCTGCTCGGCATTAGAATTATCTTACAGGTAACACATTGCAGTAATGTGTGAATTCTTTTTACAGTAACAAAAATGTGTATTTGAAATTCAGTTATTACTTTACAGTTACTACCTCCAGTATCACTGCACCTTTAATGTGACATTTTAGGGTGAGCTTGTTGGTGTTATCCAGTTTATTCTCTATTTATAACTATTGATATTTACATTAGCTAATAGTATAATCTAGCAACTTTTTCAAAGCAGGTTTTATACTTTCCATTGAAAATAGCTGGTGGGGTTGATATCACCATTCAACGAGGCAGAGCCGGATCTGATCATATGGTGATCCAGTTTACTTAGCTTCACTTCCTCAGCTACAACCAGTTTAGCTCTAATCCAACCTGATTCCTTCAGCGACAGTAAACCTATTTATCTCTGAGACACACACACCCACAACACTGACATTACCTTCCCTAATGTGAGTCAGCAGCAGACCCACAGACAGCAGCATTACAGAAAAGAAAAAAAGGTTTTGACCTAAGACGGTAGCTGAAGGTTAGGATTTGCTAGTTCCTGCCAAAGGACAAACAGACTTCAAAAGAAGCAGAGTTTGTAATATTAACATTTGTATCTTCTTGGCTCACTTCCTTCAGCTATTAATGAACCCCTGCATTTTAAGTGTGAGGACAGAACTTCACATGGTGCTGCTTGCAGTCACCACAGCCAACTGTTGGTTATTAAATATTACCTCCAAACCACAAGATGGCTTTAATAAACAAATGCCAATTACTATCCAGTAGTAATAATGAATAACTGATGCATTTTCAGGTAACTTGCTGCCAATCCTCTGGTCTCTAAATTATGGTCATGACTGCTAGCTAGCCAGGAGTTCTGCTACTATCTACAGTTAAAAACTGCATATGAAAAATACCAACTGCACATTCACAGTCCTGCAAATGTTTAGGTCTAGGGTGCAGCTGCAGGTATACAACACCACAGACAGATGTGTCCCACTTGAACATAATTCCTTCAAGTTCTTTAAGTTTACAACTTCCAAATCTTGTCATGTTACTATAAAAAGAAGACAACATGTGTGCAATGTTAAAGTCCCTGCGTGTGTTTGGGCGTGTCGTTCAACATCACCTTCCCCTTAATTCACTGCGCCATATTAGCGGGATGGGTATATCATGTTAATGGTGTTATGTCTAATAACAGTGATTTGTTATGATGAGGCTGTAAACTGTGGGCTGACAGAGGAGGGATATGGAAGCTTGAGGGATGATGGTGTTGAGAAGGGAATTTAGCGTATGTGAGCAGTGCATGAAGAGCATCCCACATCTGTCCTTTGGAAATTCTGCTTGTGCGTGTGTGTGTGTGTGTTTGGCTGGGCGACAGGCAGATGTCTCACCATCAGGAGGCGACAGGGGTCAGGACCGTCTATGTCGAGGTTAATTGACTTCACATTACTGCCAGAAAGATAGATGGAAACATCCTCCATCTCTTCCTCCTCAGGAGAGTGTGGAAATCTCTTCAAGGGGAGCAAACAGAGAAGGAAACATTGAATCATACTAATCATAATACAGCAATTCTTTTGGCTTGACTATGCTGGGGGCTCCATGAGGTAGCACTGTTTGCCGTAGCCAGTGATTTACTCTCATTTACGCAACCTCCCACACCTCTTTGCTTGAGGACAGGAAAACAAGAGTGTAATGGATTTGTAATAATAATTCAAAACAGTGCTATAGATTTTTGCTGTAAGCCAAGTTCCATGGCAAAGGTGAGACTTATTGATCTTATACCACATGGCGCTATATCATTGGGATCAAAAAACAGAAAGAGCATCAAATTAATTTTTTGGGGGTTGAAACAAGCCATGCAGAGCTGTGCCATCTCTTTATTTCTCACTTTTCCTTTCTCTATTTAACTCCTTCACCTCGTTTTGCCATTTGGCACTTCATTTACCCTGACACCGATCTTGCCAACATAAAATCAGTTACCTTGTTCTTACCAGCGAAGAGACCACTGGAGCAACCATGTTTTGTTTTCTAACCTGTATTGTTGAAAGAATTTAGAATAAATTAACAAACTAATATTCTTGAGTTATTGTAAGAATATTTCACCATTATCTACTGGAAATTTCGTGGTGAAATCAATTAATGTCAATAGAACATCCACGATCAGTGACTAAGCCATATCCCTGATTATTACAAAGCCTCATCAAACACAAAGAAAGCAACAGCAGTACAAACATTGGTGGTGAGGTATGGGAGCTTAAAATGTCAACATGAATAATGGGGTGGGGTATTTTGGTCAAAGACAAAACACCTGAAAAACAATAAATCAACAGTGATTACATCGCTCCAAGTTCAAGGTGGGTGGGCAGTTGAAACTATCAGGCATCATAGAATTTGAAATGATTTCAGAGTGGCGCTGCTGTCTCTTGGTAGTGGCAGACTCATTAAGATGCTGTCTCTGCTTTATTAAGTCAAGACTAGAAACAACCCCATTAACCTGCTGGTTTGATGGGAAGTTAACTTTGGAGGTCCTCATGTTCTTTCTTTTATCTGACCTTGAATAGGTTTATACTTATTTAACCTGTTTCAATTTGTGACTTTCTATTTCCACATTATCTTTGTCGTGCAATGTGATACTTCTTTTTCTCCTTGAAAAACTAAGGCAGTTTACAGATGTTGAAAAGTAGAAGTAAAGGATGGAAAATGTACCTTTTGTTTATCTAGCATCCTCTTACAACACTTATGTTCCCCTTTGTCCTTTATGTACTGTGGCACTTGATAATCTTGTTTTAATACATTAATCTTGTCTCATCCTCCTCTCCACCACAGTGGTACAAGTGAACTTTGTTTTCAGTGGCTGTTGTTGAGAAAGCCATCTGTGATAGTTCCTTGCCAAAGGTGGGGAGTTCTTCTGATGTGTTCTAGAGCACACATTGGGGTGTGAAAGTACCAGAACCTCATGTGTCAAGTCTCTTAGTATTGTAATGTAGATAGCAAAGGAGGAGCTATGCATAAAACGCTAAATAGTTCCTTACAAAATTCAAAAGCTGGAAATCCATTGTCATAAAAGACAACACCTATGGATTTTGGGTTTCTCCTCTAAGTGTGTTAAATGTGTTGCATTCATCTGTACACACAAAGAGTGAAGAGGTGGTTGACTGAAAGAATGAAAAGAGAGATCAGAGAAGCTCAAGCTCTGTCTACTTTATCACCTCGCCAAACTCACCATTGCTTCATAGTAGGCATAACTGTCAGTTGTTGGTTTCACAAAGTTACAAAAATTCACACACTGCAGTGTGACTAAAGTAGATCACTAAGTGACAGTGAAGGCTACTGAAGGCTCAATTGTCCAGGAAAAATGAGCCAAGTTAGTTAGCTGAGCTAACAACACAAACTGAGCAAACAGTGAATAGCTATGAAACTTTCTGTGTTATTCAACGTGCATGACCGTAAATAGAAAATAAAAGACAAACATCACTTCATCAGTTCTGTTGTTTTTAAAAAAGATAGTAAAGATGATGAAAATACCACCTGTATTGGGGTGATTTCTAAGACCAATATTCAATGCTGTGTTTGTTTCTGATAATTAATACAAAATGCTGTATTTATCCCCATGATGACTCATCATTGGTCCCCCATGTGCCACCTCATTTATAAAACTCCTGGAATTGCCTGGGACACAGGCCCCTTGGGGAGCATTTCATCTGAAGCATACTTGCAATTTAATTTTCTCAGACCTTCCTCAAGTTTGAAAGACAGCCAAATGTCAGAAATGAACAATACTGTATTTTTAAAAAAGATTAAACTTCAAATATCTCATTTCTGTGTAATGCATGCCTAATAACCTTTTAGTTTGATACTATCTCTTCTGTGCCACTTTACAATCACATCTTGAGGTCAGAAAGTGACAGAGAATGCAGGGAATCCGAGTTAGGCTTCTCACTCCTTCTCTTTAGATCTCTCTCCCTACTCGTCACTGTCTGGCTCTGTGAGAATGAAATCACGGCAACTGTATATTGGCTTTCTGGAGCACTCCTCAGCTCAAATAGGAGGTCACCACAACGTGGACAAGAGATTCAATTTAAAATCTGTACAGCTCACTGAGGCCATGTGCTCAGTGGAGTGTGTGTGTGTGTGTGAGAGAGAGAGATACTGACATGCACCTTTCACCGTGACCCACAGAAAGCCATCAACATGATGCAAATCTCTCCTCATCAAAATCGACACAGCACCACAGCTAGGGTAAATTTCTCCAGTCATACCAACAGGGCTGCAAATAATGTTGGTGAAACTCTTGAAGTTCTATTCTAGACTGCAGAAGATCAACTTCCTTGTTACTTGTAAACATGATGCATACTATTACCACACACATACACACACCACCCTCCCACAGAGCCCACAGTGGCACCCGTCAGGGCAGTGGTGGAACAGGCCAGAGTGTATCGCCCATGGGTTGTATGCCTCCGTCCACCGAGGCCCAGCAGGAGATTGTCCCCCTCAGCCAGGGAACCTGCCCACAAAGACAGGAGGTGGAACCCTTCCACTGTTGATACCGCAGCACTGCAGGGCCCCAGGAGAAACATTTCCAGTGCCAGCGCCTATGATGGATTAGCTGCTATTCCCAAAATGTGTTTACCTAGGCGCACGCAGACCTTGGGGTGGCAGCAGGCTGCTCCTCTTAATGGGCAAACAAGGCAGGTGTAGCAGGGCTGTACAGCAAATGAGCCATGTGCTTCAGGGAAAAAGTTGCAAGTGAAACAGTGCAAAAGGCATGAAAGGAGGAGTAGGAGACTTTGGAGTGTTACTCATTGTTGTTGTGCGTTGTCAAATGAGAGATTAACCCTTTCATCCTGTTCAAACCAAGCAGCCATGGAGCAGTTCTCACTCAGTGACAGCCCGGCTCGTTCTCTTTCTTCTCTCACTTTCTTTGATGATTTCAGTCAACAAACGACTCACCGAGTCCTTTCATCAGGCAACAGCTACCAGAAAAATGACGTGCGGTACAGGCAGCAACGAGCTGGACCATTCAACATCATGGGTCAGAGTCCTAACACAGGATCTTTGTCACAGGTCAAACCCAACTCCCCTCCACCTGTCAGACCTGTCACTCAAAACTATAAGCTTCCTTGGCTAATAGAAGCATAGATGAAAATCTTTATTAGAGGTCCTAAACAAAAGTTGTTGACAGCTTTGAGAGATCATTATTGTTCATTGGGTGAGGAATACTGTATTGTTGCTGTAAAGTGTAGCACATACTCATAGACACCCCAACAAAAAAAAAAAAAAAAAAAATCTTTATATCCACACAGCTTATTGCTTGTAAATGCAACAGAACAGTGTGGCATAGGGTCCATACAACGTGATATATTTACACAGCAACTTGAGAGCACATAATATGTGTGGCAGCCAAACAATATAACCGACATGACCAGTATGATATAGTAGAAATGTGCTTTAGTATTTTTGAGTCATGACAATTTACTAAGCTAAATCTACCCAAACCTCCTGCCACAACAGATCAACACAAATCCAAATACTATGGGACATTGTATTATAATATTATAAGGTGTTTTACGTGTAGCTCATGCTGCTCACACTAGTTAAATAAGGATATTGCAAGGTGATGCACTGCTGTAGCACCACAGTGCCTATTTCTATGCACATACAAATATGATTGCTGTTCATAAAAAGTGGTCACCGGACAATTAGGCACGTAAAACTAAATATTGAGAGCAGACTCTGTAGAATGTTACCAGACTCTCTCAAATAAAGTCAAGTCTTTTGGGAATCAAGTCTCACAGGTTTCGGAGTGCTCCAACTCTTAATTTTGGAAGCCTCTGAAGTCTCAACACTCTGAACCATAGCACCAATAAGTTTGTTGTGCAAAAAGCACAATCATTGTAGTAGTTTCATTTGTGTTCTCAAAAATACATTGAAAACACCAAATGTATATTATATCTTAAGTAGCTCCAGAACTGGTGACAGTGATATAGGATTATCCTTGATAATGGGCAAATTTAGCTGCAAAATAGAAGTTCCTTTAAAGCACTACAAACAAAATTCCTTCACACTACTGTATTGGGTTGGTGGCTGAAATCTCTTAGGAACAAACATCTCACAATGCTACAGATACACCCAAAAATATCACAAATATCACCACTAGAGCCAAGTGAGAACATGTCCTTGTGTGATTTTAAGTGAACAACCCTTTCAGATCAAACCAACACATCATCCCTCCTGCTTTCCATCCCCTTCCCTGCGATCCATCTGCAGCCCTCTACTTCATCTCTAAATCTCTCCTCCTATCGTCTCCTCTCAACAGCATGTTGTACAGTCTAGGTCTCTCTGGGGCCTGCTGTGTGTGTATGTGCCTGGGATGGCAGACAGGGCTGACCATTGCAAAAAGCTTTATCCCCTCCTCCTCCTTGTCATCTCTCAACACAATTGGCTTGCTGGCAATTTGTATGCATCTCTATCACTCCGACGTGTTTGGTATGTATGTCTGTTCCATTCGTCAGTCCGTCTCATTTTCCTTCTCTTTTTGTTTTTCCCTCCAGAATGATGAGGGTCGCCCAGCCATTTGCATTCAAGAGGGTGTTTCTGCAGGATGCAACACACACACACACAACCATACACTCCACGTTTTCCCAATCCCCTGCTAGACGCACTCAGATTTACATTCAGTGTGTGCAACAGCCTTCAAGATAGAAGGCAGGCGGGGAGACACAAGCAGTGTGGATGATGAGGCGCCAAGTAACTCCCGCGGAGACAGGCAAGGGCGTCAAGGGTGGACATCAGGGGTGTGTCTGCATGATGGCATCAGAGTGACACACGTTTAAAGAAAAAGTGCTCATGTAGCCAGAGACACACCAAAAAAAAAAACAAGACTGTGTGCAGGGAAGTCAAAATGCACTAACTGTTTTTTTATAGTCTGGGCTTGTGTGTGTCTTGATGGATGACCAACTGAACGAGCCCTTGATAGAGGAACGAGACAGTAATGACCAAACTCAATTAGCCCGACTGTGTGTGTCTGTGTGGGGCGAAGCCTCTGGCCCGTCACTTACAGCACACAGGGACTCATAAATCTTGATTATTTTAGCTAACGAGAACTCACTCCCATCTCGATAAATCACAAACAGGTAAGTGCACACACAAGGAGCATCAAACACAACCCACAGTCACACTGTACAAAGGACTGCGTAGACTCGCACTCAAATACAGACCTGCATGGTAGCTAGGATGTTTGCTTAAGTAAAGGGCTTAATAAAGCCTCACATCTGAGAAAACACACCGGTGGCACAGTCTAGACATTGACAGACAGGACACACACACACGGCAGACCCCAATTAGCTGACCCCAAACTTAACATACACACTCTTTTGGTATCTCTCTCACACTTCTCCTCTGTCACCTCATCCAAAAATGGATCCCCGTGTGCTAAGAATATCACTTACCTAGCTTGGCAAGATTCACACAAATGACTGTAGTTTTCTTTTAGTTTATAAAAAGCTTTAAAGGAATAGTTTGACACTTTGGGAAGTGTATTTATGCTAAATATGAAGCTAATAGGGCTGCCCTGAATACCATTTTGGGGGCTGTGAAACTTGTACTTACAATTTTTAGGTGATTCGACAGACTTAGATTTGTGATAGGCCAGTTTCCTTTGGCATTTCTGGCGCTCGACTTTTAGGGGATCATCTTCTCAAATTTGGAAGTTATTCCAGACACTTGACTATATCCACATCTTGCTAATGTAGACTGTAACGTGTAAGCCTGTCACGTCATCACATATCACCATCTCAGTGTCAGCACTAGTAATGTGACTGCATGAGGTATAAAACTATCACTATGATTAAATGTCCTTGTCTGAAATAGGTAATATAATTCATGATGATGCCTGATGAATAATGGTGGATTCCTATTGGGTTGTTTCATGGGCTGTTTGAGATTTTTGTGGTAATTCATATATACAAAGCATCTGAATACAGATTTGGACGTTTATTACCATGGCAACAGGTGAAGCTTCGACGCTTCAAAGCATAGAGCGATGCGGGGATTACATATTAGTGTAGGCCTACCCAGAAGTTAGCATGACCCTGGTTCCCTTGACTGAAAAACAATGGGATTTTTTTTCAGTGGGTTTTGGATTATTGCAGAAAATAAGATCCATGATCAACAAAAGTTTGTGATGCTTACACGTTGTGTTAAGCTAATCTTAGGCTGTAAATGAACCACACCGCCACTAAGCTTTCAACCTTAAATTAGTGTGTTTACCTCTTCTACAAAAGCCTCTCTTCTCAGAAAGTTAGTGATAGTTAGATAGCAAGAGTGTGAGTATAAACACAACGAGGATGCAATGGTGGACTGGAGAGTAGATTGGTTTTCGTGTGCGGTTTTATGACATCGACAACATCTGTAGTCTCATTTTGCCACTTGTTAGCAACCACTTTTTTAAGACACATACAAGCATAAAAATCACAAGTGGATTATTTTCTGACATATTTTATGCTGTAGAATGAAACGTGAAAATGTACTGAGCTTGTGTTAACCACAGACCTTCTAAACCCACTGACTTTGGGATAAAATGCTAACTTATTTCCAGGTTTTAGGAGTCGTTCTTGCGCCACTCTATTTGGGTCAGCCCTAGAAGGTACAGCTAACAGTTGGATAGCATAGCTTGCATGGAAACAGCTGGTTAGCAGTGTCCAAAGGTAACAAAATCCTCACCTCAGTACCTCTAAAGCTCATTAGCACCTTATGTTGTTTGTTTAATCTGTGAAAAAATCTACATGTAAAAGCAACAAAGTTGTGGTCAGGTATTATGTGCTGGACTGTTAGCTAACAGGCTGGCAATGCAGTGAATGAGTTAAATGTGAATGATAGTTGAATAGAGCTAGGACAACCCACCGTGGGAAGCTGGAGTCATTCCAGTGGTGGCATTAGCCTGAACCTAAGCTGCTACCTCTGGTCAACACTTAGCCTCCTTTTGCCCCAAGTCGGGTAGCTGTTGTCCCTCTCTGAAACCTCTTCACAACATGAAATCGAATCTCTCTCTTTAATTCCTTCGACCTGGGGCTATAACTGTGGTTTTGGAGAGAGGAGAGTCTAGGGCTGATTCCATGAGGTTAATGTTGAACCATAACCACAGCCTCTCCCTCTCTTCCATCTTTCCTCCTGCGCTGTGTTGACCACAGTGCTACTCAACTACTGTCTGAGCTGTCAGTCGTCCGTCTTTCCATCATCTCTCCAACCAACACACATACTGGGTTTTCTGTACTGTGTTGCTACTGATGCCGGACAGCTTGGGTGTGTCTGGAAATCTATACGTAGGATTTTGTTGCCAGTGTGGGTCAAATAGATGTTGTTCTGGGGCCAGACAAGCAGACTGCATCAACAAACACCGGGTATATTCACCTCAATATGTCTTTACCCTTCTCCTCACATACAGATACACAGACACACTGAGAGACACCGGCATATAAGCAGAAGCCGGAGGCAGTGTAACAACATCAAAGACTGAGCAAGTTGCGGCAGGAGGAAATTGCTGCTCCACCTCGGTCTGGTGGAATGACATCAGAGGCGTGGGTGGCAGAGGGGTGTCAGGGCCTTGGTGGGAGAGGGCAGGACAAGAGGGGGAGAATTTGGGGCTGGCTGGGGAAGGTTAGCGCCTATCATTAACAACCCTGACGTCATGGCATAACAAGGGAAATGGCCTGGGAGAAGGTTTGGATGTGACCGGGGAAAGTTTGGGAATAAATTTGCATAAACTTATGCGGTTTGACTCAACTTTGGGATTGAGATGTGAACTGAAGTTTAGGGTGTGACTCAGCAGCTGAGAGAAATGTGATTTTTAATCCACTGGTCTCGGAGTTTAAATCTTTTCATACTTTACACCATTTTCATGTCACTCCTGTCAAACAATAAAAAATCAGTGACTGCATGAAAAGAATTTTGGTAATCTAAGTGTTTGTGATAAGCTACTTAAATTCATACAATTCACAACTTCCTAAATATCAGGCAAGCTTCCCTGATTCACAGCGTAACAAGTGAAAGCTCTTCCCTCAGTAGATGACATTTTTGATCCATCTACAGCAACAATTGCATGCACTTTGATTCACTAGCTAATGGCCCTTTACTGCCAGGACAAATATAACATCCATATACTGCAAATGTAATTTACCCGACTCACTCTTGTTATTGCATTTTTCCAGTCGATAGTCCCCTGATTCTGACGATTCAGAGGGGAAAAGGCAGGTTGAGTATGGAGGCACTTTTGAAAATGAGCTGTACAATTGATATCTTGTCAGCATTGTATTATGTTCCTAATGATGATGACACATGACTTGTCTAGTGGTGGTGGAATAGGCTCTCAGGGTCTTTACATTTATATAAATGTATCGACTATGTGCTCTGCCCCTGTAGCACTGTTGACAAAGTGGGTAACTGATAGTAGCAGATAGGCCAGACTGAGGTTTGTAAGTTTTGTGGAGCTAATATGCCATCTAGTGGTACTGTAAGAAACTGTACTGAGAGCAGTTCTTTTCTCTTCAGTGTTGGGTAATTTATATGTAGAGACAGTGTGGAAAATAAGTGCTTCTTAACTTTGAGTTCTCTACATAAGCATAGTTTTGAGGTAACTGTGATTTACTTGTATTTCCATACAAGGGTTATAACAAAAATATTGTATATTATATATATATATATATATATATATATATATGTATGCTACATTATACGCTACATCTCAACTACTGTTACTAGTTGCTGGACTTCTAATTACAATGGAATATGGTTACATTATTGTATTGCCACTTAACTAAAGGATCTGAATATGGATTGAATATGTTGTACATATATATATATGGATTAAATTGTCATTTCTGTCCATCAGTCTACACTCAAGAAGTGAAAACATGTTTCTTAACACAAATAATAATGCATAATGCATCCTATTTGCTTTAATTATCCTTAAAATGTGTCTGGAACTTGACTGATGTGCACCGTGGCAAACTGAATTGAAACACACTTGTATATGTAAGGTGCCACAATTCACACTGCATGTAAGGCAGACAAACTATGAAGTGCAAGGGACTCTGTAGACCTCTGCGATAAAACTGACAAGGCATAGATCAGAGCAAAGGTATCAAAACATTTCTGAAACTTTGATTGTTCCCAGGAGCACAGTGACTTCAAGAGTTGTGAAAAGGAAGATTTGTAACAGACTACAGAGCCAACAGGACTCTTCCTAGACATGGCCATCTGGCCAAACTGAGTAAACAGGCAATTAGGGCCTTGGTCAGGGAGGTGACCAAGAACCAAGCGGTCAACAGAGCCTCAGAGGTCTTCTGCAGAGATGGATGCTTGCCATGAAATCTAACAGAGCCTGGGAGGATCTGCCAAGAAGAATGGGATAAACTGCCCAAATCCAATTGTGCAAAGTTTGTAGAGACTTGTTCAAGGAGAGGTTAAGGCTTTGAATTAATTTGTAAATTAAAGATTTCAGTTTTTAATCTTTAATCATTTTGCAAGAAGTTCTAAAAACATGCATTCATTTAGTCACGTCTTCATGGGTTACTGAGTGCTTACTGATGAGCAAAGTTGCAATTTTATCAATTTACAATAAAATCGACAATTAAATAAAATGAAGAGGTTTGAATACTTTCTGAAGTGACTGTACATACCAAATAGGCATACAATGCCATGATGGGATTCTTCAGGTTAGATACTTTACACCAAAACACAGTGAAGAAACCACTTCTGAGCAAGTGATAGAAAAAAAAATACTACTGTAACATATACAGTGAAAACATGAGAGCATTTTATTTTACTCCATATGTGCTTTACAGTATAAATGTCTATTCAGAATGAACCATACATTAAAATTAGCAAAACCTTCAAGCAAAACCAAAAAGTGGAATGTGACCTACTATATCACCAATTAATATATATACAGATGCCCTGTAGTTGTAAAGTAATAAGGGAAAAAAAACTGTTTCAAAGTACCGCAGTCAATTTTAATAAAGCATAGAAAAAAAGGTCCACATCAATGAGTGAAAGTAGAAATAAATCTTACCGTTAAAGTCACAGCTACTGCAATGAATAAACATTAAAACTCAAGGAAATGCTAAATAACGACTGAGTTTGTCATAATGAGTACTGTGGCCCAAATTAGCCTAAAGTGTATTTTCATTGAAAAGATTATCATACACAAAATATTTCTCAAGAATGTTAAATCCAGCACAGCATTTCCAGCTTTGATATGCCCTTTTTTCCTGCAGGCATTTAGGAACACTGGAATGATACAATTCCATGGTATTATGGAATGTAGGAATAAAGTGGCTAAGTGCCGTACAACTCCCCTTGAACTGTTTATCTCTTGTAGATTAACTTGTGAAAACATACAATATTCAAGAAAGAAATCTGAATAAGTTTGTAGAAAGGTTAGAAACTGAAGACCTCCAACCAAGATATGATGTACAGTATTATGAGTGTTTGCCACTCCCTTTGTGTTCATGAATGTTAAGGACTACATTTAAAAATATGTGGAATTTTAAGACATTATGAGCAGCATAAAAGTGCACCATCTTCAAAAGTGGAAAACTAAAAAACAACAAAAGTACAACTATCTGCCAATTCTGCGTCCTTCCTCATTCACCCTCGTCTCCATCTGTCCAACTGTCAACCAGGGCGTCTGTAGCAGGCCCCCTGGTAGGAAGTGGCGTTGACAACACTGAACATGTCTCTCCTGACAAAAGACAGGAAGTTCTTCAGAGGGCAGAGGGGCTGGCTGGCATGGCGGTCATGGGAGCGACAGAAGGTGGTATGAAATGTCACGTCCTCGCCATTGTACAGCACCCTGATGAACACTTCCCCATCTTTTGCTTTCGACTTGTCACCTTTGCCAGCTCTCTTCTTCAGCTGACCTTGAGTTGTTGTGGGACTCTTCCACAGTTCAAACACCACTCTTGCTGCAAAACGTGGGAACCTGGCCTCCTCCAGTCCCAGAGCACTCAGCAATGGGGCCATGGTGACGTCATGAGCTGAAGAGAGGGTGAAGACCTCCTCGCCGCCTGCTCGAGGCTGGCGACCAGCTTCACTGCTCTTGGCAAGACGTTCCATCTTAGCAGCTGTTCGGTTGAGGTAGGGGTACATGGCCAGGATGGCGTATTTATGATACAGTCCCACTCTTCTCCGATCCACCTCATCATCTAGCTGCTGCCGACGAATCACGGCAAACTGTGACATTGTCAGACATCCACCGGTGCCACTATCTCCCATGGGAACGCATGGGAAAGACAGACCGTGACACAGGTGGCACAGCAGGGAGTCTATGGGGTTTGCAGCTCTGAGCTGGCGGGTAAGCATACCCAAAGTCCGTGCCATGTCCGCGTAAGTCCTCTCCAGCTCGGTATCAGCCACTCGAAGCCGATACTGCCTCCTCTGCTCCTCCTCCAGGTACCTGTTCCTTGCGGGGCAGTCGCAGGCCGAGCCGCAGAACAGCGTGCTCCACTGGTGACGCACTGTCAGCTTCGTCCAATCAAAGTCCGGGAGGAAGCCGTAGAGGAAGGCCAGTCCGCTCTGGAGAGTCCGGCTCTTACCTGTGGTCTCCACCCACAGCTGGCGGGGCGACCAATTGGAAGGGAGGAGATTGTGACGCTTGTAGGCTTGGTGGAGGAGCTGCCCGTTGCGTAGGTGCTGCACCACACCTGGAAAAGGACAGAGACAAGATGAAAGTTTGAGTGATAGTTATATCTGATTAACACTTGTTAACAACGACTGTCAAGGAGGACAGAGGACAAAGACCTTTCCAAAAAGGAGGACACTAAATCAACCTCTGAGGCTGACTGTACACTAACTATTGGTCTATGAGTCGAGTTTTGGTTGTTGAGATTAGAAGAAAAATGCCTGGTCTTAGTAGTGAGATCTTCCTGGCCTACCTGTCTGTGTGAGTTCTCCCATCTCACAGACATTGTGGTTGGGCAGACGTGGAACAGAGCCAAGTGGTGACTCCCAGTGGCCACGTCCTCCCTGGGCCATATGACTGATGAAAGAGTTCAGCAGGGGGTGGGAAGGACTCCTGAGGGTGGTGAGGGATGACAATAGGTAAGAGACAGACTTGAAACACGGGTGCGCATTACATTCAGATAACTGCACAGCTTTGTTTTAAATTCATACTCATCATTGCTTATTTCTACTGTTATGACCTAAGCTTCTCCAGTTTGTTGGAATAAGAAGGTTTATTACAGTGCAGACAAAGATAGTGTCACCTAAACAATATTTATACTGTGTCTCTGTGGTATAAGCAGAATAGTCCACTTCAACCCCTGCCATTATGCCAAATAATTCACCACACAGAGGAAAACATCTGCATTTAAAACTTTTTCCAACACTTTACAACACAGAGGATACAGTAACACAGTTCCACACACTGACACGCCACAGCTTCCTGTTAAATCCACAGCTACAACTGAGAAGAGGTAACAGCAACCGTCTCACGGTCCCTGAGGATTAAAGCCTGTATGTCTGACCTCTTGGCAACAAACAAATTATATTTTGAGGAATATGCTGGATAGAAAGAAGAGCCAATAAAAGTGTCTCTGCTTTAAAACACTGTATCATAGCAGTCAAGAAAACAAACTGCAGCCAATCACCTTGGCAAATTATGTACTTTGTGGGTTCTTCGTATATAAGATTCGTGCAGGGAGATGATTTATGGGTTAGAAAATTTCAAATTTATCAACATAATTCTGACAATTTATCATTTGTCCAGGAAAAATATTCTGATTCAGATTGCCAAATTTGAAAATCTTCTGCTTTTCCTATATATAACAAGCAAAAAACAAGCAATCTGAGGGCATCACTTGTGCTCTGGGAACATTCACATCTTACACTAGTTTCTGAGATTTTTTTAGACTATAAAATCATAAGGACAGGTCCTACACTGAATGAGTTATTGGTCGCTGTAATTGTTCCTCATCATCCTGGCCCTGATAAATTCCCTTCCTCAACCAATTTCAGTGTAAGTGATGGGTATAATATCCACAGTCCTTGCTCTGTGTAAAAATGCATTCATCTGGAACCAATATGAGAGTTCTGGAGTCTGACTTACAGTAGAAACACAGTGGTTGTACAAACACCTTTTAAGCAAACTGAAAATTCATATTTTTATCAGCTGCCAATATACATAAAACATAATGATTGTGTATAAAGTAGGATATCTACATGCTCAGTATATAATTATACGAGGTATACTCTACCACCAGGTGTCTCTCTAACACTGCTGAGCTGCAACACTGTTCAATATGTGTGGGTGGGAAGATGGAGATATAAAAAGATGAAAGAATTTGTTGCCTTGGGACACACACTTATATAAACACATGTGCGAGCACAAACACATACACACGCTGACACGCAGGGTTGAGGGCAGCAAGAGGAGCAGTCAGTGATCTAATAGATTAGAGATGATTGAAGATTACAGTTTAATATAACAAATCTGCGGGAGCTGCAGCTCAGATTAAAGGCGAGCACGCACGCACACACACACACACACACACACACACACACACACACACACACACACACACACACACATAGCGTCGGTAGTGACTGCGGATCGTTCAGAACACGCATAAAAACCAATTTCTGTCATTACTCCTCAATCACGCCAGACACAGCGCTGACGAGCACAATCTGGCATCTCCAGCCAGCAGCTATATTATGAAGAGCTACACCTTCATTACATCCTTTTTTTGTCAACTAAAAGCTTCAAAGCACTACTCTGATTACAGATCTGTAGCCTAATTTTTTATTTTTAAAAACATGTTTCCTTTTGTTGTCACATTGCATCAGCATCTGTTGTCACCATCTATCCACCCACCTATCTCTGCATTATCGCACTAATTTTCACTTACATAATAGTATATGCACCACAAGGTACATAAGCACACAGGAATGGTGGAGTGAGTGAAATATTGTGCCCACCAGTGCTCCATTCTGCTCTGTCATCAGCAGATCAGCTTGCTGAGGGGAGTTTGGGACAATCTAGATTTAATTGGCTACACTGGGAGGCTGGATGTCAGCGGACGAGGATACTAGTGTGGACAAAGAGCCAGCCAAGCTGCCTATTAGGCTGATTGTTGCTAACCAAAGATTACAGAGCCCAATTACATTAGGCAGGGATTATTCTCACTGGGTAGGACAGGGAAAGAGATTAGTGAGGAGTGAGGGAGGGATGGAGAGATGAGGAAAAAGAGGTAGGATAAATGAGGGTGTTGAATAAAACGAAAGGAAAATGAGATGGTGCGCTCTAAACTGGTGGAGAAAGCTAGACAGTAAATGGGACAATTGTTGGAGGAAGACAAAACCCTTGTCAAAGATTGAATTGGTAGAAGAGGAAAGAGAGAGGAGATGTGCCCTGCTGAAGAGAGCTCAGTTAACCGCAGACGGAGACAGTGGGTCGGCAAGCTGGTGCCAGCGCGCGCACACACACACGCACGCACACACACACACACACACACACACACACACACACGACTAAGCTCTCTGTAAGGATCCAGCCCAGGGCATATGCTAGTTGAGATCCCTGTAATTACACACTGGTCTAAATAAAAACAGACGTACCTACATTATTACCAGGACTCAGAAATACAAAATAGGCTTTTAATGTTCCATCTGCCGGCACAACAAGGCACATTCCAACTGCAAATAATCCAAACACACTTTGCTGGGTGCTGAACCCATGCAGCCTCACTGTGGCATCTCAGCAGCATCAACCTTTCAAAAGCTTTCAAACTCTCTACCAACAATGTGTTTGTCTGCTTTCTTGTGTTTGACCTTGTTGAAACTGCATTAATGAAAAAGAAAATGCACAACACAAGCTCAGCCCAAACAGAAGGGGAAATGAGGGGAGGAGGGATAGCAGACATGACATCATAAAGATGGAAATTAAAGTTGATTAAGTTGACACAAAAGATCTGGAATCATGATAAATATGGGTGAATTGTTCTGAAACATAATTCTAACTTGATATGATTTGGAAAGCGTTTAGGGCTGGAGTGCACTGGACATAATACTGAAAACATGTAAGCGATATGTAAACAAGAACAGCTTAATTCCACCTATAATTCTCAACTGTGCCCAGTGGAATAATGGAGTAATTTGCTGCTGTTTAGTGAATACAAGATGTGGAATTTTTATTCCCCATTAAACAAGAACAAGCTACCACATAATTCTGTTTTCAGTCCACTCTCTGATCACACCAAGTTCCACCAGATTTCACTGCTTACTTCCTCTTTTCTAGTTGAAGGGTGGTGTTCATCAGTCAGTTCAGCAAGTATAGAAAACCAGTGTGTTGTCAGCTTATCAGGGGGTGTGTGGTAGATGTTGGACTTCTTTGGCAGTGTGTGTGGGATGGTGAACATCTTAGCAATTCTGAACATCATAAGAAGAGCAATGTACTTATACTACTGTGCTCCTGGTCCTATAAAATATTGTCAATGGCTGCTGAGTAACCATGCAGAATAAAGATGCACCAGATAGACACATCAAGTTGATATGTACAACATGTTACCAAATCTATTGCCAAATAATGTAAATCTGAGAATATAAAATTTAAATGTAAAATACAAGACATATAACTGTGTATTATCCATGCTAGTGACGTATCTGTACAGATGGCAATGTTGGTCTGACAGTGAAATTAGGTACAGATAATGGCTCCTACTTTTCATGTAGTGCCAACAGCTGGTCAGTGTTTTCAGTTAACCTGTCAAATATCTCCACATCTACTTAATGGACTGACACAAACTTTTGTACAGATATTCATGGTGCCCAGAGAATGAAGCCTAATGACTTTGGTGGTACCAGACTTACCCTGTAGTGTCATTGCAAGTTTAACATTTGTGGTTTTGAGTGAAATGGTTCAGCAACTTCTGAATAGGCTTATAAAGTACGTATATCTAACATATCATAATAAAATGTAAGTTTGTCCAGTTTTGTCCAGCATGGATGCAGACTCTCTGTCTTGATAGAGTTTAGAGGTCTCTAAATGATGCCCTCTCTGCTTCCTGTTTCCTTATTATAAATCAGGATGTTGGGTGAATGCTGACTGTTCTGTCCTTGCTGTGACAAAAGGATGACCATTATGCCTGGCATTGTGTATTTGTGCGTTAGATACCATACAATTGGTTTCATACTATAATGGCAATTCAACACTGTGAGGAGAGTATATTAGAAGGCACCACATTAACAACTAATATGTTATGGATCTAATTTTATTCTTTGCCACAGAGACAGAGAAATAGTGTTTGCAACATGACTCTGCTTCACACACACACAAAGTATTGCATTTGGGAGCTGAGTACCACAGCCGCAGGCTACAACAGTTGGTTACAGGTTACAGCCCTCCTGCAGATTAAGAGGTGCTTGCTCAAGGGATCATCAGTGCTTTTTTTCCTCTTAGTTTCTCAGTACATACACACACAAATAAAAAGCCTGAAATTCAAACATCCAAACCTCCATCATAAGAGGCTTGTATGCAGGATGGCCTACTTTCAGCTCCAGTTCAAAGATCAAGGGTATTGAAAATATCTAATAATCAAATGTACATGGCAGATCAACTACATCATATCAATCTGTAATGCAACTGAGTGTACACTGTGCCAGCTCTTAAGATTACAGCAAACCCATTCTGTTCAGATGTGCAAAGCTGGTGTGGCTGCAGTGAAAGCCTCATGCAAAATTAATTTGTTGGCTAAATCTGAACTCAGGTACACAACCCAAAAAGGGGATTGGTCACAGGGAATTTATTGACCACAAGGTCTAAATAAATCATCCAACAGGATGTGGGTGCACACATAAAAACCATCTGTCCAAACTACATTTTCTGGATTGAAAAGTTGTCAGATGTTATCATAACACGTGTATCCACATGCAGCCTTGACATAAATTTAAAGTTTATAATGTATACACATAGAAACTGTGTGTGAAAGTGCTGATTTCAGACTTCTGAAGCTGAAGTACAGAGGCAGGCTGGTTTTTAATTCCTTCCTATCAGGAATTCTCACCTAGCTCTCTGAAAGAGGAGCACAGTCAATGTGAGGAGAGACATAATGCTAACAGTAAAAAAAAGACAGATACAGATGAGAGAATGAAGCATAATGAATAAAAAAGACAACAATATTAATTTGTGCATGTGTGTATTTTCCACCTACATTTCTGAAGGGACACTGTGCAGCAGCAACAGTTCTGCTTTGCCAGAGCTGCTCAGTGAGGATGTCGCTCAAATCGTCAACTCTGCCTCAACAGACTTCATGCACATGTAAATGTGTTTGTGTTTATGTGTGTGTATCCATCTGCACCAAAGCACAGCAGAACAGATGTAGCAAACCAAATGCACCCGCTATCACTGTCACACACAATGACACTGTGAAACCAAGAAACTGTGAATGTGTATCTGCTGCTGGGGTATTTGTGAGTTTGAAGCCTGTTATTTTTCAAATGTAAAAACTAATAATTACTGTTTCCTGTAACCCTTATAAAATACCACAGAAAAAAAATCATCCAGAGCTATTTTCTCTTAAACACACTAAGCTCATTTACTAACAAGTTTTAATAGGTGGATATCAAAAGCTGTTGCAGTATTTGGAACTTCAATCTGTCTGAATTTCCAGCCCATCTCCTTGTTAGGCGTTAGACAGAGGTGGCTGGGACTCTGCTTGTGAATCCAGCTTAAATCCCATTGGCATTTTGTGCCCTTTACTCTGACCTGGTTTAATTAAAACTGTGGGCATAAAGCTTTTATCTTCACACCCTAGGATCCAATGAAATAAGAATGCTTTTTGTTAAGCCATTAATCTTCTTTCTTTGATTCTCATGTTCACAGTATTATTTAACTGAAGTATAATAGGGCAAACCACACTCAACATGTTAAAATATGAGGAAATTATATACATTAGCAGCAGATTAGACTTCTAGGACATCATCCCCATCAACAGTTCATCCATGTTCATATTGTTTTTGCTCACTGATGTATATTGTCAGTTGTTCTATTGTCTTGCAGATTTTTTTATGATTCAGTTAAAGTCAGCTTAAAGGCTAACTGTGGCTCATTTGTATCACATGACTTTGTGGGATGAACTTATAAGTAAAATGAAATTCTGCTAACATATCACACAACAATTCAATGTTATAAGCTTCACAATGTTTTTTTTTTTTTTTACTGAATTCACGATTATTAAATACATTAAAACTTGCAGTGTGTCTGTATATGTTTGTGTTTTGTGTGTGTGATTTGCTGGATGTACTGCAGAGTCTTGACTAATGTACCATTTAAATTTATTTTAGAATACTTTAATTCTGTTATACCTCTGCCACTTCAAAAATGTCCACATCATTCTCAAAACATGCCAAGAGATTACACCAAGAGATCAGGCTCAGAAGATTTCTGCTCACCATAGACAGACACTACAGAGTTGGAAACACCCCTTATACCAGGAAACTATAGCAAATTTACCTATGATACACTGATGTTTAAAATGCTACATTTGTTGTGTTTATCATATGTACCTGCTAGTAGACAAGGTGCAGTCAATGGCAGGTCGTTTGGTCTTGGGGATGGAGTAGAGTGGGTAACGGTCTCCATGGCGAATCATCACCTGGACAGAGAGCAGCTTGTAGTCGGCAGGACTGTGACCTGTCAGAGGAGACTTTCATCAGCATTCATATAAAACTACTACTACACATTTTTAATGAAGAGAGCGTGTTAGAGCTGTCTAATACCAAATGCTGAGTGTATGATCGTCAAATGTTACAGTAATCAATCAACCTCTATCTCCCTCAGTTAGACACTAGATTGTCTAGATGTCATAAAGGTATGTGATAAAATCTGCTAACAGTGAACTTGATGAATAAAACTAAGAGATGCTGATTCCCAAAACTTTTACATGTAGCATAAAGCAGAATGTGAGATCCTGTGCTTCTTCCTTTAGCAAAGCCACAAATCCTTTGTGGTCATCCATCAACCATTAGAATCAAACCAAACAGTCTTTCCATGATAGTTCTTACAATTACATGTAAAAACTCAATCATATTAATAAGACTGCTGTTTATCATCACCAAACTCTGCAGTTCCCCTGATATCTACAGAGCTTTTCCTTATCACTCTCATCAGTGTCACTTTCAACCCCAATATAGACTACCTGCTCAGCACCAAACAGTAGACAAACTTAGTTAGCAATTAGCTGGTAAACACAGTGGAGGATTTAGCTGATAAAGACACACATATTTTTCTCAGAGGTTGATGGAGACCACATCAGAGTGAAGAGGTAAATGTTGGACTTAAGTTCATCAGGTGGACAGAATCATGAATCCAAATGAATACTAATGTTTCTCTGTTCTCTGCTCAAAGTGCAAAAAATCTAATGTTTTGTAACAGGTTGGCTATAAAAGCTGAAAATGTGACAATATGTCAGTGTTGCGTCTACAGTTTGATTCTGGTCATTAACTATAAAAAGTACATAATTACAGAGATCACCCAAGAGTAGAAGAATAAAAGCAAATATTAATTGAACAAATCTTGAGGCCATGCCACTTAAGCAGCGGCACTAGAAACATCAAACAAATTTGCTCATTGTCTGTGAGTGCACAGAATGGACTGTGGGCTTTGAGTGTGAGTGTGTGTGTGTGTTTGTTTGTGTTTTTAACAGTAAATTATAGTATTATAGTAGTATAGGAGAGGCCAGGACACTTTGAAAATGAGCATGTCACAGGGAAAATATACCCAGCTTAAAGAAATACTTGTTCGTGATTGATTTTCAATAACTTCTAATCTAAATCTAACAGAAGTAATGGATTTTGTTCTCAGGAGACAAAGCTGCCACCCGGAGATAAACAGAGCAAAGTTCTATTAGCAGTGGCTTGTACAACTTGTCTTGGGCGGTGAAGGACATTCATACGGTCGCCTCGGGCTGTGCTGACTTTTCAGTAGAGGAGAAAAAAAAAGGCTCCGTGCTGCTCTGCTGTAGAGAGAGCGCACTGCAGCATTATGGATGATGCAATCAAGTGGAAATTACTTTTGTACAATTAACCCATCCCCTGAGTCCTGACACACTAAATCTGACATTATTACTATATTAAGTATTTATACACTGCCAATCAAATCAGCTGTTTCTGGCAGTGGGAGAGCTGGTGTAAATTAGTTTTTAATGCTCTGAAACAGTGATGCTGTGACTCTTGCTGTTGCAAAATTGAAAAGAACTGACTTAGTAAGTTCATTGGCTATTGCTGGTCTCAGATCAGCTCAGATGTAAGTCTTTCAGAAACACAGATGTAACTAATTAATCTAACTAAAGGCTTGCAGTCTTTAGTTAGAATAGATACATTTTATGTATCGATATACAGGTCTCACCCTCCCAGGCCTGTTCGGTACGGTTGGGAGTGTTGCAGTAGCCGTAGGCCTCAGATATGGGGTTGGGCTCCTGGGTATGAGGCACCGGGAACACTCTTTTTCTGCTTTTCCCCAGAACAACCCCAAGCCCTCCATCTATAGCCTGGAAGGGACGCTCCTCCACTATGGGGGTGGTGGGGATCAGGTTCACTGTAGAAAAAGAGTGTGAAAGAAGAGAGAGAGGCATAAAGAAAATGAGAAGGGATAAAGAGATAAGGCAAAGTGGAAAAATAAGTAGAACAAGACGTAAACCCACTGCATGCTTCACTACAGTGTCCAACTTCTGCACACAGAAGCACAACTTATGCCCACACCTACACAATAATTTCTATGTACAGTGAGGGTGAAGAACTCACATTATCCTCCGAACAGGAAACCTTTGACAAGAAAGATCACACCACGTCGATTATATGGAAGTGGTATGGTTACCTTGAAAGCGACGAAGCCCAGATTAAGACTGTCTCCAAAATATGTCGCTGGGCAGTACCAACAAAGATGGACAGAGTGTCTGAAAACACGGGCTGCAATTGAAAAGAAGCGTGGATATGACTAATATCTATATCTAATTTGCACCTGTATAGAAAAGGGCCTGCCAAAGAAATCTGTGACAAAAACCTATCAATCAATATCGTTCAATATTGGGGTAAAAAAATTATCAAAATAAGAAGGATACATGACCAATGGAGAGGAGACCATGAATGTCAAAATTTCATGGCAAGTTATCCAATAGCTGTTAAAATATTTCAATCTGATTGGCAGACAGACTAACACTGACATCCTCAGAGCTTAACTGTGAGCAAGGCTAAAAATACAGAGGAGTAATTTTAGCAACTGATAATATAAATAATATAATATAAATCTAAAACCTGCTAAATGTACAGATTTGAGAAAGATATACAGGTAATAACTCATAAAAGTAAAAAAAAAAAAAAAAAAAGCAGACTGACAAGGCAGTGACAGAGAGCCTGAAATGAAGTAAACCAATGCAACCGTAGTTCATCTCCATGTCAACGGCTCTATACCCCAAAACCCCTCACTGTTACCAGTGTGTTGCCTGGACACCAGTGACCTGTGAACCTTGGGAGAAATGGTCCAATGGGAGTAGAGGTGTTGTGGGAACTGGAGGGCCCATTCACTAATATCCAATTCTGAAGAAAAAGAAGCTGAACCCATATGCCCCTTTGGCAAGGAGGATGTCCAAATCCTACTTATGTCACCCACACGTGCACACAGCGCGTGCGTGCACACACACATACATACACACACACACACACACACACACACACACACACACACACACACACACACATACACACACACAGAGCAGACATTCAGTCTGCCTCATCATAAAACACAAAGAGCTAATGGTTTCTCATTGCTTTAACAACCCTCAAACTTAAATCACCTACTCTGACAGTGAGAGTATTGTGCGTATGGTATTACACACTGTCTATCTCTACTGTTCACAGTCACATACAGTTTTCCACTTTTAATCATCTGAGTTGGGCTTACAAAGACCACAGAGTTGCAGGCATTTTGTGTAAATATTCAGTTATGTTTGTCTTACAAAATTGCTATGTTGTTGACCATTTATGTAATGTTAATCATAAAAATAATTAAATGAATCGTCTGGAACAGGAGCACTTAGTTAGTTGTAATTAGTTGTTGTTTTTCAAGCAAAGTTGCTAAACAATTGATGGTTTCAGCTTCTACAGTGTGGGGATTTGCTGTTTTTCCTTTTAGCAAATTGTCTATTTTAGTTAGTTTTGTCCAACCAAAACCCAAATTTCAAGACATCACCTTGTGCCTCAGGCAACTGTGATGGGCATTTTTCACAATTTTCTGGCCTTTCACTGCCCCATAAAATAATCAACAGATTAACTGAATGTGAAAATAATAAGCAGTTGCAGCCTAAAAACAGTGACTCCATTATTTACACAATCAACCTACATGGGGCCTCATGAATGTTTAAGTAAAACTACCACAAAATGCAAGTGAATTTGCAAAATGTACTATGTTTAATTTTTTGGAAATTGTGAGACAGAAATGTTCAGAGTAAACTATAAAGCAGCTGTGTCACTGAGCCTGAGGCTGCCTACATCTACAGGATATAGATATTCACTTCTGCAGTCGTTCCTCACTTCTGTCTCTTCAACAGTGAGACGTTATCACATCACTTCATCTCAACAGCCTACACACTTGAAGCACAAGCTGATGAAGCAGTTGGGCAGCGGCACTAAACAGGCTTGTAATGTTAATTATCTTGTAAGTATAGCAGATAAATACAGGACAAAATGATCTCAACCGGGACTAGTGATAAAACAACTAAGAACAGTCTCTCAGCAAGTGACTGAAGAAAGCAAACTTCAAATTTAGCTCTAATTCATGAAAAAAAACAAACTAGTCAGGATCAACTGGGCACAAAACAGTCAGAAAACAGACACAATGAAAGCTGGACAAGCCATTGTCCAAACAAATTCTACTTATCATCTTATCACTGCACAGAAAGATATCTTTCAGGTTAAATAAGTGGTCCAATACATGAGAAGATCCTCTTATATTTCTTAACAAGCAAGTTTACATTAAAAGAGATTTGACTTTCTATATGAAGATTTCTGCAATAACTCACCACTGATGATGAAGAATAGAAGGTGTGCAGCGACAGCAGAGACCATTTTGACGACAGTTTAGTAGCTTGAGGTCCAGCCATACACTGTGGAGCTCATTCAGTACCAGAACCTGGCCCCTTCTATGCTCTGTGGCTCATACACTGCCACCCTACTCCCCCACCTCCCAGCTCCCCGTCTACATACACGCCTGTTTGAACTAACCAAACTTTTGGAGGCCAGCTCAGTCACAGTTGCCTACACAATGGGGCTTTTGTAACAGGCTGCCCAACACTACCAAGTGCATACACAGCAATGGCACACAGAGTATACTGTAGCGCACACACACACACTCACAGCACAAATTCATACACCCACACTAAATGTGGCTGGAGTAATAAAAATTTAGGACTTAGAATGTGTCTCCAACTTTCCATCCCCCTACATGAGATCCTGCAAAGGCAAAAGGAGGCTGTCAGAAACAAATGGGACACCTCAATTTGACACTGAGAAATGTCACACATCTCTTAATCTTTATGCTTGAACACTATGTATATAAACACAAACACGCACCCATCCTTACCAACAAATACAGAGCTAAACATAGAACATCCTGGTAAATTTCACCTCTGTGTTGGTGTGAACCCGTCATTATGCACACACAGACGCAGTCTGACTTCTACCTGAAGGCAAAGAGGGTGTTCTGCCTCAAAAATGCACACAAACAAATTTGTGTCAGGTATCGCACCACAGTGATTAAGGGGTGAACAGGTACTCACAGAATGTGGTTTGGCCTGAAAATAACAAGGTGTGCCCCCACTTACAGTACCTGAGTCCAAAGTGTTCTGTACTGGCAGCACTGTGGTAACCACAGACCTGTGGAAAAGTGTAACAAATATTGATTCAGACTAAGTACTATATGTACGCACATGGACATGGCTGCTTGCAGCTGCCCATCAAAACAGACCCTAGCCTTTGTGTCAAATGTGTCACAAATGGAAACACACTAATTGTCTCTTGCTCACAGGGAACTAATCAAAAACAAAACTATTTACAACTGAAAGCTACGTGGCTTTATAAACAATCCACATGGGCACAAACCTTGTCCGAGCACGGATTAGGATCCTCCACAGCACATTTAATTAAGCACTAATGCTTAGTAATAAAGATAGGGATGTACCGATAAGCTCCTGTTTGCCACAAATACTGATCTGAATCCTGTCATATGGAGTTTCTGCTCATACAGAGTGAAATCTGACATTATTTTTGATTTATTTCATGTTGTTTCACATTCATACCAACTCATCATAACCAAAACTAAACTGACAGCTAACTCATTGATTGGGCCGTTTTTGTGACTGTCTTACTGCATCATCAACTCTACAATGTGTGCAAATTAATTTGTTATGACTGACAGCATTAGAAGGACAATCCCACATTAATCATGCTAAACATCTTAAATAATTATATTGAATATTGTATAATTATATATTTAAGCTTCCTGAACATCATTCATATTGTGATCGTTCTTAGTGTGTTTCTCCTATGATGCACTGGCGACCTGCCTGGAACTTTTACTAAATGTATACTGGGATAGGTTTCAGCCAACACAATCTTGCAGAGGATAAGCAAGGTCAGATAAGTGACGTATACTTCAGAATTCTATGTTTGACAGTTGATCCAACTCTGCATTAGGAAAATACAGCTTGCATCACAGTTTGCCTTTAATGTTTATCTATAATATTTTATTAGTGTCCTATAGTATTTTGTGCAATATCCATGATGAAGAGAGTCACTGTAGGAATGTTGGCAGGGAGGACTGAACAGCTCCCCTTTGCAGTTTCATTATGTAAAGTCAGACTCTCAGCACTACTCTAAATGCTATTTTTCATGCATTTGCAGAGAGCTGGCTGGCTAACAGTGAAATCCAGTCTCATCAAAATGCACCACTTTGTTGTTTTGAGAGGTACTAAACACTTTCATTTACAAAACAGGAAAAAACTGCACAGAATATATACAGAAACGGGAACATACTGTCCACCCCAGGTATTTTCCACTGCTGACATCACACCCTGGAGTCAGGTGCTGAAATACTGAAGCCATTTTCACATATAAACTCTGGACAATGACTGGAGAATCAGGTTTGGATGCTCTCTGCTTTTGCTTTCACACATGCAGCTGCACACAGTCGGGGACAGCCCATGTGAGACGTGTTCTCACCTACTGGAAATATTCTGTTTGGTTTAGGTGAGGGGAGGTGCCTGCAGGTAGAATGTGCAGGAGACCAGGTCTGAAGGAGACAATGTCATCAACACGCCCACTCACTCGCTGTGAATTCTCCAGAAAAATTACCTGCTTGATTCACACATCAACTTAATCAGACATTACACAGACTTTATACTAGAAAGCTGGCAGGATAACGTTTGTTTAATGTCCAGTCCGACTGTTTCCGACATTTGCATTCACACATACAGCTCTGTCAGGCAATGTCTAGAGAAGTTCAGGTTTGCAGAACAAGTGTTAAATTAGCTTAAAAGACACTGCAACAAAATATGAGTCAGGACTTGATTTTTTGCTGGCATATAACACACACACTTACTATAATGGCTTGCTGAACCAAAGCCAGAGTGCTAAAATTAAAGGCATCAATGCAGAGACATACAGAAAGTTATCCTGTCATCCATCAGGTCCCCACTTCCTAAACCAATCTCTTTAATAGAGTTGAAACGATTAGTTGATCAACAGAAATTTTATATTTATCTTTATTTTTTGGGTCAGTCCCTGATCACAGTTTCTCACTTGTTAGTATTTGCCACTTTTCTTTGTTGCATGTGATAGAAAAATTGCTGGAGCAACTGGATGACATAACCTTGGGCACTGGTTAAAGTAAGGAGAAAAGGAGGCTACATTTTTTGTGCACCTCTGTTGTGAGCCTGTACACGACCTACACAAAGCCAAGCTGTATGATACCTTAAAGCAGTTATCTTGAAGTGGATCATCATTTTTATGCAGCCAAAGAAATGCACAAGACCAAGAACAGAGCCCTGGGGTACACCATATTTCCCATCAGAAAATTTTGATGTGGTATTACCATAGTGAACTCACTGTGTTCTTTAAGGTAAGAACTTAACAAAGAAAGAGCGATGGCATTGATAGCAAGCAGCATGTCATTCACTGCTTTAGTAAGAGCAGTTTCTGTGAAGTGACAGAAAATCAGACTAAAATGAATTAAAAGGATTATTGTTAAATGTGTGGGTCAACAGTTGCTGACACACAACTCTTTCCAGTACTTTTGAAAGAATGGAAGATTACAGAGATTACAGCAAGTCTACAGCTGTTCATGTCTACCCAGAAGTCTGATCAAGGCTTTAATGCTAGCAAGGCAATTATAAAAACAGAAGTAGCTGTTACACAACTGATTAAGACCTGTGTACAGAATATATTTATATTAGATTCATAAGTAACATTCAGGTAGCCATGTTTCCAGTTCTGTTATGTCTGTTGGTGCATATCTGTCCTTGCTGTTGCTAAAAAATGTATCCAGATTTTGGTTTCAGTCCCAGCTCTTCTCTGAAAGTATACCATCTCTGTCACTGCCAGCACAGAGATGATTGGTCCAGTTCAACAGTGAGGGTGGACATTGTAGGAAATGGGAAAGAGAGGAATGTGGAGAAAATAATTTGCAAAGTGCCTGGAGCTCTGCCTATCTAACACTTGCTGATGGATTATTGTTTTGGAAAGGTCGTAAAAATTAGGTGAAAGATTTTCACTATTGTTGAACTGTCAAACAGTTTCAAATAGCTTTTCATACGAAGTACATATAGACCATAAGTGTTAACATTTACCTGTCTTCTCCCTCAAAAATGCCAAATCTCATTTCCCTTTCTGGCACCATGCTTAGACCTCTCTCATTCCTCACAGGCAACCCACCTTTCTATTTCTCCCTTCATTTCCTCCCATGATATTCACCTCTCACTGTGAATCACTGACTCTCCTGCAGCACTTACCTTCCATCAAGCTCTGCCTCACCTTTCCCTTCACTCATTAACGTAACAAAAATAGTTCACTTTCCCTGTGTTTCAGCCATGTTAATTCTCACTGCTGCAGTTGTCCTCTCCGGAGCGCCTCTGAGCTCTGTCATCACTTTTCATTGGGAGTCCCCCGTGTGTCAATCGGCATGGATGGCAATTGCGCCCTTCTCAGCCATCCTCGTTTTAATTTCAGGCTGCCTGGAGCCAGAGAGAGGCATTTACTCTGCCACTGACCATCATCCATCACTCAGTCTTTCATGGTAATGGTCAACAAACAATAATAAACACGTGGACGGGCTTTTCTTAAAAGCAAGATGGGTAAGACAGAGACCCGGAATAGAGTGCGGACAACAACGTAAAATGATTTGGGAGTGATGAATAGTAGAAAAGTGGAACAAAAACATAAGCTGACCATCTATTAAGCATGAGGAGAAATCCTGTATACTTTCATCCCTTGCTTCTCCTGGATAATGGCACAAATCCTTCTCTTTGTGTGATGAATAAATGATGACAGCAGCTTTACTCCAACTGTACAATCAAAAAATAAAATAAAATAAAGTGAGGGCAGTTCTGAAAGTGAACATTCCCACAAGAAACAATGTCCTTTAATTAAGAAACCACCTAATCAAGTACAGTTTCTGTGCCGATAAGAGACTATCAAATCTCAAGGACAGGCATGTATGGCACGTATACCCACACGTCTGGAGTCATAGAGGGGTGGTTTCACTCATCCTAGTGTCTTTTGCTGCCTCTGAGTGTTTCACAAAAGGAGAAGAATGCAGGGCAGGAGATGAGAGTGAGTTTGATAGTGAGGCATTAATAATAACCTCCTTTTACATGGTTATTCACACATTATTATCTGGATAAGAAGGGAGGGTGTGAGGGCTGGAGAAACGAGTGTGTAATGGTGGGGGTGGGGGGTGGGGGGTCACAAAGTGCAAACATTAGATAATACAAGTAATAGCCCACTTGCATTCATCTTCTTTTTTCACACATTACATTCTGATCACTTATGGCATTTAAGGCAACAGAAGAAGAGAGATGAAGAAGAGCTGAGCGCTGTCAGTATCCCAAAGCTTACACATTTGAGGGTGTAGTATCCAAAAAAAAAAAAGACAATGAGGAACAGCTCAGGAAATTCTGGCAAAGATGCGGTCTAAAATACCAGCTCCGTCACAGTGAATTTCACTATAATCCTGTGTGTGTGGGGGTGATTTATGCCAGTCTAATCCTATATGCTTGTCCAGACACAAGCGTATGATTACCAAAAACACTTCCACTGCATTAGGTTTTTCAGGAATACACAAAGTAGCTTAATCTTACACATTTTATGTCCAAATACTAATTTCAATTTGTACCACATGCCCCGCCTCCCTCGTCAGCCAGTGTTTTTCCAATCACATCTCTGAGGCTTGCAAATCACATCCAGTCCAGGGGAGATCATCTCCTTTTACTGAGCTGCGGTTTCCTCGCATTCACTGTGGCTGTCTATAGCACAATGTCTAGACAATACCTACAGGAGGTGCCAAACAATGACTTGATGGGGAAAAGACACAATTCTGTACACCTAGACATTCCACAGCAGATGTGAGAGAGCTGTAGCGGACTCTCTGAGGCTTTCAGAGCATCCAGCGGCCCACTGTTGGTGCTGGATATTTATAGAAAGTCTGTAGAGGATTCTTCTTTGTTTTGGTATGAATAGGGCCTCTTGAATGGGAAATCAGTTGTAGGAAATGCATGTATGAACATGAGCACACAAGACCTGCTTGACTGAACATGATTTTAGCATAGACTTTAAAATCTGAATACTAAGCCAATGCTCCAGACAACTGATGTAAAACAGTAGAGCACAAACACAAACAGTGCACTTACAGAACTGAAGGCTCAAACTGATGATGGCCAACGCTGCCCCGCCCACCACCACCAGGAGGAGGAAGCGGTTGCGAGCCAGCATCTTGTCATGTAATTGGTCCACGACCCTGTCCGTCAGCCATCCAGACCACGGCCCATCCCAGCTGTCTGGAAACAAAGAGTGAGTGAGCTCACGGGACAGAATTTCCTTATTTACCTTAAAAAATATGATCTTAGTTGTTTTGTTGGACAGAATAAGCAAAGAATCTTGGGGCTCTGGTGCTCATGATGAGCAAAAATTGATAACTCTCAATTGTGAAAATACTCATTAGCCCAGCCCTTGCTCTAACACAGGGTGTTCCTGGCATTTCAATTTTTTAATTCAAAGACAAGTGTATGATGTCTGTGTGTTCAGATTTCATTTAGTTATGAGAGAATATGGAGTGTAATTTCTAATGAAAACTGCAGCAAAATCTCCTCCATTGCCTGCTGAATGCATTAACTAGTGCGCCGAACAGCAATAACTAACTTCCTGAAGTTTTTAAAATACTGACACTGACCTGTCCCTTTCACCTCATGCAGTATCTTTATCTCGTGTTTGAAAACATCTGCTAAATATCTCCTCTACAGACAGAGAATAGATGCGGGCAGTCAAATATATCAAAAGAGCTGGCAGCAGACCTAAGAAAAGGGATCAAAGCTGAAATCTGAGGTGTACATACACAAATTATATTTCTGGTGAGCTTATACTGCAATATAAGCTCACCAGATCTGACTGAAAGCAGGACTTTCAAAATTACCTAAGAAGTTCACTAATGGAGATTTATAGTGATGCACAGATCCAACCAGTCGAATAGGTATTGGCAGCAGTAGTGACGTTATAAAGCAGCCAGACATAGCCAATTCACATTAAATGCAGCAGTAACATGCCTAAAACTACAGCTTCCTGAATGCACTTCATTTAAATCCATGTCAATGTGAAAGAAGCAGCATGCCTTTATTGCAAAACTGACAGTGGTAGTGACAGTGCCATTTGTAGTTAGCTAAGTAGCTAGCTAAAAGTAGATAGAAGGACTATAGATATCTCTTTTTTGCACTTTTTGTCAGGAGATTTTGAAACTTTGCAGGTACAGAAAACATTTCATCAAAGCATGAAACAAAACATGATGAAGACAAGCAACTCAGGAAATTAGGACTGACGTTACATCTTATCAACAACATACTTTGAGCAGCTGAGTGCTTTCATACGGTTCAAATTTCAAGATTTCAAGCAAGAGCACACACTCAGGTGATATAATTTAACCAAAATCAAAATATGCTATCAAACTGTTA
Organism: Lates japonicus; assembly: GCA_033238685.1. Lineage (NCBI taxonomy): Eukaryota > Metazoa > Chordata > Actinopteri > Centropomidae > Lates > Lates japonicus. The sequence continues at coordinate 2,570,456 of BRZM01000015.1, read as the reverse complement.
AAAGTGACTCACATTATCTTTCTTAGTTTTCCAGTGTCACACGCATGTACAGCACCATGACAATCTGCACCATTTTCCATCATAAACCAACCAGTCGGTCATACAAGTCCATGCATAATCCGTGTAAGGCCAGACGGCTGGAAACAGGGGAGGAAGAACAAACTAAAACTGCAGTAAATGTAGCCCTACACAATGAACCCTACCATTAGACAGTCTAAAAATACTGCCAGTCCGGCCTGCTCAACCCTACGTCTAACCAAGGTACAGTAAAACGATGCTTCGGGCAGAACTGGACCAATGAATATGCTCCTCCTGACCCACTTCACTGCGCCTGTACACACTAACCTGAAGCCTCAGGATGCGTCACACCAAACTCCAGCCAAAATACTGGGAGTTCACGGGTGTGCAACTTACCTGTAAAAGTTTAAACTAATCAAATATTTCTCATCTCGTCTTGGATGAATGAGGGGGCCACTGGTTGGTTCGGCATGTATGTAACTCAACAAAGGACAGTTATTTAAATGAAATATCAACTTTAATCCACATCTGTCCCTGTTAGCTACTCTCCATTAAAACCCTTTACAGTGGAGACGCACTGTCGGATAAACAGGGATGTTTTTTTGTTATTCAATGGGGCTATTTTACATTTTATTTGAATGTCAAATTCAAGCGTGCGTTCTATCAATACACAAACACTCTGGTATATCACTGGTATAACACTGGTGTATGCGTTTGTCAATAAGCAAAGCGAAGCTGACTTGCCAGAATTTTAACCAAGTAGCTTAAAGCTGCTGAACAAAAATGTGTAGTTGCGACTCAGCTGGTTAACTAGTTAGCTAACCGTTAGCTAGCTCCTAATATTCATTAATCTTGCATGTCGGTTGAACAATCCCACTGACTGGTTTATGAGGAGCACTACACACGGATCTACTGCCAATGTCGTGTGCTTAAATGTAACGCTAGACTTGTAGTGACTTCATTTTTCGCTACTTGTTGCTCCCATGTGCAGTACTCGGAACAAGTTATCGTGTTCGTGTGTCCCTTTGTGTTGCTATTCATGGAGCAAGCAACCGAGCCAAGAAATTAAAATGCCACATCAACAATAGTGCTCGCTGCAGTAGACGAGTGAACACACATTAAACGCTCAGGGCGGAACACCTAAAATCCTCTACAAAAAAGTATTTATTGCATTTTTCTTACCCGTTGGAACTCAGTCTCTCAGAGCCACACAGAGCCGGGTCAAACACTTGAATCCGCCGCTTCGGTTTCTCCGGTACGACCGAATGCCAACGGAGTGGCAAAGAGCGGCGTAAAGTTACGCATAATATAAAGCAAGACTTCCTGTGGTAGCTTTCAAAATAATACAGTTTCTACATGGTTATGTTGCCATGTTTTTCAACATTTATATGGATGTTCTTTTAAACAGTTTAACATCTATGCTAATTTAAACTCCAATGTCAGTTTTGGTGGACACAAAACTTGGGATATAAATCTCAGGACATCAAAATCTATAATCCTGCAAATGTTTCATTTATGGATCATTCACTGATACTTGTAATTAGATAGATAGATAGATAGATAGATAGATAGATGACTTTATTCATATCCGAAGGGAAATTCGGTTGTCATAGTAGTCCATATGTGAATGCAATAGAAATACAATGTATAAAATAAATACAATGTATAAAATAAATACTGAGGTAGAAAAAAGAATAAAAAAAATACAGTATGAGACAAGATAAGGTGCAGCGGCAAGATGATGTTAATAATACTGATGGTATGATTGTAATGTTACTGTTAATAACAGTATATAGTAATATATATATATAATATATAGTAATAGTAACAGTTAGTGATAGTAATAATAGTAAACTAACAGTATAATAATAATAATACTAATACAGTATATAGTGCAAATGGTAGCAGCAACAGTAAATAATAATAACAATAATAATAATAATAATAATATGTATACATAGAAATGTCATATATTCAGCCTGTGCTGTGCTGTGTATTTTTCTAGGTGTGCATACATACATAACTGCAATATATAATATGTACACATGTATAGATATATGCCTATGATATATGATATATAGGTAGGTGTAGGTATAATATATATAGGTATAATATGCATGATAAATACTTGACTAGACAGATATATACACCATAGATAATATGCTATGGATATGAATATGTAAATAGAATGTGCAAAGGGAATTTGGACAGTGCAGAGGGTGACAGGTGGATTTAGTCCAGTTGTGTAATCGTGGCTCTGACAGAGGTAGATGAGTTGTAAAGTCTTATTGCAGTTATTAGATAGCAGTAATTAAAAATCTTTGGTGTAATATCCTAATCCTTACATCTGATAAACATGTCTGGGGGAGTATATAAAAAATAATGAATAAAAATGAAAAAAAATGAAAATAGTTTTAAACCACATAAAGGCTTACTGAACACTGGAGCAGTTGAAGGAGAATTTACATTGTGGCAAATAGAGATGAATACAATTTAAGCAGAAATCTATGAACAATAGATGCAGGATATCAGGCTTTATTTGTGGAACACAGGCACCTTAGAGCCAATACCCTTTTATCTTGAAAGCAACATCCATTATTTTCCGGTATGGTTTACTTTAGATTTCTCTTTCTAACTTGACAGTTGTGGAACAGCGGGTCTAGCTGGCTGGTTTGAGGACAGTCAGCCCAGCCAAAATCCCAACCTCACTGCCCCATCTACTGGACTGCATACAGCAATGCAGATGTTGCCTTCAAGGCCACCTCTCTGTTAACTATTGGAAGTGGTGTATTGTTTCTGAGACAAAAAACAAAAAAACCCCAACAAAAATATCAATTTCAGAAAATTCTGTGTATAATATCAAATAAAAAAAAAAACACAATGCTTTTACTTTTCCATTTGTTCCTCTTTTTCTAGCCCTGGTACAATTATGCTGATAGCTCAGACACTGGGACAGCATATATGTAGGACATGAGGACCTTTCATCTCCATCACTGACTTTAAGCAAAACCTAATCATGTGACTTTCCCAAAGCTATATGGTGCTGCCATTGCTTTCTTTATCATCACTGTCAGCAGCAAACTCTTCTATTTGTACATTAAACTGTGTGAATCTCCTTCACACATTTTCGCACACCACTTTTGAAAGTGCAGTATCTTATTGAAATTTAACAACTGATAAAATCTGCAGAAACCTGTAACCTGTGAGTATTTTAAGCCCCCTGATGTGTTCAAACCACTCTCCACCAACATGGACACAACACAGACTGTAGTCAAAGCGCTGGTCACTACAAAGCCAACCACTTGCTCACTGCACTAATTTACTACAACATCTGCTGTATTAGCTGAAAGAGAAAAGAAAGAAAAAAGGGTTCAGTACTGATAACAAGAGGAGTCAGAAGTGAGTCATATTGCTTCATAAATGCACTTCTGTTTCACTCTGCTAAATGCATGCTGACCTTGCATAAATTAAAGAGGAAGGTAGTGTAAATGGGGAACTGAGGTTATTTACTCTAACTAAAGTCCAAACACCTCTTTACTGATTCGTGCCTGTCCAATTTTTTAGTCCAAGTGTTTTATTTCAGTATCAGTAGCTGCTACAGTAAGGGAAAAATGTGCACAGTTTCACTTAGAAAAATCTGAATGTTTGGTTTTGTATTTAGTGACCAAAGATACCTAACACAAAGGATTTGTCTGTCAATCTTTATTGCATAAGTTTAAAAGAGCATGGGCAAACAAATATATAGAGAAGAAATATTTTTCAGTTATTTTAAGAAGTAATCAAACATCTAGACTTTTGGTTCACAGCAACATTTTTGCTGCTGCAGTTTTTCTGCATTGCAGTTCATTCCTTTCATATATCTTTATCTAGATTTTACTGATGTTTCTGATGATTTTATTGAACTTCAGTTTATGTAGAAATACCTCTTGCTTTCTTTTGGTTTTGCAAATGTGCAGCTTTAGATATCGAAAAGATGAGTAATGCAAAGTTAACAGCCTAGTCTTCCCTGGACTACTGCTGCCTGTGTCTTTTAGCACTGCTGCCACTAATCAGTGTCATCCTGTCTGCAGCACACCACTGTCTGCTCATGTGGTTAGTAAATTCTGAAAAGGAACACTGAGTTTACTCACATTCAGAATCAGTCAGAGTGAGACACTGGGACATGACTCAAATGCTGAGCAAAGAACAAGCTTATATTGGTGCTCAGTTACCAAGAGAACAACACAGGGTGACACAGTGCAACTCACCTGGTTGAATGCCAAAATCCATTTTCATTTCAACAATTTCCAGCCTTTTTCTTCAGTTTATTACAGTAATTTAGATTTTGTTATAATTAATTCTACGAAATCACATAATAGGTCTGCTGGAGTTTTATATGTCATTTGACAATGTCTCATGGCTGAAACCATCATTTTCTTGTCTTACACAAAAGTCTTAAAGTTTTGTGTAAGCTCTGAGAGGCAACTTCATTCAGCACTTGTGCAGTTCCATTGATTTACTGAATCTGCTCCTGGTCTACAAAAAGCTTCTCATTAGCACAATTTGTTGGCTGAATGTTATTGATGCAGAACAGCGAGCAGTATGTTAGGCTGCCAGCCCAGATACCACCTGATGGATGCTGCAGACAAATGGGGTCGTTTCATTTGTCTCTACTATTTACTATGTCTTTGAGGCAGCCTTTATTAAACCTGTAGCAACATAAAGATATCATCACCTTTAAACTGATGTAGCTGTCTTGTTAGCAAACAGTTGCTTCATTATGGACTAAGGCAGTTATAGGGCAATATTAGCATTCATCTGGGGTCATGCTTCTGACCAAGTGATGAAAATAAGTCCAATATTCACCCTGTTAGGCTCTGTTTTTGGTCTCTTATAACTCTTGAGGGAAATATCTGTCTCATGGGTCAAATGTTAAATGCTCCATTATGTTCACCAGCTAGTCATAAACTTAAAACATGCTGCAACCAGAAACAATGCTGTGCAGGTGAACAAAAACTGGAAGGTGGCAGCTGGATAGCTAATAAAGTAATGAGGAGAGTTGCAGATTCAGGTGTTAAATACCCACAGGTTTAGCACCACCTCTTTCACATTGTCACATTGTTTTCACATTTTACAGGCAGTAGTCGGTTAGCTTACCTTTTGACTGAACACGGGGGAGAATGTATTGTGTTAATTAGTGAGCTTCAGAGGTGCCGGTAAATGGATTTTGCTACATTTGGACAAGGCCAGGCCAGCTGTTCCCATGTTTCCAGTCTTTTAGCGAAGCTAAGCTAACCGGCTTCATTTTTGTACTTAACATACATGGGTGTTGTTCTTTTTATCTAACTCTCTGCATTCCTCTGTATTTCCTAAATTCTACTATATTTTCATTGCTTCCATGTAATTTTTTTACTTTGTCTCCTACAGCGTCTGTTGTGTCTACGTGTGTTGTAATAAATTGACTACAAATAACATGCAAGACACTAAGAAAGCTCTTGTGGTGGGAGCTGATATGACTCACAACATGTATTTCACTAGCCTGAATAACACTGGTTATTGTTGCAGCTCACTATAATTGCTTACATTGTTTTATTCTTTATGTTTTTCAATGCAAGTCACAAGTCATCCAGATTGTATTACTATAAGGGCAACAATGCAGTTTTGTGGCACAACTCGTTCTTTGAAGAAATTATGTGGCATCTGCTGTGGCTCTTACATCTACAGAAGTGTCTTGGACCAAGCCAAACCAAGTCTGTGACTTTTGATGACTGAATCAGGCATGCCAGAGGAAGCTCACAGGCCTTCAGTGGATCATTGTCTATAGCTTCCTCGCTCCTCTGCTGCAGTAATATGTGAAGGTACGGCAGTCATATGAGCCGAGCTGCTGAACGTGCAACCACTTAACTCGACCTTTTTCCTTCCCACTCTACTCTGCACCAATGGAAGTCATGGGACAGGAATGACAGGGATGATGTGGGTGATTGGGAATGGCATGTGTGTGCGTGTGTGTATATGTATTTGTGTTGTCATGTGAAAGCCTGCTACTGAAAACTTAAGAAGTGTAACAATGTCCTGCATTAAATACCCAAGGTGTGTCCTGTATATAGTAATACAGTAAAAGTAAAGACAGCCTGATACTAATGCTAATGCTCCATTTATATAATTTTGAGAGAATCCAAATTATGCTTGGCAGCCAGACGCGAGTGTGTGAACGTCATGAGATACTGATTTGCATCAATTCCAACAGCCTTGCAGTGAGTGAAGGCCTGGTGGCTGCCTTGATTCTTTTTCGAAAAATTTCATCTCTCATACAAATGGAGATGATTATATAACAAAATATCTGCTATAATCCTACAATCTTTCACTGTCTTTTGTGCAGTTGCTACAGAGGAATGTCCTTGGATGTTCAGTTTCATTTCCACAAAGTAAAATCATGGCTTAACCATGGGATGTACTGATAAATAAAAAAAGAAGAATCTCTTTACTGTTCTTCGTATTACTTACTTACTCAATCTTGGGGTCAAGATGATAAAGTTCTTAAATCCTTTAGCACCCAGTCCCTTAAAGCAACATATATATGAAATGTTGTAATGTTTTGACATTCATGGTCCCTAGAAGATGAAGCCTACTGACAGTCCCAGCTGCACTTTGTGTGTATTGATAATTATCAATGATGATAATTAGTTTCTAGATAAAAGTACTGCAGTGCCTAAAGACAGCATCCAAGAGATGGCTAGCTATAGACTCTGTATACTGTATAATCTTTTAACTAATCTACTGTACCTAGATTATTTTTTTGATGGGGCTTATTTTATATTTTGAAAATGACCAAAATTGCTAAAAATATAGTCAGTTTTATTGCTACGTTCATGTAACATTTCATAGTACTATCTGTACATTGTACACTTGCCTCTTAGAAACAGGAAAGTGGATATTAAGCTTGCAAATAAAAAACTGGTGAGCTTTTTTAGTTATATTTTCATCAGTAATGCATGCTAGCATGTTAGCATGCTAACCAGCTAACTGTGGCCTGGCTGACCCATCTCATCACTTTCCAATAGCAACTCACTGTTGTGTCCAGGCTGCCCTGAAAAAGTAGCACTGCTCAGAGGGCTTGTTCTAACCTCCTGTATTGTAAAAGCAATGATGGCAGAAATTCATGGCAAGCAACCATCACCACCCGCTCCTGTCCAGAAAATCTCATTTGGCGGCAGAGAAAACTTAGCCCCTTTAATGCTTTAAGCTATTGGGGGAGAGGAAATAGCCTTCTGTAAAATCAAAATGGACAAATGATAAAATGGTGTGTTTTTTTTTTTTCCTGTACCCACATATTTAATCTCTTTCTAAACCACACTGCAACATTCCGTCTATGCTTAGAGGCATTTGTTATATGTAATATGCAAAAATGTGAAAGTACACAGTGAAATGATGAATGCAAAATGCAAACTAGGCTTGCAGTAGTTTACAAATGTAGATCAAAGGAATATTAATCATTCTGATTATTGTGATCAGTGAGATGAAGGAATGGATATATTCCTTTGCTTTACAACACATACATTATTTCCACCAGTAACAGCCTGTGATACCTTATAATAACATTTTCTTATTTGTTGGAGCACTGAAATCCTAACATCTCAACTTGCAGTCTTTCAGCAAGGGTCACAGTCCAATTTCAATCATCAGTGACATTGGGATATTGGGGATATTGCTGTTTACAAAATCAGAGACTGTATCTTGTACCACTGAATAAAGTTAATTTGAATTTGAGGAGAGAACCTAATTAATTTGTCCTGAGTGGATAATGCTGGGATACCAGGGCACACGTGAGGAAAACATGGGTAGCTGATGCTTCCATTGTCACATGTATTATATAGATAAACCCAGTGCCATGAAAATGGTTAAAGTTTAACTACTTTTCTAAAGGATTTCACTACTGGTTTACAAAAACAAGCACTGATCCTATGTCCTCATTACAAAACACACATTTCAAGATCACTGAATGATGTATAATCACATTTACATGTATACTTGGAAATCAACCTGCATAAACACTATTTGTCAGGGAAATGTTTTTTTTTGTTTTGTTTTGTTTGTTTTTTTTCAACAAAGTAAAAAGTTCAGTAGCCCTAATGGTTAAACAAAGGTTAATCATTGATGCTGTGTTGACCTACTGCATGTTCCAGAAAATATTTTTAAAAGGTTTGGTTTTCTCTCTTCTTTCCTGAGCATTTCTAACCATACAGGCCAAATACAGAGTCAGTCAAAAGAGGTGAAACATAAGAAAAAAAATGCATATTTTGTCTATTGGAAGCGTTGCACATTTTTCCATAAATGAGATCTTGTGGGTCTTTGAGTAAATACTGAAAAAACCTTGATGTCTGCTCAATGACTGAGCCTCCTTAGTGATGATGACAGACTTACTGTCAATAGATAAAACAAATACATTCATACATTTACTCATACACTCAGTATACAGTATATACAGTGTACCCATGCGTAGCTCGGGGCCTGGTGTTTCTTGGATACAGGGTATATAAACTAGTCTCCTAATATGGTGACTGTGACACACAGAAACTTGCCAGGGATGACTTCACCGTGAGGGATTCCCCAAATCAATTTCCTTTATAAGGGAGCACCCTAATATGGTCGCCACACAGCTACAGATTCACTGTCTCTGCCTAATATAGAGGGGATAGGAACCTGTGTGTTCAGCTCAAAGGGACACACACCTTGTCAGCCTCTCCAATATATTCATGACAAGTGGTTAATTTGTCCAGAGTGGGTAATGTCAGGATACCAGTGTACAGTTACTGCTGACTTGTTGCTTGTTTTTAATGTATTTCTATTTTACAGATATCAGCATGTCACTCAGTAATGACTGTTATACAAGGATTGTTTGCTAAAGTTTCTTAACCTTAAGCTAACCTTAACCACCATAATATGCTGGTCACATGAGACCAAGTAAATCTGTAGCAGCAAAACCCCTGAGTGTTGTGTTTTATTGCTTTCCAGACTTCATTTGTAAATGGAAGAATGAGTTAACTCTACTTTCAATAGTGACATACTCTCACTTTAAGCATTCTTTAGCAATGATGCTACACATTCCCAGGCTTGAAAAAGCAACAAACAAACCCATCCTGATAAATGCACTATGTCCAGTCAATGTATAAGATAACTGATCAGCCAAAGGTTAGCTTTGGCTCAAAGAGATGTCAAGCATATTCTTTAAATGATATTTCTTTAACGTGCTTTGGCTGGGACAACCAAAAGCTCCTGAAGGAATGTTTGCTCAGTTCAGAACAGAGTATTTTTTTATTTGACTATTTCCAGACAGACCTGCATGGAAGACACCAAGATGTTGGCCTCAAACAGCCAAAGCAAACACAGAGCAAGCAGACCAAAAATACACTTCCCTTACAAACAGACACCCACAGCTCATGTACCCAGAGTTCATGGTGGCATTTCTCTCATGAAGAATCACTAACTTTCTCAGTATAGCTAATTTTGTGCTTGGCTTTTCTGTGTTTGCATGGTCCAGTTTCAAGGGCTTGCAAAGAATGGTCACACTAACTGAGTAACTGGTATAGACAGTCTTTTGGGAACCTGACATCCCTACCAGGAAAGAGATTTTGGTAGAAGAGACAACAAATTTTCTCTATTTTGCAAATATTTGATGCTGATGTCATCAAATGTCCAATTCTACAAATAAATAATTCCAGATGTAAATCATACTGTCTACATTTAAGATAGCTAGGACCTGCAGAAACATTATACCCTGTGCCCCAAAAATGGATGAACTGCAAACGACTGCGGAGACAAGTAAAGCCTTTCCATTTCAAACTCCAAATACAGACTGGCTGTCCAAAGATGATAAATCCTACAGACTTTGTGATCCCCTGACTTTTTCTCTAACAATCAGATCAAAGATCAAAACAGATCAATGTGATTTTTTTGTTCTTCTGCAGCACTTTGTGTTCAGTGCTGATTTCATTTAAGAATGCTAACAGGCTCAACTATGATGGTAAACATGGTAAGAATTACCAAGACCCCAAGATTATAGCATTGTCACTTTGAGCCATTTGAATGCTGATGTTAGTATTTAGCTCAAAGCACCAATCTACAGACACAGTGGATAAGCTATTCAGTCGTTGTTCTTGGATTTCATACTTACTCACTTTGATTTATTATAAATGTTTTTTTTTAATAATTTGCTAATATACTATATGCTACGTGTGTTAATGTTGATCTATGACTGTATATGAAAGAAAAAAAAACACAGATTGTGTACAGAAAACATAAGACAACCTAACACCAGATTAGTGACGCCAGCAGACACACTCCCATGCCTCTTTTTTCCTTTCATACAGTTAAACAGTAACGTGATTACATGAGAAACTGTGGCACATGATCTGCTCTGGTTAAATTACATCTGTAGTTACAAAATTAAGTGGCGTATGGATTTTATTCTGCTGCCCAAATTAGTAAACCTCATTTTCTGTGTACACTTGACTTTCAAGTCTAAGTTCACCTCCCTCTGTCTTTTTCTCTGACACACACATTCACACACACATACAGTTACCTACAGTAAAAGCACAAAGAACCTCTGTATAAAATATTTTGGTTACATATACCAACATGAAATGGGGTCAAATCAGTCTGTGGGCAGGACCATTTTTCCTCTCTGTGTCTAAATTCATCATATCTGGTGTATCATACATAAGCTTTGGGGAAATTTACAAGCTACAACAATTGGTCCTTTCTTTTAAAAACTTTACTCCATCCAAGTCCAGTAGTGTTACACAACACAGTTCCATGGGAGAGATTAGTGCATGCATTGGTGCCACCTGCACCACTGAACTCATGGAAATTTAACAATATTAAATGGACCATGAGTCATACACAGACTGGTATGTCCTACTGGAATACAGCACATATATGCTTAGAGCATGATGAAGCAAAAATCAGCCTGAAAGGAACGCTGATTGGTAAGTTATACTCAGCTTCCTTACAGGATCTCTTGCCAGAATTTGAGTGATAGATTCAGGAGGTATTCCCTCATCTACTACACAGTATAAGTGGGATTTGGTGACTTAAGGAAAACAAAGCTGGGTTTGAGAATCTTGTGACCTATCTTACAGAATGTTTTAAAGGTTACAGGTCTTTGTTAACGTTGATGAACCTCAATGATAAATGAAGAAATGTCAAGATTCTATAGTGTTGCATGCTCTTATAGAGGATGTAAATGTGGTTTAGCCCAGTACTTAAGGCATACGTTGGTTTTCCCTTCACAACACTACCAAAGAATCGCCACAACCACAGGCCGCGATTAATTCTCAAAGGTGTAGTGACGTTTCTGCATTTCAGAGCCCGGATAGCTCAGTCGGTAGAGCATCAGACTTTTAATCTGAGGGTCCAGGGTTCAAGTCCCTGTTCGGGCGGCGGTGCTTTTAAAAATTTAAGTCGCAGATCATTGATGTAATCTGAAAACTAAACGCGCGTTATCTGAGTTCACCTCATTCCGATCTATGTAGTTATATCGTTTGGGACACGCACGAATGTTACAAAATGTGCAGACAAGTTTTCCAACTACGGTTCGCATACTGTGTACTGTGTTTTACAAAGCGGACGAATAGTTATGCAGCACTACAAATACGCAGTTGGGTTCTATGGCAACTAGTACACTGTGCTAAGTGACTGATTTTGACTCGTTTTCTAATGTAGAGAGAAGTCTATCGTGTTTCCCGGACCTTGTGTGTCAACTAAAGTCAGTCTTTAGTCCCGCCATCCCTTCACTGATGATCTCTGCCCTTCAAAATAAAAGCGATATCACGTGAAGGAGTAGTGATGGGGCGGGTTTACGGGGCACCTCAGCCAATCGCTGCCTCTGTTTTGCGGCTTCCCATTCGACGATAAACATTGCGACCTGACCCTCAGGGCTCTCAGTGAGCCAGGGAACGTCAACGTGAGCCAGGCCGAGTGGTGTCAGCGTTTGCTGTTATAACTGTAAAATACGCATTATTTACCAGCATTAAAAGACGCGCACACTATGGTGAAGCATTATCCTGTTTCACAAGGAGGAGACGCTAATCTGTCGCTCTGACATCGACCTTTACCACCGGAAACCCGTTGGCTCTGGCAGCTAACGCAAGCTAGCTAAGTTAGCTGTTACATATCGTCGTTTTTTTCCATGCAGCTGACCTCCACCACAACACAGACGCACTGAGTATCGTTTGCTTGCTAGGTTGGGGTTAGTATTCCCCTTTTTCTTCACGTCCGCTCCAGTTGTCCCCGTGTGGTGTCCCGTGGACTGTTCCCGAATATGATACATAATGAGTCAAAGAGATACCTTAGTTCATCTGTTTGCTGGAGGGTGAGTATAATCCCATGCCTTATGCATGCAATAGCTGAGCTAGTTAGCTTCATGTTCAGGGCTAACTGTCGTTGCTAGATGGTGTAGCTATACGTATTGGGATGTTTGTATTGGTTTGGTCACGATACTGGGGTTTGGTTGTGAAATAACGTTACCCTGAAGATCTGTGTTAGCATCAGTGTGTCAGATGTCAGCTAACCAATCGTAGCTATGCATGTGCGCCCGTAGGAGTTGAGCTCAATGTCACAAGTCACAATGACATTTGAATGTATGAATGAAATGGCTGGTTTGGGGAAGCGCGTTCTGCATTTACTGTTAGTAATCTCAGCAGGTATTACAATTGAGAAAGAAATGTAAAGCTCATCGTTAGTTTCGTTTCAAAAAGACGCCGCTCCGAAAAGTGAGTCTAATCCACTTTCGGTGTCCTCGGTCGTAACGTTAGTGCATCAAAACAAACGTGGGCAAACTGCCACTAAAGGTCACTCATAAAACAGTGTTTAGAAACCACAGACAAAACATGCTCGGATGTGACTGATGCAACATCTAAGCTATGTGGACACAGTGAAGTGCAGCCTAGTCTTCTCTGTTATACTGGTCCGCCAGGTATGATAATTGTATGAATTTTGTTCAAATCTGATTCAGTTACAGCTTTGAATTGTTATAGGAAGTTTCTACAATTTTTGTTAGACTGTATATACTACCTTTAAATATGTGAAGCAACTTGCTGATGATTGGACAGACCCCTGACAAAATTAGAATTAGTAGAATCATGCTACCTTGCCTCGGGCAGACACGTTGATTCATGAAGTTTACTTTAATTATTGCCTTTGTGGGTAAATGAGCACTTCATTTGCTACTGTTAACATCAGCTGTGGCTCCTGCTGCTTTCTTATAGCCTTACTAAAGTGGATGGAGAATCTCAGGAAAATGAAGTATGCTTCTAGTTTTATAGGCCTTAACATGCTATGTGTGTTTACCCTTTTTTTGTTTATAAAGCTACAGTCCTCTTTCCACAACCCTAGTGAGATCAAATCTGACTCCTCATCAATGCATGTTTTTCCTGTGCCAATGTCCCCCTGTCTTTGTGGTGTATACTAGCTGCCTGCCGCCCCTTAGCTCACCTCAGCCAAGAACTTTGTTGACAGGACTGTTTGATATTTAACCCTAACCATAGATAAATGCTGTCACTCTTGCTTTTGAGTTCCTCATGCCTGGCCCTACCCTGCTCAGTACAGTCTCATCAGGTTCAGTTTATTTACACAGTCCATCCAGGTACTGTTTTATGTTCTCTCTTATCAGTCATCTTGATACGTGTTTAATGAGTAAACACTTGAGTTGGTCATAAAATGATGCCCTGGATTCAACAGTGTTTGTACAGGGTGTCAAGTTGTGCATGTCTTAAGATCTTGGGTCATGATTTTGTGAATCTGTGTTGTAAAACATTTCTATGATATGTTTTGCAAATCACAGTCGTCAAAGTGCGGGTATTGATAAATGGGACGGCAAGATGACACACAACATCTCTCTAAATGTTCATTTTCATATCGACTGAAAGGTTTCAAATGGTCGTCCCCATGATGAAGCTTGCTAAAACAAAAGTCAGTATTTTTTTGCAGTTCTTACGTGACACCTTTTTGATAAATCCTTGTATAAAAATACATACATCTGTGAGTTTGGAATGTGGTGTGGCACTGAGGAGAAAGCTTGCTGTTGTTCCCCAAGAAACACAAAGCATTCCTGACTGGCTCTCACTGTTCCCACACTGTGCTGTTTCTTGTCTACATGCCAGGGAGCTTTTGAATTCCACCAACCACACTTTATTTCCATCCATTATCTATACCACTCATCCCTTGAGGGTGAGCCAGGCCCATCTGACATTGGGCGAGATGACTGATTTATTTATGCAAAGAAATATCACTTTGCACACCTATAACCATCCAGACTGTTGCTGCCATAGAAGGACACTCAGTATCTGACACTGAAACTGGTGATTGGTCTCTATCTCAACTCCATCTTTTTTTATCACTGTCTCTCTGCCAGATGTGGGGGCACGGTAGGAGCCATATTGACTTGTCCACTGGAAGTAGTGAAGACCCGTCTGCAGTCATCCTCCATCACCCTCTATGTGTCTGAGGTTCAGCTGAGCACTGTCAATGGGGCCAGTGTGGCCCGCATGTCCCCGCCAGGCCCCTTGCACTGTCTCAAGTGGGTACTCAGCATTTATCACTCTCACACTCCCACAGCTACCATCTCTTACATACAGTACATGTTTAATATACATGAAAGTTTTGCTGAAACATAAGCCTCAGTAAACATTGCTAGCTGGTCATTATTTGAGCTTTACCAAAATAAGTGGAGCTGTTCATGTTTGCAGCTTATGTTTTTTTTTTTCTCACTGCTCTCCCGGAGAAGCTTGGCTACAGAGTCATGGCTCCTTCTTCAACAGGCACCATGTTGTTGCTGTTGTCGTTTAGTCTGGCTGACGCCCCCCTGGCAAAGCCAACCACTCCCTGAAACCTTACTCCTCAACCTCACCCGTTGGGAAAACGACACAAGCGCACACATCAGTGGCTTTAGCCAAACAGGAAATTTCATAACTGATCCAACTATTATGACTTTGTTTTTTTATCTTGTGAGATTTTCATTAACTTGGGATTACTTATGACTCATCATATTTGTTACGACAGACCTTTCCTACTTCAGGAGGCTGCTCAGAGCCTGTGGAAAAAATGTGTGTGATGGCCCTGTGCCACCCCTCAAATTCACTGAACCAAGTCTCACTTAAATGAGGACCCAGCCACTGTGGCAGTTGTAACGTTGTTGTGTAGGGCTGACAGTATATTCCTAACTGAATAATTTAGATTAAACCGCTGTCAAGAAAGAGCGAGGGCAGATATGTCTTGTGTTTTTCTCAAACCGAAAGTTAAGCATGGAGTTACGCTGAAACTGGTGTAGCTCTGTGGAGGTAGATTGAAGAACATGCAGGCTGTAACCAATCGCACAACACTGTTGATATGCTACGGGTAAAATGGCAGATAGGGTGTGGAAAAAAATGTTCCCGATTATTTGTGTGTGTGCTTTATGCGTTGCTGAGACCCAGCAGTGTTGATAGCGCCCAACAATACAACAGTGTTGAATGAGAAAAACAACTGACGACTATACTATCTATTCTTAGATCCCTACTAGTTTAGAGCTTTGAATGTAGGCTAAAGTTCCTGCTGAGGGTGGAGGCAAAGGAAAGGTCAGGCAGTATCTAAAATCTGAGGGGTTATCCTGTAGAGAGAACCAATGTGTTAAGTAGCTTTAATGGCAAGTTACACACTAAATCCTGACCTTCATCTGAGTGATACTTGACACATAACATCCACCTAAACATTGTTGCAGACTGAGCACAGCCCCCCATGAAAACAGCACTCCCCGATGGCAGCACCCTTCCACAGAAAAGTGTGCCCACCACACTGCAAAAACTGCTCAGAAATGCCTCAAGGAACACAAACAAAGAGCCCCAAGGCATTGACCTAGCCTCCAAGTGGTCACCCGCCAGTAATAAGTAATACCCTAGAGCCTGCATATGGTGGTGGTAAAATGGTAAAGTATATTTGTCTGTGTGTTTCGTAATCAGATTGATATTGGAGAAAGAAGGACCTCGCTCACTCTTCAGAGGCTTGGGGCCAAACTTGGTGGGTGTGGCACCTTCCAGGTAAGCTGACTCACAACAACTCTATGTTCATCATATTTGTAACAGTGTGAACTTACTTTGATTATAACTGGAAAGACTGAAGGTGTTAGTGCTGTCCTTACGTGAAGACAGTCTCGGTCAAGTATTAGTCTTTGGATATTTTTACTCCACTACCCCAGTGCGAATAATTTGTTTTTATAGCTAAATGACTAATTGAAAAAATATATTCAACACATTATTGATAATGAATAACTGTATCTCTAGAGTTTGGTCTGTATTGTTAAGAATATTCTGGGCTATTAGTTTGATTTTATACGATAACTAACTGCTCACTCCCCATTACATGCACCAAAAATCAGACTAAACGTCTATGGCCATGCAAAGCTATACCTCATCAACCTCAACTGTACTCAGTTGCTGAATGCTAACATTGTGTTAACATGTCTACAGTTACAATGTTAACATGTGTGGGAAGTATTGAATGTCAACATGCTGACATTTGGCATGTAACAGTTAGCAGGAAAGCAGACATAAGGTACGCACTGACAGCAGTTTTTCATGGGGTACCTCTGCCCCTCATCACCACTTAGTAACCAAACAAACCAACCGGTGGCTGCTGTGAGTAGGCCTTTTTCACAGCAGACATTTTAACATGTCAAAACGAGGAAAGGACAGGTGTAATCAGTAGCATCAAGGAAGGTCGTTCTCTGTTTGGGTGAACCATTTCCATGTCAGTCAGATACAGTGTCCTAGTATCTGATCAACATGGATTAAGTCATGGTTACATTATGTTTCTGTTCAATGACATTCACACACACTGGGCTCTGAAAAAGGATGTGGTGTCATGTTTCTGATGTGGGTAGTAAATAAATATTAATGTACAAATGGGCAATTTTACAGGGAGGAACGGCCTTGAGGAACATTGGTATTATGTAACTGCCACAGGGAACCTTGAGGTTACTTGGTGACAAAGAAGAATTAGGGATCCATGGCCATTTAGGTCCCATTCATCTTCATGGCTTTCTCAGCAGTTTCTGTGCTTACTGGATGGTGATTTGCTCCTTTGGAAACATAGCAACAGCAGCAGCAGCAGCAGCAGCAGCATTTTGAGAACAGAATAGAGTTTATGTCCGTGAAATACTCTAACTGACTGCAGTTAGGTAGCTTTAGCTAATACACAAGGTTAGGTAACGAATAATTGTCATGATCTTTAATTATCCCCAGCAGTAATGACAGGAGCAAAGTGGTGGCTAATGGCGGTGGGCAGTGGCTAATGCTGCAGCAAGCAGGTGCCAGCGCTAAGCATTTGTTGAGTGTTTGGTTAGCATCTTACATAAATGAACGCTGTTGCAGATCAGTGGAGGTGAAGACAACAAGGTCTTCTAGGCTGTGACGCAGATTTAAGGAAGACAAACACTGGTTTTTAATGTGATTAATGAACTTTGTGCGCCCTTAACAGTCTGACTAAGCACATTTGACTAATGATTGTAGAAATTAACCAGACGGCACATTCTACAGTGCTATGGCTGCTCGAAGGGAAAAGGCAAAAGCAGCTTGTATTTAGATATGAGTATGAACATGATCATTATGACCTTCTTAATTAGTGCAAACAAATAAAGATAATCGGTGCAAACAAATGAAGATGCTGCTTTTATACTGAATAGCCTCCTTGTTTTACTAGGCTGATTTGCTGAGACACCTAATTAAGCTGAACCTGACATGGGGACAGTTTTACTTGTTAATGTTGTATAAATTAATAAGCCACACCGCTACCGGAGGCACACAATAAACTGAGGCTAATTAGTTTAAACACAAGAACATGGCTTATATAAATTGTTTAGCCTTGTACAGGTGTATCATGCTCTGACCTTTCTTTTCTTCTACTTCCAACAGAGCAATCTACTTTGCTGCTTATTCTACTGCCAAAGAGAAACTGAACGGTGTGTTGGAACCTGACTCCACACAGGTACACATGGTGTCGGCTGGAATGGCAGGTAACTAAATATCTGAGGTAACAGATGGATTTGCACCACTATGTAATGCTTTTTAACTAATACTGTAACCCAGTGAACATTTCCAGCAAGCTTGTCAGAAATGCTGAGTAAATGGACCTGGTCTGGTTCAGTGCTGGTAAGCTTAAATGAACAGGGATGTTACATGTAGGAGCAGGCTTGTGTAATTCAGGTATTAGATTGCTGACACCAGCCTTTCCCTTTTCACTGCTCCCTCTGTAAAGAGCAAGCAGTGGTAGAACTAGTTTGTGTTATGTTTGATTCAGTGCTACAACGTTTGATAGTCTAAGTGCACCACCCCTGATATTCCTATACCCTGCGTATGCAAATACAAGCATTGACCTTTCCCCCACTTGCACTGCTATCTAAGCAATCTTTACATTGTTTAATTAAAATCATTGAATGTTAAGAAGCTAGATTTAAATATATATTAGTCTGTAATGGTATGTATGTCAGGGGTAGGTTCTACTCTTGTGTCACTCTGATCCAGCTGGGAATGCAAAACCATTACGATGTGGGTCAGACAGGCAGCTCTACTGTGTGTGTGTGTGGGTGGGTGTGTGTGTGTGTATGGGTGAATCTAACAGGTTCATGGTGGTGCCACTTTTTAGCACACCATGACTCAGACTTTTCAACAGCTCAGTCAAGGTCAGCATTTGTCAGCGCGTCTCTGTCCAGTGGCAGTCTGACTTAGCTGAACTGACAGAGCGATGAGGTGTCAACAGTCCGGTGATTAATCTAGTCTGTGTAATGATACATGATACCTAGAGCAGAGGTTAGAGCTGGCATCTGCCATGACTAACAATGGATGTACATTTGGTAGAAAGATAACCCCAAGCTAAAACATGGTATAGATTTTTTATTCTCACAGCCCATAAATAACCACATTTGCTTGATCCTTCCCAAAAATGTTTCTCCATTATCTGTTTTTTTTCCATCTCAAATACCAATGTAGATATCCAGGTAAAAGCACAAATACATTATATGAAAATTCCCAACTTGAGTAAAAGTACAGTGTTACTAACAGAAATATGTGTCTTAAGTATCTAAAGTAAAAGTATGGGTTCCCTGTAACTGATATATTATTATGTACAGCTTTATTGGACTGTTAATGGAGAGCTGGTCATGACATGTCAGGCAGAAAAATTGAAAAAACAAAAGTGAAACCTTTGTGATTTTAACAAGGTGAAACAATGATGACTGTACAACTCACATTAAGAAACCACAAATGCAGCAGCATCATCAGAACATTCAGTTCTCTCTGTCCTACTCTTATTACAGACATGTCTGAATTAACCACAACGACTTGTCCATGGACTGACCTTCTCTGTGGAGCCATGACATTTAGCATGCAAACACTTTGGACTTATGGGAAATGATGTTTGATTTAAAAAGAAAACACTAAATAGCCTAAATTTTGCCACAATAGTCTGCCATATTACCATAGAATATTACTACCATCCTTACCTAAACCTACAAAGTGAGTCACGCAACATACTGTAGCCTATGTTAGAATAGGTACAAATATCAGTGGGGTTTTGAATGAGCTGTCGCTGTTTCTGGAACACAACCCAGAAGTTGGGGTGTCAGTGGAGCTCCCTATAGTGATGCATCAATGTGTAAGCAGCATTTTACAGTTGTAGCTCTTTGAGGTAGAAGTACTTTGTATACAGTTGGCTCGTTTAGCCCAGTGGTTCCCAACCCAAGGATTGGGCCCCTCCAAAGGGTCACATGATAAGTCTGAGGGGTCATGAGATGACTTTGATCATCACTTTTAGCTCCATAGTAGTTCATTGCTATTATTGTATTAATGATTGTTTTTTAGCTGTATTCTTCCAACATGTCCCTTCTGCTGTCTTGGTTGCGGGATGATCATTTCACATGAATATGGTGGGTTAATTCCTGGGGGAATGGGTTTAACTTAAATGGTTGCATGCCGGTCATTTTGCTACACACAAGCCTGTGTCTGTTTTAGGCTTTTACTCTACCGTAGCTCTCTTCTCGCAAGGGCATGAGACCCCCGCACCACCAGGGGTCTCTAGCTGCATCTGTGAGGAGTTACTTGGGTCTGCGTGAGTACTCACCACAGATCTGTGCTTTTCCTTTTACATGTATCTGGTTCTCTTTCTCTCTACGCATTTCTGTCCTCTTCTCCCTTATCATCTAGGTCACTGCATAAGAGGCAGTTTTTTAAACAGCTGTTTGCATGAGACATAAAATTTTTATGACATTCAGTTGCTCCCCTGCTAGCACACATAGGGTAGTCTGTAGAGGGACTAGCTTTCTCTCTCTCTAAGCTGCCCCCGTGACTTTCTTTTTTATTAAAAGAACATGTTTACATTGTTTTAACTAAACCAACATGAATGCAGCTTAAAGAGCATTGGTGTGTTAGTTTGAGAACTCTGCCTGAGGCACAGTTTGCCTGTGCCCTTTCTAGATTTTGAGCAGAATGTAATCCTGTGTTTTTTTTTCCTCTGCAGGTTTTACAGCCATCACAGCAACCAATCCAATATGGCTCATAAAGACCCGTCTACAGCTGGATGCTAGGTAAACATGACACTAGGGTGTGAGCTTTATAGATGTCACATTTCACTTTCCAACAGTTGTTGTAATATTATAAACCCTGTGACATGTTTCCCTTTTATTTTTAAAAAGTATGGTGTGGAATTCTTGGAGACACTTTCACATCTGTATGCTATCCCTGTGCTGCTTGTGAGCCAAGTTGTGTCCCAACTACTGAAACTGTTCTTGCGAACAGTTGCTATAATAAGGTTATAACCTTATTATACACATTCTCCAGTTTTATAAAGCTTCTGTTTGTTGGATTTAAATGTATATGGCTTTTCAGATTCCTAGTAATAGTATCCTAAAAGACTTCTCACCCACTAATCTGACCGGGGAACAAAGAGAAAGAAGGGAGAACAGCAACACATAACAAGGCCCTACAGTGTAATCAAAGAGTCTGTCTTTACATAAGCTTTCCTGAGTTCACTTTCCTAATCTGCAAACAAATATCAGAATTGTTGTTATTGTGTAATATTTTGCTACTCTGATTCTTGTGAAAAAGTGGAAATGGTTAGTCCTTGTAAATGGGACTTTTCAAAATGTGTCCTCTTCCTGTTTGTTCTCAGGAATCGAGGTGAGCGCAGGATGAGTGCGTTTGAGTGTGTGCGGCGGGTGTATCAGACAGACGGCCTGCGAGGCTTCTACAGGGGAATGTCGGCGTCCTATGCCGGCATCTCAGAGACTGTGATCCACTTTGTGATCTATGAAAATATCAAACGGCGCCTCCTGGAGGCCAAGGCCCCACAGAACATGGACGAGGAAGAGGAGGCGTCCAAAGATGCTTCTGACTTTGTTGGGATGATGCTTGCTGCTGCCACCTCCAAGACCTGTGCCACAACTATCGCTTATCCTCATGGTGAGAGCCAGTTTAGCAATAAGCTGACATCGGCTGCTTTGCTGGTCCTTTTCGTTTAACCCTTTGCCTCTTTTTTTGTGCCTTTGCAGAAGTGATTCGCACCAGGCTACGCGAGGAAGGCACCAAGTATCGCTCTTTCTTCCAGACTCTAATGACAGTGCCCAAAGAGGAGGGCTACCGCGCCCTGTACCGCGGCCTCACCACCCACCTGGTACGACAGATCCCCAACACCGCCATCATGATGTGCACCTACGAGTTGGTGGTCTACCTCCTGAACGGTTAAAGTCTTCCCCCGCCGTTTAGACTGTATATGTAACCCTGCCCCCGTTCGGATAATGGAGAAAAAAGAACGAGAGCAACTGCACACCAGTTAGCACAGCAACCTGCTCGCCACGAGAGGACAGAGACAGCACGATGACCTTTGTCTCAGTGATGCAAGCGGTCTTTAAATAAGTTGGGAGTTTTGTTTTACAACCAAAGGGTCTGGCACAAGACGGAGGATTGAAATGATCCTTGCATTGGTTTGGGGATGTGGGTTTAGCTGCGGCAAAGAAACAGTTTCCCTGTTTTTATTTTCATTCCATCCTTTTCTCCCTTCAGTTATATATGTTGCTCATGCAAGCTCAGTCTCACAGTGCTGACGAAAGAACCAGAGGGTGGAGGAAAGGTATTTAAAACGAGGGCATCCAGAGGAACCGAATGGCATACCAAACTGACCATCTGAGCATTGATTCACCAACATCGACAGCCCCGGCGAAAATACTGCATGGTGCCACCACACTGCAAACGTCGGCAAATGCTCATGAACACAAATAAAGAGATATCTGCATGACCCAGCCCAGCATACTGAGCCAGCGGGATAAGTGTGGCAAAGTTATATCACGTCCAGTGTTCGAACGATTACGCGGCTGGGAGAAAGGCATGACCCCGCCATCTTCTGTGAGGCCGCTGGGGCAACTTCAGGTGCGGCACCAGTAATGGACCGGTACCAAACTGTTCATCATATTTAATATGGCGGGAACTCGCCTCTTATTATGTTCAAGCGACTAGAAGAAAGTGCTGTCTCGATGCAAAGAGCGGCCCTGGATATTTTTACCCACCACCCTGGACAATAATTTGTTTTATAAACATCAATTGATGGTTGATAACAATAATCTGTATCTGTGGAGTTTGGTCTAAATGTTAAAGAATATTCTGGGCTATTAGTTTCGATTTGGCAGTAACTAACGCCTACCCCTGCATTACATATGACCAAAAATCAGACTAAACGTTCGCGCTATGTGCTGTACCCTCAACCCTAACTGTACCTAGTTGCTGAATGCGAAGAAGGTCTAAAGTTACAATGTTAATATGGGGAAGTATTGAACGTCACATTGACATTTGCATGCAACAGCGAAAGTAAGCGTACATGGCACGACTGACAAAGTCAGTATGGGCACCCTGCCCTCATCACCACCTGGCAACCAAACAAACCAACCCGGCTGCTGGAGCAGGCCTTTTCAGCCAGCAGACACTTTTAACACTGAGAAGATGGGCAACCCGCATCACAGCGCCTGCTCTGCGAACCATTTACGTCAGTCAGATGCGTCCTAGTATCTGATCATCAGTCAAGATTGCGTTTTGCCCAATGATCTACATCACCTGGAAAAGGATGTAAGTGTCATGTTTCACGGGCAGCAAAGAAGAATGTACAAAATGCAATTACAGGAGGAACCGCCTTGAGGAACATTAAGGCTATGTAATCGCGAAACCCTTGAGGTTACTTTGTGATAAAGCAAGAATTGCAGGACCAGCGCCATTTAGGGTCCATTCATCTTCATGGCTTTCAGCAGTTTCTGCGTTTACTTGGACAGAATTTGTCTTTGGAAACATAGCAACAGCAGCAAAGGGTAAGTAGCGCATTTTAGGAACAGAACAGAGTTTTGCGGGTCCTGGAAATTTAACTGACTGCCAGGCTTTTGAATACATGGGCGTTTAGTAACGAATAACGCGATCTTGAACATCCCCGCGACAGGATAAAAGGAAAATAATGATGTGGCATGCCACGCCATGTGCTAGTGCCAAGAGTACTTAGTTGAGGTTGGCTAGTACCATGAAATGAGATCAGTGGAGGAACACATCTCTAGGCCAGACAGAACAAGACAAAACAATTGGCTTTTAATGTGATTAATGGAACTTTGTGCGCCTTAACAGTCTGATCACACATTTGATTAATGATTTGTGTAGAAATTAACCAGATCGCACATTCTACAGTGCTATGGCTGCTCAAGGAAAAGGCAAAAGTAGCTTGTATTTAGATGAATATGAGTAGCGAAATTTCATGATTATTACTATCTTCTTAATTAGGTAAACAAATAAAAGATAACTGCAAAATGAAGATGCTGCTTTTATACCTTGAAAATAGCCTCCTTGTTTTACTTGTAATAGATCGAGACACCTAATTAAGCTTGAACCTGACATGGGGGACAGTTTTACTTGTTAATGCTGTATAAATTAATGCTTCACAATCACACCGGAGGCATAATAAATAAACTTATATTAACTTAGTCATCACAGCAACATGCTTTATAAATTGAGTTTAGCCTTGTGTACAGGTGTATCATGCTCTGGACTCCTTTCTTTCTTCTACTTCCGCAATACAATCGCCTGGCGAATGTATCAAAGCGAAGAGAAACTGAACGTGGTTATGGAACTCTGACTCCACAGGTACATGAAAGCCGCTGGGAAATGGCAGGTAACTAAAATATCTGAGGTAAATAGATGACGAAATTAATTATGTAACAAGCTAAATTCAATACTGTGTAACCCAGTGAACATTTCCAGCAAGTTTTGCCGTGTCGCTGAGCAAATGGACCTGTCTGGCCTTTGTGTGCTTGTAAGCTAATGAACAGGATGTTATGGCTGGTAAGCGCAGTCGTAATTCAGGTATACCGTTGTATACCTTTGAAGCCTTCTTTCACCGCTCCTCTGGAAGAGTGCGCGGGAGTGTGTGGAACTAGTTTGTGGCAGAATGATCCGTGCGCTACAACGCTGAGGTCATGCACCACCTCAGGCTCCTATACCCGCGAGCGTAAATACATTGACCTTCCACCTTGTAATTGCTATCTAAGCAATCTTTATGATTGTTTAATTGAAAACCAATAAATGTTGGCAGCCAGATTTCAATATTAGTGCCGGTTCACTTTGCGTCACTCTGATCCAAGCTAAATGCAAAACCACGTACGATATAGCCCATCAGTGGTGTGTGTGTATGGGTGAATCTAACAGGTCCGCCATGGTGTGCCATACTCGAAGCACAATCGCCATGACCTGATTCTTCAACAGCTCCAGCCAGTCAGATTGAGTCAGCGGCTCTGTCCAGTGGCAGTCTGACTTAGTTGGAACTGGATGAGCCGGCGAGAGCCAACAGTCCGTGATTATCCAGTCTGCGTAATACGCCATACCTGCATGAAGAGCGCAACGCCGCACGGATGTTACCTGCGCGGTTGATGTCCCCTCAAAGAGATTTTGGTCTGCTGCCCAACCACATTTGGTTGATCCCAAAATGTCTGAGCCCACCACTGGATGATCCAAATACACAGAAAACTGATAAATATATAATATTTATTGACTACGATATTATTTATGTCAGTAGAAAATGAAACAAGAAACCAGATTTGAAACAACAGAAACCACTGTCCACTCATTAAATTAACTATAACTGACTGGTTTTTATTAATAAAATGATTTGACTAAGGAAATATTTTAATATAATAATAACAAGGTAATATTGTTTATCCACCAAACTTATAAGGAGTCACATATAATTAATGAAATAAAGACAATAACGGAAATGACAACCCAGTTAAAGCCGCGGAGTTCAGGATACCGTTAGTTTTATACCGCGGTCCAACCTGACAGCCCAGAGACACCTGACTTTAGCCCAGCAGCAGCGAACACGGTTTTGAAATATTCTTCCAATATGTCCCTTCGCCGTCTGGCGGACGATCACCGCGCGAATATGGTGGGCTGGTACCGGGTTTAACAACGCCGTTACCAAGCTCAGCCCGTTTAGCCTTATTTCATCAGCCTTCTGCGAAGGGAAGAATGGGCCAGGCATCTGTGAGGAGTTACCGGTCCATGGCACCGTTCACAGACCAGCTTTCGCGATTCTGACGTCCTCTCCCGACCAGGCCCACCGCGAGCAGCCAAATGAGCCAGGCGAGGAGGCACCATGAGATCTGTCCCTGCTGACAGGGTGGTCCAAGAGACTCCTGCCCACTTTTATTAGCACATGGCAAGAACTGCCCAGGTTTGCACCTGTTTTTCCAGGCTTTATACAGCCATCATATAAACTGCAACCACAGTCTATAAAGACCTGTTGAAACAGCACATACCAGGATCACTGATGTTTTATTTTTAAAAGGAATTTGAGACACATCCTTGGTTAATGAAACTGTTGCAACCCTATTACACATTCTGTTTATAAAGCTTGTCGTTGGGACTGAATGTATATGGCTTTTCAGATTCCTGAATAGTATCCTAAAAGACTTCTCACCCCACCAACTTGACCCAGCATGGAGAATCAAAGAGTCCACATAAGCTCTGAGCCCATCTAACTGTCAGGGGCTACCCATCTTATAAAAGCAGCCTGTCAGTCCCTGCAAATGACCTCAAATGTCCTGGCTCATCAGAATGAGGTTTTAGGATGAGCGCTGAGAATGTCGGCACCAGAACGAACTGACTATGATCTATGAAAATATCGGGGCCCGGCGCTCCTGGCAGAATGAGAGAGGTTTCCGACCTGTTAGATGCCTTTGCTGCTAATTCCAGACCCAGCCAACCATTTATCTCATGGTGAGATTATGTCATCCTTCGCTTAACCCGCCCCGCAGGCCCCGGCAGAAGTGATTCGAACGAGTCACGCCAGGAAGGCACATTTCTTCAGAATTTAATGATGAGTCAAAGAGGGAGGGTCACCACCTGGCGATGCAACCTACGAGTTATATTCACCAGATCAGAACCGCTCGATATACGATAAAGAACGAGCAACTGCACACCAGCAGCGTCCTGCTCGCCGCACGCAGATACAACCATCCCGACGTTCAAAATAAGCGAGCCATTTTGACAACCGTACACGAGGATTGAACATCCAAACAACAGCAAACAGTTTCAGTTTGCCATTCCATCCTTTCTCCATATGCTGTCGGTGCTTTGAAAACCCCAGTGCTGACGAAAGAGTCCGGTTGCACATTCACCGTCAATACGAGCATAAATGTAATTCCAACTCACAAGGACCTCCCAGAGCCCACCAGAAACCCAGCTTGTTGAGGACTGACACTGGGCAAAAATAGAGGAGCCCAAGGAAATGCACCACTGAAAGGTTTGCACTGACATATTACGATATCCCTCAATGATGATGATGACCACCTGTGTCAAAAATCAAAGAAGAATCCGCCATCACGATCAAAGCATAATAAGAATAACTACTGTTAAAACATCAACACATTGATCAGTATTTGTTTATGATTTCGTTAACGATGCCTGGGCAATTTTGAATGTCTTTACAGAACCTCATTCACCGCTTTTGTTTTGAGGACCAAAGGAGGCTGATGGCGTTGAGACAACCTCTCGAGCTACCGGAAAACTGCGGATGGTCACAACGGCAAAACCACCAAGCGTTGCCGTGTTTTATACCGTCCTGTTGGCTGGTGGCCAGACCTCTGCTTTTTTTTTTGCATTGGCGTTTGTTTGAACCAAGAGGAAGAAAAGCCATCCAGCAATTTCAGTGAAACTAATGATTCAAACAGTTGACTGAGATGCCAGCAGCGCGAGGCATTAAGAATACGCACCAGATATTTAACTGACGGATCCGTTGCATGAAGCGATGTATTACGAACAAGGACTTTATTAGAGGATGTGTTGAAAGCATCAATTATTCATGCGAAGAGAGACTGCTGCTACTAGTGAATAGTTTTAAAATGCAGTTATTACACTTTAAGCGGGGTTTAAACGGAACAGAATAGTATTAAGCAAAGATGGACGGATTAAAGCGGTCATCTTTCCAAATAATAAAATGTAGTTTTCTGATTCTCTTGTGGTATTTAGCCAGCATATGATAGTTTTTCCAGGCAGCAGGATATCGCATCATCTCAAGCACAAAAATAGATTTGATTCCAAGTTTAGTTTTTCAATGCTGTGAGAACCACAAACAAAAATCTTCCAACTCTGTTGTAATGAGAGGCATGAGTGCATTTCCAAACCTGTGAAAAAAAAAAACAGAGTGTGAGTCTAAAATCAGATTTTTTAAAATTATTTTTCTATTTTGTTAACCTAACTTTTGATTGCAAATTTCGGCGATCTCTTCACTTGTGATTTGTTCGTTATTTAGTCAAATCGACGCATTCTTCCTGTGTTCTATGGTTATTCTTTGAAAATCACATGTTTGTACCAGTGCCTGGCAGATAAAAGGTTTTGTGCAGTTTTGCTAAGGAGCAATGATTATTGAGTCGGTTTTGTGCAGAATTGCTAGGAGTATGTATGCACTAAAGGAATAGCCAAAAAGGAGTGTTGTTTTGAATTTAAATAAACTGCTGTTTTCCGAGCACTCTCAGTTTTTTGAGAGTTTTTTTTCCATATGATTGAGTCAACTGTGAGTTTGGCTTATCTATGTGATTTTCCCACCAGAAACAAAATGGAAGAGATGCAAGTATATTTTAAGATCATTTAATATTTGTTTGCTTGACTGCTTTTTCCCAGTGTAATAAATCAACAACAAACAACTTGTCGGATGCCCCAAGAAATAAATGGAGTGCCACTGCATATGGGCCTACAGCTGGTCAGCAGACTTGACTCAGTCTGGCTGACCTCGCTCCTTCCCATGCCTGCCTCCCCAACCGTCCGTCCAAAGACATGGCACAGCACAGACAATAGTTATTTAAACCCAAATAACTCATAATCCATTGAGCTGAAGCAGGGTCCCGCAGAGACGGCAATTTCGACCGCACCGATTGTTAAAAATTACTGCCGGCTGGTTCCTGACCATTATGTACCCGTCACCACCGACCAGTCAGCAACCGACCAGGCGCACTACTGTCCTGGCTGCTGTTGAGCAGTTTTATCACAGCTTTTTTGCTAAAGGGCTGAAATGAGAATGAACCCAAGACACTGAACTGAATGGCTACATATAACTGACTGATTAATTGATTATGCCATTTAGCACTAAATTTACTCAGCTCACACTGAGCAAACATAATGATTATCTGTTAAAACCTCCTGCTCAATGAGACAGGAAAGATGAGGAGTTTGCTGCCCAAGATGAACAACAAAGATCTGCACTGAACTAATACAGTTGTGGATACGAAAGTTGAGAACGAAGCAGAATATAAACTGATGCCAGGTACTGCTGCATAACCGCTGAAAACATACCTACCTAATTAATAGCCATTTCTAGCCTCAACAACAGTACTCAATATCATCATATATTTACTCCACCAGGACTGCCTGAGCTGTACACTTACATGACAGACTTTAGTCAGACTGAGCAAGGAGGAACAATGCAAAACATGCCCACAATCTGCCTGCAGTGCTCAGTCAATACAAAGTGCCTCAGGTATGGCCAGCCCCAATTAGCACTGAGGGACACTGCAAAACAAATAGAAAACCGATGGAGCCAGTTGTGTTACATCTGCACTGTTACTCAACCGGCGGAGGAAAAGAGAGAGAGAATGAGTCATTTCCACTCTGTCTTTAATGAGGCCGTCTCAGATAAAGCCATTGATCAACCAAGGGAACTGCATCAGGTCTGGCTTTTATGAAACATTAAAGCTGTTAGTTTTCCTCAGACTTTCTCATAAGTAGATCATGATTTGTCTTCGGATTTGGTTTTCTGCAAATGCTGAATACTGGGTACATGCTTTTCATGTTTATTTCACTTTCACTGGAAGTGGTCTCTCTCATGCCTGAGATCCTGTACAGGTAAGCACCTGTCCTTAAAGTAATATTCAACACTAGGTTTCACTTGCAGGTATGATATATCCTGACATTCAGTCCCTAGTGTGTGTCTAGTTCAAATGATCCTATATTCTTATAATGCAATTTTAATATAATTCTTTCAATTAGGAGCCACCACCTATAAAATCTCTCAGACCAAAGTTGCACCATACTACAGGCTACAGTAAATTAAAAAGTCTAAGTCATGTTAGGAAACAACCTGATATTACTGAAGTGGCTTTCTAGCACCAAAAAGATACATTCAATGTACCGTAAAAATTTTAATGTTGTGTGCCTGTGTTACTTTTCAGCTACTCCCTTGCTATACCCAAAATATGTTGTTGTTAATCAGTTGAGTGCCTCTAAAATATTTTCTCTTAATGTCAAACAAAATATTTTTATGATTCACCTTCATTCTTGGGGTGTTGTAAATTTGTCAATCAAATGTGGATTTGGCCTAACAAATACTGGGGTTGTGGAGGCTAAAGATGTTCTAACTACTGTTTCCATCTCTATAGGGAGTGTTTCTAGAGTGCCAAAATCAGTCACCGCCATCAGCAGGACGCAGGTAAAGTTTCAATTTCAAAGTCCTATTCAACCATAGCACAAGGTATGTTACAGCTGTATCTATCTAAAGTTGAGCCACCCATAAGTTTAGCAAGTGACTGTTCAGACCACAGTACATTACCATCTTTAATATAAAAAGGCACAAAATTCCAAAACTTTGTGCCAAGGAAGAATGTGCTGTTTTCCTCCCAAAAGTCACATTGTCTCATCTCATCAACAACACGATGTAGGGGCTTTGGTTGAGCAGCATCAACAGCGGCCTCTGCTGCCAAGTGCAAACTACAGGGACTTGCATGACACTTGTTGAGCCCAAGTCAGAGCGCGGTCAGTTGCACTGAAGCACCCTAGAAGCTAACAGCTTAACTTCCTATTGTGTGTAATAAAATGTTGCTACTTTTGCAAAAAGTAGGTAAAGGTGTACTTACACAAGCATTATGCTAATTTGATGTATGGTGTATCACCTCGCAACCGAAATTACAAAGCGTACATCATGTTTGGGGTACAGAGCAGGAAATGAAAGGTATCCTCCTCTCCTTCTTTGTATTTTGGTATTGTCCTAGTATGACCCTCCTCTGTGACAAGTAAACTCTATTTCATGTAAAACCACTGAGCCTTTCAGCGAAAGTTCATGTAAAATGCCCAAAAGCTTTATGCAGACTAAAATATTTCGTTCATGTATTATTCATCTACAATGGGACTCAGAATTATGGAAGTCTCATCTCAGCTACAATTAGACCCTTAACCTAACCAGTGAACCACTGACAGCCCATCTCATTTTCAGTGAAGGAAATTTATCCTCTAACACCTTTTGGAGACTCTAGACGGTCCAGAATACCTTTTGCACGTCTATCCTAACTTGACGAGCTGCGGAGGCCCCAATGAGGACAGTCCCAGGTGAGGGAGAAACTCGACTGGTTTAACATGAGGTAAAAACCCCACATCGAGCTCAGAGCAGTCTGCAGAGTGCCAAATCGGTTCGTCTGCCAGCTGCTGCTGTACCGGTGATGAAAGAGACAGTTCGATCGGTGAGCATTAGGCCCCAGACTTAGAGCAATTCACCAAAGCGGTTTTATTGTGTCTGCCCGCCACCGTCAGCGTGGAAACGTTGAACTATGGCGATATTGACGTACCAGGTATTATGCACACCATACCGCGGCATGGATTGTTTAGCCATCATCCGCTCCTTGTAGGTCTTGTTCTGTTCTCTGCCATAGCCTCACTTAACTAGGAGGGATGGAAAGTCACCAAAGCTATTATACACCTTTTCACTCTCAGATGTGTTCAGATTGATTGCTCCTGCAGGACCGGCGCCCCAGCCTGGGCCCGGCCTTCATGATTAATGATGATGAAAAGGCTATCTTGAAGTACAGGGAGGATACCCAAGAAAAGCGAGTTTAAGCTTAAGCTAACCATCTCCTGGCCTCAGCTTGAAAACTGTTGAGAAGAATGGTAATGAATCTTTCTAGAACTAGAATGCTTTTCCTACCCACCTTGAGCAAGAAGCAAAATTTTCCACACAAAACAACTAGTCCTTTAATATAAAGAAACTGTATACTGTATATACCTGCAATGCAATTATTTTCCAACAATGGTATTAGAGGAAATCAAAATCATCTGTGACTTAGAATTAGTATCCACAAATCCATAAAACATGAAGCAGAGTACACTTAACTTACAATTTGTTTTGTCCCACTACCCACCAGAGAAGCACCATTTGGGGCAATCCGCAGGGACATCTCTGTCTCCTCTCTGCAACCACCATGTGTTGAAGGAAAGTCAGCCAAGCTTCTCCTAGACAAAGTAACTCTGTATTTTCTGCAACAAGGCAAGTCCCTACAGGATCTAGACATTGTTTGATCAACAAAACACAACCAATACGGCTGTTCACTGGCCTAGAAGAGGAAAAGACCACAAGAGATAGAAGACTTAGAGGACTGATAGGGGTTGACAGAATGAAGGAGAAAAAGGGAGCTGGAATAGACGACATAATAAAAGGCAGAGAATAAAAACATCTGATGCAAAGTGTCTGTCGGAGGACTTGGGGAGGATTCAGTGTGATCTGGTGAGAGCATGGCAGTTTCAACACTGGAAAGGAGGCAGATCGGGCACACACACAGCGTGCCACAAGCTAACTTGTAATTTCACAGCCCTATTCACAGACACAAATAACTGCTCACACAAGAACAAACCACTGCAGGTATACAAGACAAAAAAAAAAAAAAGGCAGGATCTCTGAGTCACTTTCAGTTGAAACTGTCTCTGTCTCACCGAGATCAACTTTCTGACTTTATGAGTAACAGACATTTTACTGTCTGTGGTAACAGCTAGTAGGAGAAATTGAGATACGTTGACATTTTGGGAAAAATGCTTATCCACATTCGTGTATAAGATGAACAATACCACTCTCATATCTGTGAGCTAATTATGAAGCTACATCCAGAGACAGTTAGCTTAGCACAAACACTGGAAACGGGGGGGACAGCTGGGCTCTGTTTAAAGGTTTAAAAAAAATCCTCCTGCCAGCACGTCTTAAACTCAGTAATTAAGATGTTATTAACTGTGACAATAAATTGTTTTATTCTTATAAAAAGTCTATAAATGACAAGTTGAGGTTTTACAAAGGGTAATGTACTGCACTAGCTTATTTCTTTACCATAACCAGTGACTTCCTGTCTGGTGCATAACTCCCCATAAAACCAACTTGGTATTTTTACACTTTGTATGTATGTTTTACACTTTTGTATGAATAAAACAAACTCAGTATAACGTGTTAATTACAGGTGCTGGCAGGCAGATTTATCTTTAAACTCTGGACAGAGGCTGGCTAGCTGGTTCGCCCTGTTTCCAGTCTATGTAAAGCTAACTGTCACCAGGCCACCGTTTCATATTTAACAGCCAGGCATGACATATCCTCATCTAACTTTCAGCTGAAAAGTGACTAAGCGCATTTCCTAAGATTTTCTGTAAATGATTCACTGCAGAGCAGCACAGAAAATCAGCTGAGTTTTATACTGACAGGAAAGTGATCTCCGCTGTGTTAAAGCCATCAACTTCAATTCTCCAATCTCTTTGGAATTGATTTGAGGCCAGCTGCTCAGGGAGCCAATGGTCTAGATTTCACAATGAGCCTGATTTCATCCAGGCCTTTATTACTGACTGAGCCTGCTTGCTCATGTTTAAATCTACTGATTATATTGTTATAGGTGACATTCAGGGAGTTACATAACTACCATAAATACCATATTTTTACGTCAAAAATAGGAAGTGTGTCTGAGTAGAAATGGAAAGTAAAACACGTGTTATTCAGATTTTAACGTTATACGTAGGCCTGTGCTTCAAGTGCAAATAAATTAAACACAAGACAGCACACAGATAGTGATTATGCACAGTTTAAAACTATGTACGGCATGAAGTGGCCTCCACCCTGCGTCAAGTTCATTAAATGCTGGAATTTAACAGGAAGTATAGTAATACTACATACAAAATAAAAGCATGGATTTAATCACGTTTTGGAAAAAATAACCGCCAGAATCATATAATAAACGAACAACCTCCATCAAATGGGTAAATAAATTGCGATGCAACTATCAGATATAATGAGGTTAAATTTTTAAAATGGCATTTTTCGAAAAGTCTTTTTTTGTTGACGTCGTGATCGGAAAGCGTGTTGTTATTCTGAGTGACTTGACGCCAGTCACCTTTTCTTGATCCCGGAGCTCCAGCCAATCAGCGGCTGTCAGGGACACATGAACGGTGATAATATCCACGGAACAGGCTGCGGGCAAGAGGAACAAAGAAAGCCGCTCGTTGCCTCCAAAGCGTCCTTTCACTTCGTCAATACAGATAAACGTCGACTTCGTATAAGTATTTTTTAGCTTTTGTCTTAACAACCCCCCATTACTCTCCCTAAGTGTCACTCTTAAGTCCGAGTGGTGGCTTTTGTTGAGGAAAGAGCAAAGTTGGCGTCGTGAGAGGTTTTCTTGAGGTCGCTTTATTCGAAACCAAGAAGCATTGGATACGAAGACTGGAAGGTAACGTACGGTAAGTTTGCTTTTTCTCGTCCATAGGACTGTAATATTTTGTCGAAAACAGCTGCAAAACCATCGTGACTGTGTTTCACCGTCGCTTTATTTAGCAAGAAGCAGAAAACTCCCGTCTCAAACTTTGCTCTTGTTTTCTGAGGCAACGATACATTCCCTTCGCGAACGGAGTCTTTCCCAAACTCCAGTTAAAAATATGTCATTTTAGTGCTTCATTGCCCCTTGACAGACAGACACGCGTAGAAGAATTAAACGTAAGATATGTTTAGACTATTTGATGTCCACATAGAATTTCGGCATAAAACTATTGAAGCAAATCACCTGTGTTACTTATTTAAAAACAGTTTAACTTGTTGAATTGTTTAGTCACGCACTAAATTAACAACCAGGACTTGTCCTGCAGCAGTGTTGGAATCAATACAAAATATTTAGACATGTAGCCTTTTATAAACTTGTTCGAAAGTCATTCGTGTTCCGAAACTTGGAGAGGGCACTAGTGACACAGTAAATGTACTAAGTTGTATTTTTACTGTAATTACAGTGTGAGTAGATGATGCCAATGCTAAATTGGCAGTATTTGAATGGAGATTTTGACTTGCTGTTTTTCTCCAAGAGAGAATAGTTCACATGAGGCAGTGTCTGTTGCAAACCAAGTAGCTGCTCTAAGGGAACATATTTATGTCTCAATCATGCGTAGATCAAATGATAGTTTCAAAGTGTATATGAAAGAATGGACTTAACTGGCTCTGGTCCCAGTATTTTGAGTTGTTAATATTTTGTGGAGTTTTGAACTTGGCAGAGGAAGACAGTCTTTTTTTTTTTTCTTTCTCCAAGCTCTGCTTTGACTAAGCAATGGCCAACATTATTCCAGGTGAGTAAACAAGGCAGCCTAATGCCCTAGATGCACTAGAAAGTGCACTATTTGACTTAATTGATTTGAAGTTTGCCTGCTATTCAAAGGCTAAATGCTTTGCCTGTAACCACACCATCTGCTTTGCCCTCCTGGGCATTGGCAGGCTACTGTCCAGATCAAGTGTTGTGAGAGATTTGTGTGGGTGGACCACAACAGATGGTGAGATGGAGAACATAACTGGTTGATCATAGCTGGTAGCTAGGCTAACTGTTGTGATGGTTGCTCTTGTTTTCAGTTGTGGTTGTGTAATAAACAAAAAAAACAACAATCTTTTAACACGTAAGCAGTTTCTCTGGGATGACTTCATCGTAGTCAGTATGACAAATGGTCTGAATGTTAATTAGCTTCCATATTCTGTTGAAAGCCAGCTCATATTCTTCCATCATAATGGGACTATGGACCCCTTCACTCCATTGCTCACCATCTGGGATTTGACCCTGTGACCACTGTGACATGAGCTGACCTCCCTCTTACCGTGTGGGTGGGTGGAATAAACGTGCCCAGGTTCACAGAAGTCAACAGTGGAGTTCTTATCATGTTTAATTCATCCAGAGTCTACCAGGAAGCAAATAAAAGGGCATTGGTTATTGGTGCTTTGGCTGTAGCCTGACCTATTATACAGTTTGCAGTTGATTGCAACCCAGTCATTGATATGTTTTTGTACGTGCATCATGTGTTTCAACAGACTGAGAGAGGTGGGACACAACCATAGAAAAAAATGGTCAACTTATATTTTGCCTTTCAGCTGTAAATCACACTGAAGGCAGTCAGGTCATGTTGCTGTTTCTGTGCCTCCAGAGGAAAAAAACACCCATATTGTCATCTGTCCTGCTTCAACAGAAAACTGCTGCACATGACAAAATGTAAATCAAAAGAGAATGTTAATCATTTTGTTCTTTCTGTATACTGTTGGTGAAATGAAAAAGCAAATTGTTTTTTTCTTTTCTCCTGCTGAAATCAGACAATTGTGTAGACAGACCTCTGGCACTTATGACATATGTACTATAGAGTGACTGATGTTGAATATTTGAGGCACATTCTTATATTAGAAGTTGGGCATTAAAAAAAATACAGTAACAATATACTGACTGATTCTCATAATAAAGTAATTTTTGAGAAAGACCAATTAAATTAGTCCTTTAAATTGTGACCAAAAATACTGAGTGTGCTGAGCAGGCCTTTTAGCCATATTAAGAAAGTTGTTAGTGCTTACTGGTGGAAAACAATGTAACAGCAACACTGTTTCTAAAATTACCTCAAACCTCAAAGTTTTGCTGTAACAATAGCACAGGTGGACAGCAACAGTCTGCTTTGTGAACTCAGCATATGAAATAGGAGCATATGAGAGCACACTGCTAAAGACGAGCACAGTAATGAAAATGGCACATTGTCTTGGAGATTAACATTCAGCATCAGCAACAAGCAGTCAGCTGTAGTAACTTGATAGAGTAGCTGTGCACTTTGTGGTAAATGGATGATACAGCTATTATGCCCACATCATTGTCAAGGTATTTAGTGATTTTCTGTTGATAAATGAGGTGGAAAATGATTGCTGTACTACTCCATCGTCTCTCCTGTGTCAAGCAGCAAATCAGCTGCAGTGACAGCTGTGGGTTACACCCAGGTAACGGCTGCTTACTCTCGCCAGTCTCCTGCTGCCGTCATATACCCAGTCCTAACATTGATCATGAAAATGAGGTTCCAGCATGCTTTACCTCTTTTGCTTTGGATGTTGATGTTAAATCCATTTTTAACAACACACTTGTGATAAGTTTTCACCACTAAGAAGTTGCATTTGCTAGACCACAGAATTTAACTTTGTCTGTATGAGGTTAGCACTTTATTAAGGCAGCACATATTTTTCTCTTGTTTTCTGTAGTTTTGTTGTGTCAGACTGAAAGAAACAGATGAAGAGACTGCACTTCTTTCCTGTTGTGGCATTTCCGTGTGGACAACTTTTCAGAAACAAGCTGTAGTGCTTGTTATATATTTTATAACAATGAGCTGCTGAGAACAGTGCCTGTACAGTGATTTTGACACTGGTTTTCTGACAGTTCTTTTTGCCATTGTAGCTATTAAAAATTCTAGTTCAACTGCAACATGCAAATATGTATTTATCATTATGGTTTAATTTGATGATTTAAGAAATATTGTTTTTGATTATTATCCTTGTCATTACTCTTTTGGTTACTTTGCATATAAAATGTTAAGAAACCCATAAAAATTTCCTAAAGTCAAAGGTGATGCTATCAGACTGCGTGTTTTATCCAATTCAGTCAGAAATCCAAAGATAGTTGAGCTTTTATAGAGTAAGACAATGACAAATGGAAATTCTTACAAATGTAAAACTTAAACCAGACAATGTTTTGTATTGTTGCGTAAAAAATGCACAAAAATTACTATTAGTGCTGATGTAGTTATTATAATAGTTGAAAAGTAATTGTCTGTTGGTGATTAATTTAAGTGATTAATCAACCATTGAAGAACAAAAGGGTTCTCTGTAGTCAAAGCATGTCTGATAATTGCCCACCTCGTCCACATTATGTCCAGTTGCTCCCCACTGTTCCGCACGCTGAGGCTGTTTCAGCAGAGGGGCACTGATGCTGACTCAGTAGAATGTTAATGTTGTGAAATCCCATTAAAAGCAATCCGGCGCTGAGCAGGGCCACGCCTGGGTTTTACAGGACAGCAGGTCATTTTAAAAGGCCAGCAGTGCCCTTGTGTTTGCACCGAGTAATAGACTCTAATCACTTCAGTGGCTCACGCTAAACTGAATTGCTCTTTTAAATCTGTGCCTCTCATGTTTAGTTGCTGTTGAAAATCATTTAAATGCTTTTGGATGTGTGTTAGTAGTTGAGAGTAATTGTTTTTAGAGCTGAAGCTGCACTTTTGTACCTGTAGTAAAGACTGCAGGTATCACAGTTTTGCCCTATTGCTTATGACACTGTCAAACAAAAATAATTGATGTCCATCAGTTGTTTTCATTGCCATGTCTGCATGCAGAGTAGCACCATGTCCTATCAGGTTTAGTTGTGTGCACCAGCAGGTAGCCTGTGGGTCATTCTGTGGGCTGTTTCTACAGGAAGGGATGTTAGGTAAGGCAGTGCTAAGCTCTAACTTTCCATCTTGCCAGCAGTACGTCTCTGACAACAGCACAGTGCCACTGGCTTCAGACTGCCAGTATTGATTAGATGGGACATGAAACCTTTTCCCAGCAGAAGGACTTTTATATCATACATATCCATTTGAAACAAACCCTACTCATCATTTTCCTCCTTTAGGCATGGTGTGCATGATTAGAACAAGTTACTGCTCATGTTAGCCAGTGCTGCCTGTCGCTGCCGGGCGAGTGATCGGTGCAGAAGATTGGACTCTCATCCAGCTCCTCAGGCAGATGACAGATGTTCCTCATGGCAGAGAGAAGTTCTCTCTCTCCCTCTCTCTGAGAGCGACAGAGTGAGGGATGTCCCACACAAGTTACTGGGGCTGTTTATCTTTCATGTCTCAGAAGGATGTAGTGTAAAGCGCTTCTCCTGGAAGAAGCTTCCACCCACATGCTTCTATACTTGTACACCGAACCTCTGCATTATGTGCTGCATTTAGTAATGAACTCCTATCAATGAAAGGAGTGGCAGTGTAGTAGTACTGACAATTGCAAGCAGTGTGGTGTCCTTGACTTTGATGAGAAGTCAGAAAATCTGTCTCATTTGGATGTGCTGTAATTTTACTCTTGACAGCAGTTATGTTCACCATGCACTATGTACTCAGTACAGTATTAGATGATTGTAGAATTTCCATCCTTAAAAACAGTGGTAGAGAACTGCCATTGAGATGCTTTTCTAATGTAGCCCTCTTTCATGTCTCTGTAGTGACATATAGTCCGTACAGATTTTGGCTGTGAACCCTCACGGATGTGCAGATGTCAATAATATGGATCCCCCCAGCGATGCAGGTGCTGAAAGAATGGCCCTGATATAGGTGATGGATGGTGGGCAGATTGAGTGAGACTCGAGTGGCACATAAGGAGACACAGAGACTGAGGAGCTGGGTAGAATAGCTGAATGATCGATAGCTCGTGGAAGAGGAGGCTTGGTGGAGTGTAACTCAGGATGGTTGTGGTGATTGTCCCAATAAAGTCTCACTCTCTAAGGCATTTAGTTAATTAAGGTGTAGAAAGCCTCTTGTAACTGAAGCCATTATCCCAAGCTCTTACAAGCACAGATAAAATACGTGGTTATAGTACTGGCGATGAAAACAGTCTGATGTCATTGATTATTTATTTATTTATTTTTTTGTTTGTGAGAAGTCAGAAAATCCATTACATTTGGATGTGCTATAATTTAATGTATAAGCTGAAGTCATCCTTCATCTGCTGGTCCCAGTGGCATCTCATTTTGTGATCAATGAAGTTTCTATGTCACAGTCTAAACAATTGCCTTAGGCAATTTAGTGTGCGAATGAGTACCTTTTAACTAAGACTAAAACTGTATGTGTTTGTTGTTTTAAAATAGACGTTTTAATGGAACTTTGTAGTATAGAAGGCTAAATTTTATATGGTTGTGCTGTTATCTAATATGATAGGGTTCTGCCATTGTTTCATTCTTTAGCAAGAGCTCTGGTAGGTGTTTTTGACCTGATGTCCTGCACATGGATTACCTTAAAAGCTGACAGCTCGACTTCAGCAGTATTCAGCTTTATTTAAAGGAAGAGGTTAAATCTGACCTGGAAGCAGGAAGTTTCCTCCTCAGTGTTTCAACCCAGACATCCTCCTACCTACCCCTCTGTCTACCAGCTGCCTTTTCCTCCTCCCACTGTATGCCTTCTCCTCCTCGTCCTCATCTGTTTTTCTGCCATAACAATATGCCATGCAAAACAGTGTACCCAAACCACTGGGTCATTGTGAGGGCAGAGTCCACATACACACTACTGTGAATCATCTTACCTCTGGTGACCTTTTCCACAGTGGTGTTTAAGTGTTAGTGTAAAACTGCAGTCATACATGGCTGCTTGCTGTAAAGAAATGGGGATAACAAGAGCATGACATATGCACATGTTAATATACTGAAGAAGAACCCTGCACAGGATTAGTAGGAAATTAAACTAAGCAAATTGTCCAGTTTGTTTTGGCTTTGTTTTTTAATTCAGAGTGGTTCTGGTTTCAACCATCCCATGGGCCTAGCCATTGTTTAGCTACACTACACTGACATGAATAATTGAGTTGTCCTATGTACTTGTGGATGTGCTCTACTGGAATCCTATTGCTCCACTGATGTTCAGCTGATTTGTTGCCTGCTGTGTCCACCTGCAAGATGGCAGGATCTTTGTTCACAGTGGTGGGTTCCTTCTAAAGAACCCCTTTTCCTGTTTCTCTATTTTTGCATGAGTAGTTTGAGGAGATGCAAGGTGTGCATACAAAGTAAAAGATAACACAAAAGTGTGCTATTAATTGCCTAGTTGTTGAGATAAGTTTGCTGTGCCAAGGTACACTAGCCAACAGCTACTTACCCCTCTGGGTTCTCCTGAGGTCAGGATGAACTGAACATGTCTCAGGGGTGTGTTTCAGGGGTGTTGGGAAAGGAAGAGGTTAGATCAAAGCAACACAAAAATGGAACAGACACTTTTCACACCACTGTCCTTTTTTTCCCATCTTTTCCAAATTTTGCTTAGCATTTTTAATTAGGATTGCTTGAGAACATGACTTATTTTCTCAGGGGTAGATGAGGCCACAAGCTTTGCTGTGGCACATTGAGCTAATTTAGCTGCAAAAGTGACAGGCCCTTTTGATCAGCAAACATGCCTCCCAGTTAAGTGCCATGTCATCAGAACCATCCTGTGGCCTACATGCAGTGCATGTCAAGTAATTTTTGAGCATATCCATTTACACTGTTAAAATGTGCTGCTAATTGGCTGATTTAGTGGAGGAAATATGTCAAGGAGTAAGGCAGTTTCTGTCCTTGCTCTGCAGAGATGGTAAATGCAGGGCTCTGTTGAATGAAATGAAGTGGTGACTGCAACAGAACAAACTCGAGCACATTTAAAACATTTAAATGTATTTTTGGCTATTTCTGGAGACAGGTGACAAAAATTTTGCAAACAGGTGTATTGCTGCTTCTTGCAGATTTGTCCTTTGTTTTATAACTCATATGGTGTACCTCTTACCAGGAAACACAAGGCTCTCATAACCATAACAAAGGTGTGAGTATGTTTACCTGTGTATCATTCATCTCTGTTTTCTTGTACAGAGCATCAGGTGAGCAAATTATTGTTTTTTCAAATGAAAAGTTGAACTCTTGGACTCCACAGGCAACTTTCTCCTGTTTTTTTTCTTTTCTTTTTTTTAAGGGAATGGCTTTATGAATGCACATGATTGTACATTGAAATGTGACCAGCACTAATAATTCTGTCAGGTAGGTTACCAATTGCATTGGCTGGCTTTGGGGCATTTTTGCTGGTTTTCTTAATCTTTCTCTTTTGTATTGCAGCCATATTTACAAGCTGTCTGTTGAAGAAGTAGTCTTTACTGTACAAATTAATGGCTGCTCCGATGGCCGCTATTTCAGCTGAGGCCCCTATACCACTCTAACTCAGACAGGAGAAGTTATTGGTCGCTTGAGAATGTGTTTGGCTTAAAACAGGGTTGGTAGAAAAGGACGTAGGAGAGGCGGAAATGATTGAGGGCTGAAGTGTCCCAGGGGCCTCCTACTGATAAATGGTTCATCCCTCTCCCCTCTAACCATCTTTAAAGATGTCAAATCATTAAAAGCCCCCCCCCCCCCCCCCCCCCAACTGATAGGACATCTTTTGCCTCTTTTTTTACATCCTGTTGAGCTTGTTAAACTACACTCCCAAGTGTGTGTGAGCTAACTTGGAGTTGTACTTCTGTTGCTGCAAATTGATTGTCCTTTTCATTATCACTGGGTGATAAAATGGCAAGGACAAAGCAGGGCTGTATTGGCAGGACAGGAGATGCTAATAAACATCGGTGCACTGCTTCGATGATAGAAAGTTACGGTTAGATAATGCCTCAATAGAATTACTCTGTAAAATGTGTTGCTCATGTCAGAGGGGTGAACTGTTTATAGCCATTCCAAATGGCCAGTGGAAAGAATGGAATGGAAAATGGAAGAGGTGATGAAAAGCTAACCGAGAAAGAGGTGATACTGTTTTACATATGGGCATAATGGCACACATTCTCAGACTGTCTCTCCTGGAAGACATCCATGGTGTTTTATTTAGTTGTACACGAAAAATGCCAGAAATGCAGTGTTTGCTGTTCAACCACCTGAATTATTTCGGTATTTTACCGGACAAAACCATTTGACAAATTATGTCACCTTGCCATTTATCGTACTGGATTGAAAGTATGAATGTGGTGTTTAATTGAAAGGAAGCGTCACAGATACACTGAGGTCTGTGTCCTCTCTCTTTATAAGCTGATGAATGTTTCTGTGTCATTTAGATCACCTCGACTTTTGTTTCCACACCAGCTCACTACAGAGCACCATACAGCAAAACCACGTGGCTAAGGTTGTTATGGTGCTATCTGAACCATGCAGGAGTGACAGAGGAGTCCCACAGCTGCAAACTGCACTTAGGAGCCAGATGGGTTTTTGACAGTGTAAGCTGAAAATACAGAAGAGCAGAATTCAATTTAACATGTAGCCAAACAGACACATTGTGCTGAATGCTGACAGAATAACATTAATGCATGTGAGACTGACATGTGTCACATGCACCAAAGCAGTTCAACACAACAACCCCATCTTTGACAAAAGACAGTGTGTATTTTACTGTGAGTGTGTTTGAGGGAGGAATTGTGATGCAATTCAATGCAATAGTCCGTTTTTTAATAAATACTGTATTGGCATGGATTATAAAACATGTTTTCTTTGCGGAAATTCTTTTTAAAAGAGTCTGGGCTGTTGTTGTATTTGAGGACCAGACTGTTACGTATTCACAACAGTAGAAGTTCTCTAAGAAATGAGTACCGTAATTTCCGGACTATAAGCCGCTACTTTTTTCACATGCTTTGAACCTTGCGGTTTAAACAATGATGCGGCTAATTTCTAGATTTTTACGGGCTAATGAGCTTCATGCCGCAAAAACATTTAGACACCTGCAGCTTATAGATAAGTGCGGCCTGTATATGTACTTTTTTTCCCCTTCTTTTTAAATTTAGTGGGTGCAGCTTATATTCAGGTGCGCTCAATAGTCCGGAAATTACGGTAGCTGCTCCTGTAAGGGGGCTCTTGTATGGGTGTTGTTAGGGTCTGGAGCTTATTGGACAAGAGGCAGGGTACACACTGAAATGGTCATTCATTATCACATGACTAATGTGTACAGACATTGCCACTCAAGAAGTTTATGAGCTTGTGTGAGAAGTGTCAGTTCAACTCACTGGTAACATTTGAACCTGTAATTTGTTTCTCTAATACAGTTTTTTTCTGTTTGCTTCTTCATAAATTTAAATAAACTAGTTATTTTTATTTAATGCTGCGTAACATAGCATAACTACAATGTACAATGCCATATTTAGAATGGAATAAGCACATAAGGAAAATACGTGTCAACAAAAACTGAACATTTTAAATAAGGTAGTATTTTTATTCCGTAGATTGCATTAATGCCATACAGTTGTTTCTGTTTTCTGTGTGGTGATTTGTATGCAGCAAAATTTTGTAGATCCTGTAGCTCCAACCAGCACCGCCATGCAGCAACAACAGGTCTTGTCTCTGTGAGCTTACTTTGTGAATACTGCAGCAATACAACTGAAATTCCCCTATAGAGACTGTCAGTTCAGTTAAGGTGAACCTAGTGACTCCTGCTGCCCTGTCAGTCTCCTTAATTTCCACATTGGCTGTGTGGATCCTGCACCCATCATTATAACTAGAATAACATGTACAGTATAAGTGTCCACTGTCAAACAATAATTGTGCTTTTCTCTGG
Source organism: Lates japonicus (assembly GCA_033238685.1). NCBI lineage: Eukaryota > Metazoa > Chordata > Actinopteri > Centropomidae > Lates > Lates japonicus. Next base: position 2,526,540 of record BRZM01000015.1, on the reverse strand, counting down.
CTTCATGCAGTTCAACTTTTTGGTTTCTAATCACATCAGTGTGTGAAGCGACTGTTGGTGTGGTCTGGGTGTACTTGTGTATGCAAGCTTATGAAAGCATGAGAAAGATATGAGTCAGTGCTAAAGCAACCAGTAGCTCGTTCTGCCAGGTTTCCAGTCTCAGTCCACAGCTATGTTCAAACGCGAGACTTTTATGGTTTCATTCATCTAATGAAGGCAAACAGGGTTTTCCCAGTATGCCTTGATGGCAATGACCTGAAGATTTGTAATTAAATAGTGGATTAAATCCCAGTGTGTGAAAGATATTTTTTAACTTTGACCATTTTCATTATCGACCGATTATCATTATTGTCATGTAAACTACACAGAAAGGCCTGAGTGTGTGGGAACTGGTCATTTGGGCATTGCAGTGTAAAAACTGCATAGTTAATTCACAGACATGTACCCAAACACTGGGAGACATTACCGTGGAGGCAGGTTTACCTTTCATATCTACAGTGGTTTTTGGATTGCAGTCGTATGTGTGTGAGTGTGTGTATATATGTATGTGTGTCTATGTGGACAAAAGGGAGAGATGGATTCTCAAAGAGGGTTAGCTTTGGCTCCTACTTCCAACACGTGGTTGCCAACAGATTCTTCTCCAGGGTAAACAGAGACATGGAGACGGCAAACTACTACTCATCCTCAGCTGCTGGGCATGTCTTTGTCTGAGGAGCAGGAAGTCATTTGGACAAATAGGTCTATTATTGACTACTAGCCCACCATTTTGGTGGACTTGACTAGACTCTTTGATCTATATGTTGTAAAAGTCAGCTGTCTATTGGAGACAAAAGGAGGATGTTTTTAATGTTTTTTGATCACAGTGCAGTTGATATGTATGCTGTTTTATTTAACAGTCCTGTGTACTATTATATTTTATTCCATAGTTCTTAAATTTACAATCCCTCCTGTCCTCTCTTTTCTTCCATTTATTCATTATTTGACTTGACTTATCCTCAACAACCTATTGCTGTTTTTTTGACATTTTTTCCAACTTTCCTGTGTTTCCTTACAATAAGATAAGGTAGACTTTATTTATCCCACTTGTGGGAAATTTACATGTTACAGCAGCAAGAAACAAGAGTGACAAAAATAGAAAAAGAAAAGATAAAAATATAATATAATATAAAAAAGGCACAGAAGGGTAAAAATAAATAAATAAATAAAGTGCAGCAATCAGCATAAAAAAATCCTCTGTAATAAACATAAATGTGCAGTTTGTAATATAGTAAAATGGTGATAATCAGTGAGGTAGATGAAAAAGTAAGTGCAAATAAAGTGACCAGAAAGTGGAGTCCAGAGTGCAGGTTTATTGTTCAATCAGGGTGGTGTTGTACAGTCTGATGGCTGTTGGAATAAATGACCTGCGGTAGCGCTCCTTGCACTGCGGATGCAGCAGTCTGTTACTGAAGAAGCTACTCAGGTCTCCCAAAGTCTCATGCAGGGGGTGGGAGGGGTTGTCCATGATGGATGTCAGTTTGGCCAACATCCTCCTCTCACCCACCTCCTCAATGAGTCCAGGGAGCAGTCCAGGACAGAGCTGGCACGTCTGACCAGCTTATTCAGTCTCTTCCTGTCCCTCTCTGAGCATCCACAGCTCCAGCAGACCACTGCATACAAGATGGCAGAGGCCACCACAGAGTCATAAAAGGTCCTGAGCAGTGACCTGCACACTCTGAAAGACCTCAGTCTTCTCAGCAGGTGGAGACGACTCTGGCCCTTCTTGTACAGGGCGTTGGTGTTGTGAGACCAGTCCAGTTTATTGTTGAGGTAAACACCCAGATGTTTATACTCCTCCACAATTTCAATGTCTAAACCCAATCAGCTGTAGGAGTATTAATCACATTCAGTCCTTGGTGTTCTCACAATCATTTGTACCCCTAAATGACACTGCACACAAGCACATGGATGAATATTGTGTGCAGTTTGTGCCCACTCTTTTTCAGATCCCTTCTTGAGGTCATTCAGCTTTTTTCTGCACTCTTATCAATACACAACCCAGGCCACATCAAAACAAGGTAGTCCAGGGGCCAGCGGCAGCAGCAGCAGCAGTAGTAGCAGCAGCAGCCTTCAGTGTGGATTGCTGTTATTGAATCTATTTTTTTATCGTGAAAGCTCCAGTGTGGTTTTTCTTGCTTGAGTTAATTTGAGCAAAGTCATATTGAGCTAATGTGCACAGAATCCAGCACACAACACTTCTAAGGCTGAAGAGTGCAAGCATGCAGAGAGGAATGCTGTTGTGTGTGGAAGGGGCAACAAGTGAGAGGAGGGCATTCTTGTCTCCCAGGGGAGAAAGATGAGAGGGAGGGAGGCACGGATACATAGGTAGAGAGCGGGGGATGGTGTCAGAGCCAAGGAGAGAGGAAGAGAAAGAGGGCTTGGGCGGGTTACCTTGACATAACTTAGTTATTACACAAACTTATCCTATTCTTAAAACACTGGGCCTAACTTATTGGCTTGAGATCTAACCAAACCATATTTTTAAAGGCATACAAAGGAGTACAAAGCCAGCTTAACTTAACTCAACATTATCTGGCAATCTACTGTGTGGTCCAATCAAATGCATGCAAGTGTAGATTCCTGGGATATTCATTGGTATTTTATTGTCTCACTGGTACCTGTAGCTACATGGCCCAAGGCAAGAGAATGTTTTTTTTTTTAACGCTGTGCTGCTTTTGTTGCCCAAAAAGGATCCAGAGAAATGGCAATATATGTCTCACTGCTTAATTCTTGTTCAGTTCATCCAACAGGTTAGTCTTAGGGTGTATAATCAACATCTTGGCTATAGAGTTATAGTTATGTTTAAAAGTGTTTCTCTAAAAAATACAGAATTTGTGCTGAAACAAAGAGTTTGAACTATGTCTGAACTGTGTCTGAACTACACAAACCCCAATTTTCAGAGAAAATATGAAAAGCAGCATTCAGTATCATACAATGTGATGAGTCTTAAGATTCAGATCCATACTGGATAATACAACCTGAGGCAATAATTTTCAGTTATCACAAGTTACATCACTCCTAGAACAGAGGAAGAAGCAGAAGGGGTCATTGTTTAGAGGAAATATGTGGAACATGAGCTCCTGGTAAATTTAGAAATCAGTCTGTCTGCACTTTCATTCAGAGTCTGAGTGTTGTCACAGTAAACCACCTATACAATCACTAGGGGAGAAATCCATGGGCTGCAGAATCACTGTAGAGATTAAAATTAGAAATGAACTCACTCAGTGTTGTATCTGAACACAGTTTGCTCCTGGGATCTGCTGCTGTCTCCAGAGTGAAAGAACACTGACAGTCTGACTCACCCAAGCTACTTCATGGCTTGATTACGTTGGTTTTGTGTTGAGAAATGTTGTGCTGTGATAGATAACTAAACTTGATTTTCTCTCCAATCAAATGTTATAAAATGTACACCATCTAGATTAAAACTGACTGCACAGCTGTTACTTCGCTATACAGATATGTATACTGGTATGAAAAGATGAAACTTTACACCTTAATCCTTAAAACCTTAGTCAGCAAAATCACATACCAGTTTTTGGACAGGGGGCTACAGCTATTGTATGAACTCCACACCAGGCAGACTTCTGAAGAACTGGTGTTTTCTTCAACTCTTGACTGGCCCAATGTCTAGTCTCCAGCCCAATAGAGAATTGGAAATGAGCTGGTAATGTGCAAATGTAGAACTATGTGTGTGTTTGTGTGTCCACATTTCTTTCTGCCATTTTCTACAGTCACACAGTCAGTGCATCTGTGAAAGAGTGGGTGGTTTTGTGCTCCTTGGGAAAGACTCTGAGTGTGCTCCACACTAAGCCCTCCCCTTCTCCCTCCCCTCTATCTTTCCCTCTCTTCCCTCCTCCCTCTAGCAGCTGTTTTCCAGTCTTAGCTGGGAACTGGAGCCAGGTTGTTTCCCCCCCCCCATCCTCGCGTCACAAGCAGGAACTCACCGACTTACCGACATACACAAACACACTCTTTTTTTTTTTTTGGTCTGTCTCTGCCCTGTCCCACACTCGTCTGGCTGTTGACTGTGTACTAACCTCATTTTGGACTACAGACTGAGGAGCAAGTATTCCCACTCTTCTACTTGGCTGCTGTGATTGCGTGTTCACATTGCTGTGTGAGAGCCGCCTGACTGTTTGGAGAAATGCTTTCATGGTAAGATGTCTCCTTCTCACAGGCCACTTCTGTCTCTTGACCTCTTGTTTGTGTCCCTTTTCAGTCAGTGACATTTTCTCTGGTTTCCTGTCTCTCTTGGCAAGTCTGTTGTTGGGCTTATCCCATACTGACAGTTTCTAAAAGTCTTTTTGGCTGTGTGCTGCAGCATTCTCAGGGTGTTTGCCTGTCCCAGAAAAGTCTTGAAGTGAATGAAAGGAAACATCAAAGTTGCTGCATGTCTCATGAAATTCAATATGGTGTTCAATTCTTTGTCTGTTTTGTAAAAAGTTTAGGTTTTTGATGGAGTGTAAGTTGAGGGATATTAATTTTAAGATGTCTGTATTTTACATGCTTAACTGGTCAGAGACAAAAAAGTGGCTTCTTCACTTGAATGTCTGCTTGTTACTTCTTAACTAGTTGAATTTTCCATGTTTGGTTCTGAATGTCAAAAGGACAGACTGTGTTCAATCAGACCAGCCGGTTCTGCTCAGCACAGCCATAGCCAGCATTAAACCTTCAGTGTAGTGTTTCACACACGTGAGTGTCTGAGGGGTGGGAGAGTGACACATGATTGAAGACTTTCTGTATTGTGTTACTCTGCTGGTACATGAGGATGGTGCAGTCCTGACTCATAATTACACTTTGGATAACCTGGAAGTCTGAGCTGAGAAGCTCTAAGTCAGTGGGAGACAAACACTGGCCCACACCAAAATCTGAAGATTTTGCCTTCATAGTTTGCCTCAGTGTTTACATAATTGCTCATAAATCTACTGTAGGTAATAGTCTATATACAAGGCTTGTGCAAATTAACCTTGTGACATCTGATAATAGTCAGTGATTTGCATTGCAAACATAAATACATGGCAGTCTGACAGAAATAGCTGCTAATAATCTTAATAATAAGCAACCACAAGATTAACACTTTCATTCAGCCGTGCATGAGGCAGGTCACTGTCATTTTTTGTGTCATGTGTTGCCAAAAAAATAAGAAATAAGCTGTAGCTCTATTAGCCCTCACTTTCTAATGGAGAAGTTACATCTGCAGTCATATACGATCCCAGAACAAACTTAAATGAAATACAAAAATGCTGGGGAAAAAAACTGGCTGATTGTTGAACCTAAATACTGGCCACCACTCATCTCCACAAATCTAACAATTTAGGGTTAGATTCAACAGCTCAAACTATTTCACCTGCTTGTTTCAGACGTTTTTATGCCTGAGAGACACTAATATGTTACATTGCTGTAATCATCTTTCATTTCGCGTCACACTGCATGTCATGGGTCTAATAAAGTCTTGTTTGTAATCTGAGACGGATTGTTTGATATTTTAAAAAGACACTCAAGCAGAGACATGTCATCAGCTTGTGTCATCCTGCGGTGCTCCTGTAAAAGTAACAAAACAATAAACAAGATGTGGCCATGCTAAAAGTTGCTCCTAAACCCAGCCTCACATAAAGTTCACATCTGTCCAAGATGAATAAACTAGTTAGCAGTCTGTCTTTGTAGTCCTAAAACACTGCACTCAAAGACCCAACATTGCAGAAAAACATTTTTAATGACATGTCTTGTTATATGCTCAGAATACAGACTAAACTTTTTAGCCATTTCTATCCACTTTTCCCCTCACTCATCTTGTACTTATGGTTGTTTTCCTATATACCAGTCAGTCAATATCAAGTAATTAAAAACCGCACAGAACAGAATATTGAATATTTTAATGCTCTTTTCAGACTAAGGAACATGTAACTGGAATCCGAAAACACATGGTGAGAGGAAGTGTAAAGGTCACACTTACTGGTCCGTTTGCATATATATTGCCATCTGTGAACGGTTTGTCTGCTCATTTATTCATCCCTGCAATGGATACTAAGCGAGCCTGTCAGTTTGTCATTGTCACAGTTAGTGGCTGTGTACATGCTCTTACCCATGTTGTCATCGCCCCCAGCTGATTTTCCGATGCTGGTGTGCAGATAAGGGTGTGTGTGTTTTGAGTGGGTGATACTTCAAAGTCCCCACATTACCAGTCTGCATTTGTGTGCCCTTAAGTGGTGTGTGTGTGTGTGTGTGTGTGTGTGTGTGTTTTAACACTGGCTGTGCATGTTTGATATGCTAACAATGGTTGTCACGCTACCAGCGGCCTTCTTTATGTCACTGCCTCCTTTGCTCGAGATAACGAGTTTGTGCCATGGATTGAGGTGAAGTTGCATTTTAAACAGTTCGAGCTCCTCCTTGCATCCCATCTTTCCTTCGCCCAGAGCTTAGGAAACTCACTGGGCTGATCTTTTTTTTTTTTTTTTTTTTTTTTTAAGTGGGGCAGATCAACTGAAGTCAAACATGGGGGAGATGATGCAGAGATTGGTCTTGGTTTGTGGCAGCTGTATTTGGGACTGGATAATCCCTGCCACTAAATTCAACTCTGTTAATCCGAAGAAGTATAGGGTTAGACTAGCACTTCTCATCCTTTTGTTCTTGCACTTTTTTTTCTCTCTCAGGGTTTCCACTATTACTGGTTTCCCACCTGCCCCCATCAGTGTTTCTCTCCTTCATAATCAGTTATCTCAGTTCTCCTGTCCTTCATGTTCCTCCTTTGCTTCTCCTTGCCTCTCATCTCTTCGCTAACCCTCCTGATCAGCTCTGACCTTCTGCCCAGCCAGCTTTTCTTCAGTTACTTCCCTAACCTTTTAATATTAAGCCAGCTTCTCCAATATCTCCTTCTTCAACTCCAGGTTCTGCACAGTAAAAGAGTGAGGTCATTTTCTTTTCACTATACAGTACATGTATATTGTAGGTATTATATGTGATACATGTGTTACACCTGGATGTAGTAGTGAGGACAACACTTGCGGCCACCCTTGACCTGCTCATCCCACAGCCCAAAGCTGCATAACTTGGTTATGTTGAGAGACCTGAAGTTGCACCTGTACATATAATCAAAATGACACCTACTCCCATCCTTCCTCTCTCAGCTTAGCTATTCTCACTCCTTAAGGAATTTCAGGGTTTTTAGTTTTCTTTTAAATGCTAATTTTTCTATCATCCAGTTTGTTTTAAGATTTTAAAATCTGATACATTTGCATATTTTTTATTATTAATGCTTTTCCAAACACTAGTGCAATGATACTGATTTCTGGTTTGCTACTACTTAAATCTCCTAAAATTACAGTTTGTAAATTGATATATTGATATACATTATAATACCACATCAAATGTAATATCAACTCCTCATTGCAGAATCTACACAGTCCAATTTGTCAGCCCAAAACAGATAGCATCTTTTTAGTGTATTTATTTATATTCTATGTATAGCTACATCTATGGTTGAGTCATAGATGATATCAAATGTATCTTTTTGAGTCTTCCCACTTATTGAAAAATATTTGTTGGATTTTGGATGAGTTTGTCTTTTTGTATTTTTTTTTTAATTTCCATTCATCCATGATAGGCCTCTTATCATATGGGTGGCATGCCAGTTGTTTAGGTTTTTTTTATATTTATAGCTTTTTTCCAGAAGTTAGATATTGATGCAATGATCTTGTTATGTTCTACTGGTGTACGAACTGGACCATATACTTGTGTAAGTTTTTGGAATGTTCATTGCAAATATATTCATATAGTAGTTGACTTACATAGGGACGATCATCTATCAACAAATTACGATTCAACCATATTATTTGTTGGAACATGCTATCTGGTTTATCTGGGGGTTGATATCAGTACTGCAGCCACTTTACTATGGCATAACTACAAGAGTCCTTTCTCAAATATAGGGTGGAAGCTTTTAAGTAATTGTGCTGAGAACAATTATACATCAACAACATTATTGGTAATGGTGTAGTTTTGGTATAATAGATGCTTTTAGGGGGTAATTTAATCATTTTAAATTCAAATGTTTCAAGCCTCCTTCTTCAGTTGCATTATATAAATATTCTCTTTAGATTTTCTCCAATATATTATTCAATATAAGTGCAATTATTTTTTTGTTCATATTTTTATGCAGTTCTTCCAAAGGGGTGAGTAAGGAAGTTAACATGTATATAAACTGTGGTATTATTTACGAGTTTATTAAGGTTATTTTCATTAATAAGTCATTAATGACCTGAGTTTTTCAGGAAATACTTAAATGAACGTAGGGTTTCTACAGCCGTTTATAGCACAGACTGTCTCTCCTAGCTGAGCTAAGGACTGCCTTCACTTACATAAGAAATTAATACACTTGGTTATACAGGCCATACTTTTAATGTCACCAAGTTAACTGATTGAATGCTGCAGCTAATGGTTGTTTTCACCACTGATGGATCTGTGGATTATTTTCTTGATTAATCATTTATGTTCAAGTAAATTGTGACAGTATTTCTTATCTTTTGACATTTTACAGACCAAAGTGACATCTTTAGTTTGTTACTTAAAATATCCATTTTACTTAAATTGAGATGAAAAATTAAATAGATTTTCGTTTTAACTATTCAGCAAATCATTTCATATCTAGTTTTGGTCACAAAGCATGTGCAGTGTCTGTATTTGTTGAACTCATGACAGCTGAAGACAGTGTTGAAATAGTCTCTTACTCGTTGGTTCATCTTGCAATCATTAGTCTCTATGTCACAATATCAAGGTAAAAAACTGCCCCTCCTCTCTCAGACTGCCATGTTTTTGTTCTTTTTCTTGTCTACAGATGTTGTAGATAAAGAACTCAGTCAGTCACAATCTGGTGTGTGTGTGTGTGCGGGTGTCTGTGTGTGAGGAACAACTCTGTGCACAGGAGGACACAGGCAGCACTGCTGGTCGAGCACTGGAGTGAAGCTGATTTGAAGTTTGATATTCACCAGCTGGAAGTGCCTTTTTGATGTCATCAGCTCTGTGTGGATGGCATCAAATATTCCCAAAACCTTTCCTTTAGAGAGGCTGACAGAATCACTCCTCCCAAAAACACCCTCTGGGTGGAATCCCCAATTGTTGCTGCAGTCTGTATCCAGGAGAATTAATTGGTGGTTCTTAGTTCCATTAATCATTTTTGTTTGTTACCAATTTATTGGTTGTGTGGGACAGATAAGCTGAAAACACTCTCATTTTTTCTTGGTTAATTACTTGATCCTCTCTTACCAAATTATTGCTGTAATATTCTAACTCTGTGGAATTCACAGGCACACAATAAAATAGGGAGCATCTGATTTTCATTGTGAAGCTCTGGTTCCCAGCAGTCCTCCTGCTCGCCACCGTCACCACTATGACACGTCTATAACGCATAGTTAAAAACTCACACCTAATAATGTAATAATAGATTTGGACTTAAAGTCAGACAGGCCCCCTAAACTTCAACTGCTTCAGATACACCACACTGGATTGAGTGACTACAAATTTAGACGTGTGTGATTCCGGTTGTAGTGTTCATCACTGTATATATTGGAGATTAATTGGTCACTGTGAATCTGGAAGGCGATCTAAAACATAACAAAGTTCCCTCTCTTTCTCATCAAATTTCCCTATGAATCAGCTCTCCGCAGCTTGTCTCCTAATTGCTTGGCCCAGTGTTTCCCCGCTGATGGTTAATGCTTGAGGAGTTGCCAGAAAAATCTGTGAGGGCTCCAGACTGCGACCATCAAGTCTCATTTTGCCACCAGTTTTGATGACTTGCAAATATGCCCCTCGTTTTTTGTTTGGTTTCTTTTGTTTTTTTTAAATCACCATCATGTGAAACACCAAAAGGGAACAAGAATTAGTGTGTATGAGTGTGAGTTACAGAGCTATTTGATTGGAGCGGAGGGCTAATGTGGGCTGTTCCTGGTCTGTAAGCACACTCGTCCTCTCTTGGCCCTTTGGGGACAATGAAATGAACTGTCAATGCATTTTTCAAAAGAAAAGATAATTAAAACCCTCCTGTGCCATTGCAGTCTCAAATTTCTGATAGGGATGAGGAGTCAGTAGGTGATCTTGTTTTGAAAATGGCAGGAATGGATCACAGAGTTTACATAGCTGAGATGTTCTATCCTTGGTCTGGCCCAACATTTGCAAGGAAAACGGGGAAATATTTGCTGACTTGACTGCAAACTTTTAAATATGAAACACTTCTAAACAACAACAACGACATGAAACAAGTTGTGGCTGTTGTGCTGTAATAATGTAATATACTGACCACATACTTTCTGTTTACATTTGTAAATGTATTATTTGGTGTCTATGTTTAAAAAGCACTGTTTAACTTAACTTTTTTGCTCTCGAAGCACTACTTTGTGACTTTCCTTTAAAATATAACAGCACATTTCTCTAGATTGTCTGTTTGTTACTTAAGCAATTATCAGTGTGGAAAAATATGAATGTGTTGCATCATGTCGATTTAAGTGGAGCTCTTAAATTTTGAGCTGGTGCTCTTAAAATTTTCAGTTGGCAGTTCTACTAGTGGGAAAAGTTAGTATGGATCCCTGGTTTGTGCTTTAGCAGTAAGGGCTTGTATATGTCATGTGCTACACAGACACACACAAATAAATGTCAGCTGAGTGGTCGATGGCCACTGTGATTAAATTTATTTTGTCTGGGGCTACATCATGCTGTGCAATAAATAGTCCCCTTATTTGTCTCAAAATGGCTCTGTGCATCATCTCTGGTAGTAAATGAATATGTAAGAGCTTGTCACTCTACATGGGTTGTGGCCATACACAGTGTTGCCGTTTACATTTTTAAGTTGCATTTCAGTGTAAAATGTACAAACCTTGTCTTATTTGATCCCTTCATCTCTTTCATCCTATATTCCTTTCGTCTGTGTGTGTTTGTGTGTCTGAATGAAGCCTCCCCTGGTGGATCTGTACCATTTACTTTCTGTACTTTCCCTGGAAGAGTCATGTGGAGTCCTTTACTAAGAAACTATAGGGGAGTGTGAAAAACATCTGAGGGATTGCTTATGGTTTAGGACTGGTGTCAGTACAGAATTGGAACAGCTTCTCTCGACTGGGTCATAAAGGGTAACTACACAGATGTGTTTGGAAGTAGCTCAGGGCTTTCAGTCTGCTTATTGTGAAAGCTCAGCATGTACATGTTATATTTTCTTATAAAGGGTTATAAAATATGAATTGCATCACATTTTTTTGTTTTGTGAACAAAGGATTGGCTAAGAAGAGGGAGTATGCGCTGCATGACTATATTCAGAGGAAGTCAGCGGCATGTTTCAGCAAATCCTCCCTGTGTCATTGTGTGTCAGTGTGTGCCTGTGCCAGCTCACGTCTAGATTGCTGCAGTCTTTTTTAATTAATTGTTTTGTTCAAATTACTGTCAAGGATCCAGTGATGATAAGTCTGATAATTTGGACACACAAAAACTGTCAATATTTCAAATTGACAACTAAAACTAAGAGGAAATTGGTTTGTACAGGAGTGCTGGAGGAGAAGAGAAGTTCATCCTTCATTTCTCCTTCCTTGTCATTTCCCCTCCTCTTTGCAACTCTGGCTGGAAGCCACTGCTGTTGATGCCATGTGTTTGCTTCTGTCTCTGCCAGTCCCTGTGTTTTAATGTAAATACATGTGAAACAACAGCTTTTTTTGTTTATCAGGCTTAACATGGCAGCTTCAAAAGTTTTAGCCAAACAGGCTGTCCAAATCCAATTATATTCAGTTTACTGAAATTACTACAGTAAACTTGGTGTTATCAGTAAGTTGCATAGAAGCAAGTAAATTGTTTGACTTTTGTGGTATGACTGTTTCTCTGTAATGCACGAAAAAACAGCAAATCCTCACATTTGAGAAGCTGGAACTATTTCATGTTTGAAATTTGTGCTTGGAGAAAAAAAAGTTGCATTTTCTTTTATGTTTGACTAATTTATTAATTGATCAGTTGACTTCATTGCAGCTCTAAAGCTAAGTGTGAAATTAGATACATAATGTTTTCTATGTGTGTGTTTCAGGAGTGTGGTTCCCCCTGGTTGAAGAGTGTGTCCAACAGCATCTTTCCACCCAGGACTTACTGTGTTGCTGCTGCGCCCATGAGGTAACGTCAGGACCTGCCGTCCCCTCATTACTACCCTTGGTCCATCCATCTCCCTCCCCTCTGTCCCTTCCTCCCTTGGACCTACCCAGCCATGGGCCAGAAGATCTCCGGTAGTATCAAGTCAGTGGATGTACGCGGAGAGCCTTCATATCAGCCAGTGCGCCGCGAGCTACGGGGCCCAGATTTCTGTCGGCCCCCCAGGCTGGACTTACTGCTGGACATGCCACCGGCCAGTCCTGAGACTCAACTTCGTCACGCCTGGAACCCTGATGACCGCTCCCTCAATGTCTTTGTTAAGGAGGACGACAAGCTGACGTTCCACCGACACCCTGTAGCACAGAGCACAGACTGTATCCGAGGCAAGGTGGGCTACACCAGGGGCCTCCATGTTTGGAGGATTCACTGGCCGGCCAGACAGAGAGGCACCCATGCTGTTGTAGGCGTGGCCACTGCTGAAGCACCTTTACACTCAGTGGGCTACATGGCTCTGGTGGGCTCAGACTCTGAGTCCTGGGGCTGGGACCTGGGTCGGAACAGACTTTACCATGATGGAAAGAACCGACCCGTTTCCACGTCGGCACCCACATACCCCTGTTTCCTGGAGCCAGATGAGTCTTTTGTGCTTCCAGACTCTCTGACAGTAATACTGGATATGGACGAAGGAACACTGAGCTTCATGGTAGACGGACAGTATCTGGGAGTAGCTTTTAGAGGGCTAAAGGGCAAGAGACTGTATCCCATTGTCAGTGCTGTGTGGGGACACTGTGAGGTTTCTATTCGATACGTCAACGGACTAGATCGTGAGTAGCACAACTCTGACACACACACACACACACAAAGCCAGTCTGACACAGTAATATTAAAGTGCCTGTACAGGGGTAGTGTAAGTTGAGCTGTTATTTTATTTTCTCAATGTCTTTTAGCCAAATAATGGCTGGCTCAAAAGATTAGTGGCACTGTCATGAGAGGTGATACGTAAAAGTGAACTTTTGCCATATGTCTTTATATCTCTTAACTGGCCTCTCCTATTAGCCTCAACACCTGCTAATTCCTTTTGCTTGCAGCATTTAGAACAGCAGCTTCCAAAGTGTTTTTTTGTCCTCATTGTACAGGAAATGTAAAATGTCATTGCTGAGTTGTCGTCTACACACACATTTGATGTTAAAAGGCATTTATCTCTTTGACCTTTTCAGTCTAATCCATTTCAGTTTAGCATTCACCCTTTACTATCAGAACACTAGTCATGCAGCTTTTTAAGATCATGCAGTGCTCTGAGTAGGGATATACCGATACCAGCATCGGGCATCTGTCCGATACCCTGTTCCTGTACTCGTACTCATATTCATAAAAGTGTCCCAATACCACAGCCCCCAATACCACTTTACGGCAGCGTGACGTTCAGTTGGGCGGTCAGGTGCTAATTGAGAGCAAGGAGGAGCAATGTTGGCAGTGTGGAGGTATTTCAAAGTGGATGATGGTGACTAAAGTAAAGCGGACTGCAAATTATGCTCTGCAAAGTTGTCAAGAGGAGGGACAAAAGCGAGTACTTTCAACACAAGCAATCTGATAAAACATCTGAAAAACCAACACGACACTGAGTTCAAAGAGTTTGCTAAAGCGGCAAACAGCAACAACCAACTTTGCAGCAAACTCTGGAGAAGAGGGAGGAGATTTCAAGAGACAACCCCAGCGCAGTGAAAAAAACAGAGGCTCTTACCCAGTACATTGCTCTTGATTACCAGCCATTGTCGCTTGTTGATAATATGGGATTTAGACGTCTTCTCAGCGTACTGGAGCCGAGGTATGAGATCCCTAGCCGACACCACATCACTGACACAGTGTTGCCAAAGCTACACGATTTTGTGAAGAGGCACAGCCACAGCCTGTTGCAAGACATTTCGGCCCTCAGCTTCACCACTAATATTTGGACGAGCAGTGTTAGCCTGGTGTCCCTCATCAGTTTAACTGCACAGCAGATTGACGAGGATTTTACTCCGCGAAGAGTCGTCTTGCATGCAAAACAATTTAGGGGTTTGCACACCAGCCAAGCCCTTGCAGGTGTGTTTGATGACATGCTTCAGACATGGGGGGGTCCCTAAAAGTTCTGTTCATGTTGTGCTACGTGATAATGCGAAAAACATGATCAAAACCATGAGTGTCACTGGACTCCCGAGCCTGCCGTGTGTCGCACACACCCTCCAGCTGGCTGTTAATGAGGGGCTTTTAGCACAGAGGAGCATGGCTGATGCTGTGGCAGTCAGACGGAAAATAGTTGGACATTTTAAACATTCTACCTTAGCCTACTCCTGCCTTGAAGATATTCAGGTGCAGCTCAACCAGCCAGTAAAAAGGCTCCAACAGGACGTGCAGCCCTGCTGGAACAGCACGTACTACATGCTGCAGTCTCTCGTTGAGCAGAAGAGGGCTCTGGGAATATACGGGTCTGAGCACGTTTTCAAGTAAATGTACGAAGTGTAATGGCATTAATAAGTACAGTGGTCCCTCGTTTATCGCAGGGGTTATGTTCTAAAAATAACCCGCAATAGGCGAAATCCGCGAAGTTTACAATTATTATATATGTTTTAAGGCTGTAAAACCCCTCACCACACACTTTATACACTTTTCTCAGACAGGCATTAACATTTTCTCACATTTCTCTCTTGTTTAAACACTCTCAAAGTTCAAATGTTGTCAGGGAGAAAACTTGCAAACATACAGCACTTCATACAGTCATACTGCTAGCGATCGAACATTTATGTAAATTTGGCAAGCCAAACACATTCTGTACTGTACAGGAGACACGGCACGGAGGAGATTGATTGACAATGGTCTACAGTCCCTTAGCCAATCAGGACGCAGAACACAATGCGTGTTCATACGCTGTAAAAAAAGCATGCAAAATTGCACTAAAAAAATCCGCGAGGCCGCGAAAGGTGAACCGCATTATAGTGAGGGACAACTGTACTCATATTGGTACTCGGAATCGGCAAGTACTCAAATGTAAGTACTTGTAATTGGATTGAAAAAATGTATCGGTGCATCCCTAGCTCTGAGTGTCAATGTCTAGTTCAACTTGATTTGTAGTAAACATCCACATGCACGTTTGAGTTCTATTTATAACTGTAGTACCTTGAATTATGTAACTCATAACCCTCTATTTACCCAGTCACTATGAAAATAAGGCTAGTGCCTGTTTTTAGTGCTGCTCTTGGCATTTGCGTCACTGCAGAAAAGTGGAAAGGGATAGTTTTTCAGTTGTTTGTTTGTGGCTTATATTCAGACCTGCTCATCAGGACAGCAATGGTCCAGGGTGAGATTTGTGCATCAACTAACAACCTAAGAGAGCAGTGTGAAAACACAGGGTGGGACCAGAAGGGAGGAAGAGAGAAAGGAGAACCAATTCTAGGAAAGACGTGTGTATTCAGTCATCACGTATGGGCTGTGGCCAGTCGTCTGGTTGCACGACAGAGTGTAATTGTATTGAAAACAGACAGAGACAGAGGAGTCTGGATCAGGCAGCTGAGCCATTTTGACGGCCCTCCCTAACCCTCTGGAGTCAGTCGTGCATTTGTTAGTTAGGCTGAAAATAGTATCTTTACTGTTTAATATCTGTGAAACACGGGGGATTTTTACAATTTCAACAAGTATGACCTTAAGTAGTAATGGTGTTACTTCCAAATACTTAGACCTGGTCTTGGCTTTTCAGAGGTGCACAGGATGTAAGGTTTAAGGCAGGACTAAGACTTCCCTTACAGATTTGTCCTTTTTTCTGGAGAGAGCTTGGAGGATTGATATGCAGTGTTCATTTCTGTCTGCACTGATCTATAAAAAGCCCACAATGAGAGGGACTGCTGCTTTGTTTACCAATAGGAAGCAGCTTAACACGCTCTCTGCGTACTATTTCTAGTCTGCTTCCCACTATGGCTTTTTAGGACGCTCTCAAGGCTTCAAACAGTCATGCTCAAACTTTAACACCCTCAGAGTGCAAAACAAGAAAACAGTGTCCAACTCTCTGATGTAATTTGGAATATCTGTTTCACCACTCTCCTTAAGTCACCAGTAAGATTAGTGTGTCTGAGTCAGCTTGCCCTTCTCAATGTTTCCTTCTGCCCTGTCACACTTTTCTGCTAAATGTCATCATGCCAACTTGTAGAGTCATTTCATTCATGACAACTGCACCTCAGATTGTGTACCAGCCTTCATTCCTCCTTCCCGCACTAGCCTGCATTGTTGCACAAAGACCCAAAGCAGGCTGGGGGCGTTGCAGACAGTGAGGCATGGACACCATGTCCGTGGCTGTGAGCCGTGTGTGTGTTGGTGGACAGCAGCCAGTAGAGGAGGAATTCTGGAGGATGTCCCAGTGTGTCTCTGAGCTCAGTGTCTGGCCTTGCATTGTGGGAAGTATCGGGTTAGGTGTTTGTGTGTTTGCATGTGTTTAAAAAGCTTGCATGTGCATGAAGTTGCAATGTCTATATTCATGGTACAGTACAAAATCTGTTATATGTTTAGATGATCATCATTGTGGTTTATGAAATTTTCCTACCGTTTTGGTTTTAGTGTAGGACCTAAAGTGAAAAATATGTCTGGAAACACAGATTTTTCAGAGGTGTCAGGACTGCAGTATATACAACCAGAGGGAATTCAAAATTTCAGAATTCAGTCAAACCTGTGCTGCCAGGTTCTTTGTTTTGTATGTGATCTGGTTCACATGGGCTGAGATTTTAAAGAACAATCCAAAACTCAATGGATGATTCTTCCTCACACTTTTTGATAATGAGCCTTGAGTCCACAATATGTGACAACATAAATAACAAAATGAATGGCCAACTTTGTAAAATTATGCATGATCCTCTCCACCATTGTCACATGTGACCTGATATCAGATAATGGTCACATTGACCAGCACAATACTCATGATAACATCCCAGTGTGGAATCCAAATGTTCTGGATGCAGTCCCTTGTGTATACAAGGTGTCATGTTGCGATCAGATTGGCTAAAATATAATGACTAGTGAGGATTGTGTAGTATATGTTAAGGAAGGGCAGAGGTGTAATGTAAAGTTCCATACCTTTTTATCCTTCTGTTGTCCATTAGAATTCTATTCAGTTAGAGCATCAGTCATGACTTTCATAGGATAGTTGAATCTTGAGAAATGCATAAATTGTTTGATCTGTCAGGTTTGTTTGTTTTTTTTTTGTTTGTTTTTTTACTAAACTAATTAAGCTTTGAGATGGCAAAACAAGTTTGCTAATGGAATCAGCTAATGGTACCAACTTATGAGCCTGAACTCACATCAATCACTTGCTTTTTCTTCTGCCTTACTGTAAATGTCAAAGATGACAGATTGCTTATTAAATTAATCTGCATGAATTGCCATTACTCAGTCATGCACATTTGCCCAGTAAAGACAATGTATGTGATATCAGTTGCGTTTTGAAGCCATGAATGTACACAGAGCTTGTGTTCTGACAGAATGCACATGAGATTACTGTATGATATCAGGTTTAAGGCACTTCTCGATGTGATATAGAGAACAATGGAATCATCAATATGTATGCTTGGAGATGGCAGTGTTCTCATATTCCCACATCTTGCTTTCATGCATTCTCTTATAGCAACTCAGAGGTTTCTCTTTTTGTTCACTTTCTGGGTTCTTGGTCTTTAGCATATCCTGTAGTCTATTCATGTTCTTGTTTCTTTCTCCTTTTCCCTCTTACGTCAACACTTTTATCCTCCATCTCTTACTCCCTGAGAAGGGAGAGGAGATAAGTATACTTACACTTTTCTCTCTTGTCTGTATTGTCCCTTAATACCCTGCATTAATGCAGTTTTCTCATCTTTCCTGAACATGTAAGTCCTTGTGGCCCTCGGTCCCAGAGACATTTGAAAGGCAAGCCTGTGGAGACATGATTTTTTTTTTTTTTAATACGTCTGACTTGCTAACGTCGTCACAAGACAGTGGGGTTGCTAGATCTTGCCATCCTCCTCGCTCTTTTCTTGGAAAGCCATCTTTTTCTCTCAACCACAAGCAGCCTCATGGCACCACAATGGCCTGCCCAGCCTAGTGGCAAACAAGCCCAGCCAAACTCATTTACACCTGAACAAGACAGACCAGAGAGGAGGAAGCGTTCCACACACTCTGACATGACTGCCCTCCCCTTTTGCAAATGAACCCTATTTGACTCCAGCTCTTATTGTGTTTTATCTCCTCCTTCCTGTTCTCTTCTCTACTGTATTTCTCTTTTTCCTCCTCTTCCTTTTCAACACTAATCCTCTCTTTCAGTGTTTACACACCCAGTTGTGGTGGCAGGTTGCTGTGGAAACAGCTAAGCTGACTTTTTGGTAGGTAGGTGGGTGGTTAATTGTTGACCAGCCAGCTTTGTCACTTGTTTGTTGGTTAAGGGCTTGACCTATGCAAATGGAATGTCTTCCTTCTGTCTCTCTGCAGTTCAGAGCTGTTAGCAATGTTCACAGCACAGATACAAGCTGTAACTTGGAATGCGCTGCTTTACAGAAGGCTACTTTGGATTAAAAATTTGGACAATCACATATAGTATATCTAAGTGACTAAAATGCAACTCTTAGATCTCCAGGCTAACATGATAACATGGATAGTCAAAACAGTTATTAACCCTCATATGATTGGCTGACAGCTGATCATGTTTTTGCACTGTATATGAGGTAGGTTGTGTTGACAGCAGGGAAGCCTCCCAGCATGCTCAGGGGCAATAGACGCAGGGACGTAAGTTTCATCTTGTTTTTCAGCATTCTTCCTGGTGTTATTGTGTTGTGCACTGTGCTGCCAGTTTTATACAGTTAGTCATGAGTGAATAAGGTTGGACCATGAGCAATGTGTGCACAGTTAGCGAGGCTCTTCCTAATGCATTAGCGTATTGCCTCTAAGTCTAATGCAACTGGTAAACCTCATGCCTGGTGTTTTCAAAGTTGTGAAATCCTGTGAAATCAAGTACAAGCACCACACATTCTGTCTCCTGTGATATTTAACAGTCAGATAGTTTCAGTTGAGTTTAGGGTTTCTTTAATGTTTGTGTTCTATTTTATCGTTCTTCTAAGAAAAGGAGTCAGTTGTATTAGATCAGTTCATGTATGGACTTCACCCTAGAGAGTCTTGGTCATGATCCAGCTGGTGGTGAATAAGCTTGCACTTTTGCAGGTTTGGGCTGAGGGATTTGCTCTGACAATAGCTCCTCATAATTTTTTGGCCATTTTTGAATAACTGAAAAATCCAAGCTGTTAAATCACCAACAAGTAGTGATTCCAGTTTGATTTTGTCTGTGTTCATATTCACTGAGAGCTGTCTGTTGTTTGAACAGGGCCGGTGATGCGTCTGTTTCCCCTCAGAATTTCATCCGTTTTGATGTACTAAGTCTAACCCTGTTGAACCTTTTCTGGACAAATAGGCTTGGTTTTGGAACTGGAGAGATAAAAACACAGAGCTAGCTGAACAAAAGCAGTGATTGAGTGAACAAAGCCTGGTATATTGTTGGGATGATTGTACTCTTTTCCTGCTTATGATGTTTTAGCCCTATTGAATTTATTCTTTGTGTTCTTCTACTGTGTAAACAAACCCTCCTGGCATATGTGCTTAAGTCATGTCCCAAAGCTATCCAATGGAAAGAAACAGTTCGCTTTTCTAACAACAAACTAAATGTAATCTGCAGTGGATGTGTTTTTATTGTCCAACCACTCAGTGAAAAAAGGGGAAAGTAAAAGAGAGCCAACAGGAAAGAAGTAGTTGAGTATTATTTGGTTTGGGAAAACAAGAATTTAAAAAAAGTTAATTGAGCTTGATAAATTTAATACTACATAATGTACGATAAATGTTATGGCTAGTTTCAGTGAAAAATGAAATGAGATTCCATGATAAGGTGGATAAGCCGCGGCCATCTGTGCAGGTGGTAAGTCGCGATGTTGCGGCGCCACTTGCTGTTTATCACCCACCTAGTACACACACCCCACTGCTCACCCAGCCATCTACATCACATCCAATTCTGTCCATCCTGCATTCCTCTCCCTCCCTTTTTTTTTTTTTTTTTTTTCCTGAACAGCATTTGTACAGGAGGGGGTCTGCACCGCATACAAGGGCGAGACACATACTCACCACCAAACAATGGTGTTCTCAACAGTGTTATGCTTAATCTACTAGGTAAGCATGGCTGGGAGTCTGCACCCTTACCTGGCTTCATCTTGTGTAATGAAAGGAATGCAGAGTGAGGAGATGGAGTTTAAAGAAGAGTAAATTGGAACACACATGCCAAAAAGATGGACCCGTCTTACCTCTTAGTCTAAGTATGACATAACTAGGTCGTGATGTCTCTCATGGTGAACTGATGTCTATGCAGTGCACACAGATCCTCACAAATTCAGAGTGGAGGTAGCTGGTGGGAATCATCGGTTTCCTATCTCCTATCTCACCTCAGTGAGGACAGCGACTAACTGACGTGCTGCCATCCCAAAATCTTATTCCCTCCACCTTCCTCCACTTTGTTCTCAACTAGGTGTCACGTAGGTGTGGGCGCCGGCCAGGCAGGCACTCAGTCGTCTTTAACCACACCTCCCACACCACACATCTCCTCACTGTGCCATATATCTGTCAGGAATTAGTCTCCGGCTATTACAAAGAAGACATGAGTGCTTGAGAGGAAAGAGTGAGTGTAGAGATAAACAGTTACATGACGGATGGGAGGGAGATGGAAAGATGAAGAAAATGAACAAAGAGCTCCACTGTTCACCTAACTGAAATGCTTCAGGCTAATGAGAAGGATTAAATATTAAACCTGTCTGTTCATTCTACGTCATTCTGGGTTTTCATGTCTGAAAGATGATATGCAGGCTTCTTTAAATAGGTACACATACAGACTTTGATTTCAATGTGCATCATTATATGGATTAGAAAGGACATAATGTAAATATTATTTAAATTATAGCATCAAGTTAGTGTTAGAGCAGAAATACCTATATGGAATATATGAACTTTATGAATGAGTGAATGGTTGTTTGTCTCTATGTGTCCCCTGCCTCTTGCCCAATGTCAGCTGGGACTGGCTCTGCCCCTTCCCCCCCTCAAAGTGGTATAGATTATGGATGGATGGAACAGCCATATGTAAAGTCGTAATTAAATGCTCATCCATATTTTGATCTCATTTGAGCAGAAGTAGTCTGAAACTGTTTTTCAACCACAACTCTGTTGATATTGTGTACCTCCTGTTGGTGCTCATCACCACTGTCTGACAGGACCACTTGTCACCTCTGGCAACCCTTACCAGCTTGTGCCAGCAGGGATTGGCTGGTGTTCGGGAAGTTTGTAGAATCATCACGGCATCACTTCTCTCAGGAGGGCACTGTCAGAGAGTAATGCTGCTGTCTGTGGTAACATCAATCTTACTACTGCGAGCAGTCATGTTTCACTTTTGACATAATGAAAGTGTTGCCCTTACACTTTCCACCTGGCATCTACTAATTCCTGATGACAAAGGCAGGCAGTAACTTCCGAAGTACAACAATGGAGGAGAAAACAAGCATTACATAGATGCAAACTACAGCTATAAAACCTACAGTAAATATACTTACTTCCACAGAAAGCCAGTGTTGTTGATTAATTGATTAATCTTCAGTCAACTAAAGTTGATATTTTGACTGTAATTTGTAGCTGCCTCCTTGTTGTGGGATCTCTTGTGATAAGGCTACTGATCTTTCAGTAGTACATGTGCTGAAATCATACTGTAAAAGTGAGTTTCTTTTTCTTTACAGCTGTCTGCGTCCACACTGTTGTATCTGTCTCTATGCTAAACAGCAACATTTCATCAAACATTTAAACTGGCAACAACACAGGCAACACCTCTAGACACATAAAGTGAGTGTAACGTGTGCATCTGTGACCATACACTCCCAGTACAGTGAAAGGAGCTGGTTACTATGGAAACTACGTATATGCGGGGGCTGTGCTGATGAGCAAGTGATATGAGGGTAGACTGATTGATAGGTGCTGTCAGGCCCAAACAGGAAGTGCATCCGTCTCCGGGGTTCCTTAATACCACAGAGGCTCCATGTGCACCAAGAGTGTGTGATGTCAGGCTCCTCTGTTTATAAGAGCAGAGTTCAGACGGTCACAAGGTGCAGGATGAATGGAGACCTGGTGACTGGAGACTACCAGCTGTATTAGTCTTAGTTTCTAATCTTGTAAGCTGATGTGTTGAAGAACTGCCTGTGCAGACAGAGGGTAATGAGCTGTTGGAGGGATGTGATGTGATTGTCCTGGCAAGTGTTTCTCTAGCTGCTGTGAAGAATTATCAGTTGTGCAGTCTCATTGCACACGTCACTGCACACTGTCTGTATTCAGTCCGAGTTCATTCAAACATGTTGTTCTGAGTTGGGCATTTACCATGTTGATGTGGCTACAAATGAATCTGCACTCTGCCACATGTCCCCATGGTGCTCTTACAAAGGCTTTTCATTAAGCACATGGAGAGTCAAATAAATCCAGATAGCAGTATTCTATTCTCTACACCCTGTCAGCTGTTGTTCACTGGTGGATTTCATTATTTCAACTCACTGCTGTTTCAAAGGTCACTTTCCAGGCCATAGCAGAGGAATTCAGTGAGAAAAGATAACCATTAATCACAGATAACATTACAAAGAAAAACAGACATTTAGTGAAAATTTCTGTGCTGGTCTGCTTTAAATTAGCGTCTCGATGTAAGCTGATACAATGTTTATCTGATTCTTGTCCAGTCCCAGCTTCAGACAATCTCCTGTTTCCTTTCAGCCGTGTTTGTATGTTCAACATTCAGTGGTCATGTAGCCACAAGGGCAGCAGTTCTTGCCCAGAGCAATGCCTGAGGTCCTTTGATAGACTCGGTCTGCTCTGGTTCCATGAATCAGACTAGACGTCACATATTTGCTCCATATTTGTTTGGTAGGGGGTCTCAGTTTGTGGTAATGTGGTGCACTTTTAATAGACAGCAGAGAAAAATATTTCAATCTGTCACAGAGGAGGCTTAGTGTGCTTGTCTGTCTATATAAATGTAAGGCGTGTGTTTTTTAAACAACCCCTTCATAGTAGCAAATGTATTTTTGTTGTGCAAAATATGAACAGAATCAACTAATTAATTAAATCTCGCAGTACTGAAATGAGATTAAAAACACTATAGCACATGGGAGACACCCCAATTGTTTAGAAGTAACTGACTGCAGACTGAACGCAGATGCAAAATCTGACTCATAACCTTGACGCTGTAATTTATTGATACAAGTGTTTCAAGGCCTTTGCCCAGAAGAAAGGTTTGTAAAACGCTGGTTCTATCAATAAATTATAACATCAAGTCCTGTGGGCATGTGTGATTGCCATCTTTTGAATATGTGCAAACAGTCATGTTGACTGTGAGGGCAGGATAGGTCATGGAAACTCAGACAAATTTTTATTTTAAATCTGTAGTCTGTCAGTTAGTGTGTGTGTGTGTATTATGTTATGCATGTGTAAACGCCCCTGCTCATGTCCTTCACACAGTGTGTAAGTGGACTCCGAACAGCAGGATTTCTGCTCCACCAGATGGTGCTTCCAGGTGGAGCAGCTTGACATTCATGAAGGGGCAGCAGTTAAGAGTCTGTCTGTCTGACATACATAGACAACACTTGCCTCCAAAATTGGTGGGAGGGAAGTTGTCACGTTCCACTGGCACACATTGACAGCAGTGGTGACGTGCGTCTGCAGTGTGAATATTTTAATATTGTTAGCTGGTGCTGTTGCTTCTCTTTCCACTTGCTGTTAACATTTCCAGATGATAGCAGTGTAATTAGAGTAGCAGTGAATTAAATCCACAGCTGAAAAAGGAAATTGGCCGTAATGTTGTTGCTTTGTTGTCGTTGACCTTTTTTTTAAAGAATTGACTAACTTTTATTTGGTTGGGGGTGGGAGGAGATTTGTTTTATTTCATAGAGAGGCAGAGCTATGGCTCTGTTTCTGCCCGAGTGTCTCTTTGTGTGGTGCAAGCAAAACACTGGAACAGACGTCGGCAATAAGAAGAAGCAAAGCGGGCTGTTAAACAAGCTGCCACTAGATAGATAGATGACTTTATTCATCCCCGAAGGGAAATTCGGTTGTCACAGTAGTCCGTATGTGAATGCAACAAAAATACAACAGTACAAGATAGAATAATACAATAGTATAAAATAACGTTAGCTCAGGTTGTTGCCTGATGCTTAGCTTGTTTTTAGGTTAGGATTCCTTCAATGTTCATCGTTCAGGAGGTTTTTACTCAGAGCCGAATTATCTACAGAGGTCTCATTAACTCCAAAACAGCTTGTTTCTCTGTTCCAGAAAGATCCAGATGTCTCATGACAAAAAACCTTCATCTGGTTTAAGATTATAGTTATAACGTTATAAAAAGTGACGGTAACGTGACTTGAAACATTAAGAAAGTAGTCTGTTGAAAATGTTTTAATGTCCAGCCATCCGGCTGACAACCGGCACTAGCAGAAAACACTGTGGATATGTTGTATCTAAACGCTCATGTGACAGCAAACAACAGGAACAAATAACAAATAGCTTTGGTGACTTAAATGATTTCAGATGACATGTTTCCTCTTAGCGTTGTCGGAGGAGTGGAGCTGTCAAAGGCTCATGGAACCTGAATACAGTGTGCCTTCATGGAAGACCATTACTGGCCAGATTTAGAAAAAGTACAATGAGGCAGCTACAGCTCTAAAAAAGCTCTAACAAAGTTGTAACAACAACTGCTGCATGGATAGCTCTCACATCTGAGTTCTATGTCACTGTCACCTGCTGTTACACAGACGGTGACCGGAACATTTCCGGTTCTGTGCTCCAGACTCGCAGCACAGATAAGATACATCGCTGCTAGTCTGATGTGCGTTGTTGATGAGTGCAGCTTGGGAGGTAAAGTTAGAGCATCTGTACACTACACTGCAAAAAACATGACTTGACATGAAAACATATTATTTTGGTTTGGTGGCCCATCCCTATCACTGACATACAGCCACAGTAAGTACTAGGGCTGTACCTCACTCAGAATTTTGTAAATCAAATTGGATTTGTCATCATTTTCACTGTAAACCTGACATTTGTCTGTATATACAGAAAGTCAAAGCTAGCGCCTTGGTCATAGCTCGGTCATGAAATCCTTGCTGCATCATGAAGCATCTCTCCTGCTGGGCTGCTGACAGTGGAGTGGCCAACAGAAACCTTGTAACCACTGGTTGGACCCTAACCTTGTCCCCCCCCCCCTCTCTCTCTCTCGTCCCCCACAGCGGAGCCCCTGCCCCTGATGGACCTGTGCAGACGAGTAGCTCGACTGGCTCTGGGCAGAGAGCGCATCCATCACATCGACACACTCCCACTGCCACAGACTCTCAAGAACTACCTCCAGTACCAGTGACCACACACACATTCACACATACACACAGATGGGAAGAAACTGAAGCCCATTTCTTACTATTGTAACCAGCCTCTAAACTGAACTTAATCATAAACCATCAGACATCTGCTGAGGATGTGGACTATGACATTGACTATGAACAGGTGGTGAAGACTGCGCAGCGAGGGGTTTTGTTTACACCAGTTGGGGATTTTCCATTTTGGATGATTTTTATCTCCTGATTTTCAGCTTTTGTTTTTCTTTTTTTTGTTGTTGACTGCTGTTTTTCTCCTGGACAGGTGACTAAAATGTGGAGAGTGAGATATTAAAAGAGAATATTGCAATTCAGTTTCCTGCTAATCCTATATATATATATATATATACACACACACATCCTCAACCAGAAAGGCCTTCAGTGCTGTGGATTTGGGAAACAGTTTACCCAACACACTCTGTGGAGGCTTCCTCGGAAACATGTTGGTATGTATATTTATATTCCCAGCAACACAGCAGGCTCTGTGGAGACACAACAATCCCTTCAAGCCACAGGAGAGAGGGAGTGAGAGCGAGCATGAGTGGGAGAAAGTCCACACGCAGTTCTATTTTTGATACTGTGTACACCGTGTAGCACACATGGATTACATATATAGTGTTTGCGTGTGTCGTGAGCGTAGAAACAAAGCCCACACTGTCTGTAGTAAGAAGACAATTCACTGACAAGTAGGCAGTTCCCACCTACAGGCTAAACAACACAGTTCTAGTCTGTTTTGACCATTTTCTCCTGCCAGCTTCTCTCACTCTCTTCATCTCCCTCTGTCTCGCTGTCACTTTCTCCAGTTTGATTTAAGCCTCCATCTTGTTCGGTGAACTTGAAGGACCCGCCTGCTGTTGTCAGCCGTCTAGCTCCTGTAACGCTGATAGAGATTGATTTGAAGGTGAAGCTTTGTCTTCAACTGCTAATGTGCCTGCTCAGAGACAGCACACACACACAAACAAAGCACATGACACTTCTTTCCCCCCCAAAGTTTTAAAAATGCTGCTTTTTCTTTTTTCTGCCGTCTTACCCTCATATGGGTTTTTATCCCGGATACTTTTGAAAATTATGGTCTTATAATGAGATTTTTTTTAATGTTCTTTTTTTTCGTGGGACTGGATGTCTTGCACGTATGGTGGAAGAATGTGCTGCCATGAGAATCTTTTAAATGTGAATAAGAATAAACTCAGCTAAACTCGCACTCCCTCTCAATGTGTGCTCTTTGAATACTATGAATTACAGGAGAACAGGGATTGTCCCATCATAGCTTAGCTTAGCTCCCGTCACACTAAGTTGGAGGGTGGAGTCTTTTCTTTAAACATTTCCAAAACCAAAAACACAAGAGCAAACATGTAAGGAATGGATTAAATTGTGTGTCTTATCTGCTCTAAAATAAGCTTTAAACATTAGCATACCCAGCTATCTAGTTTACAATACACTGTAGAAACACAGCATCATTTAAAAAAGTCTGTCATTAGTTGACTATATTGTTAAGTGGGGTTACACTAACATTACCATGTGGAAACCAAAGCATCTGTATGTCAGAGTTTAGAGCAGGGTCGGCAACCTTTTCTAGTGGATGTTGTGGTTTTGTTGTTAGAAATCTCAACCCCACTACACCCCAGAGCTATAGACCAATCTCAAAGTTCATCTTTACGTTTAAGCTCTTACAACAGTTGTCTGTAAGCAACTTGTGGATTTCTTAGAGGAGTTCCTCACAGATCTACTCTGGGACCTCTTTTATTCTCTCTGTATATGCCTCCTTGAGGACATATTATTCGTCACTTTGGCTGTGTCTCTCATCATTGCAATGCTGATGATTTCCACTTGTATGTATTTGTGAAACCTGAATTTTCAGATCTGTTCATTTTACAAGATTGCCTTAACATGATCAGTGCCGGGATGTCTTGTTGTTACATCATAACAAAACTGAAGTTCCGGTCTTCTCACCAAATCAGCCCTGTCACAGTTTGCAACAGTACTTGAATTCCCTCAGAGCCATTTTTTATTCCCCGTCAAAATTTAACAAGCAAGTTAAGACATATTTGAGAAACCTATTAAATCAGTTACTCAGAAACACTGCTAAACTGCATCCCCTCTTATCCTTCCTACAGCTTGATGCTAACATTTTGCTTTGGACATGTAGCTTTAGCCTCAGTACAATATATGTACTGTAGCATCATGTATGTATGTATTTGAGACTTTTTAACAGGATTTTTTTGTTTAAAATAAATCAGCTAAAACATGAAATTTTTTTTAGTCTAATTACACTAGCTAGCTACAACTGATTAAATGGCTAGTGACAGTCGTACTTCCAACCAACAAAATAAAAGTGGTCAGCTAGAAATGAGACACCTGCCATTGAAAAACAGTTTCAATATCTGCTGCAAATCTTGCGCAGTAAATCTGCTGTACTGTGCGAGAAGGTGACACACCTAGCAACAGTAGCTAAGGGGGGTGTGGCTTAGCAAACAGTCACTCTTCTGTTATTTTAGTGATACAAACACTATAAATGAATGTTATCTTATCAGCACTGATAATATTTTAAACACAAGTTACACTTGTGTTTCTTTACATGTGTGATTTGCTACAAAGATCCACTGTAATAGAAAATCCTTTGCTGCTGTCAAAGACCCAGATGCTAGTCTTGGTGTAGTGTTGAGATGAACTGGCTCTAAACTGGATTCCCTATCCCAGGGCAGGCTTTGAACACAGAACAAAGCCTGTTGTGTGATCAAAGTTCAGCTCAGCGTGGCTTTCCCTGGCACTGCCAACAGAAAACCCATTAATGCTGTGGAGCAGAGAGCAGCCTGTGTTGATAATATCATAATCGCGCTGAGAGGCATCGCTCCCACCGCTTTTAGCTGCGTCTGAGAGGGGAGACGACCTGCACTAATGCAGGAGAATTGATGGACATAGACATTTAATGCTTTAATCATGAGGATAAAAATGTGTGTGTTGAATAAAAATGACTTTAATAATGATAACTGCCTGAACGTCATGCCACAGTACACATGTTCATTAACACTTTGACATCAAAATAAAGATAGAATATTTAAATGTGTGTCACTCCAGAGAGTCCGGATCTGCATTAAGCTCATCTGCAATTGATCCTCAACTGTAGCTTGTGTCTATAAAGTGCTGTTCAATAATGCAGGGACCAGCTCTTTCAAGGATTATTGAACAGTTAAAGCTGACGACTTGTTTGATCTGGTTAAAAGTGATTTGGCTTTGCGAGATCCATATTTAGCTGCCTCTCGACAGTGAGGCTTCACTTCAATTCATCTTGCTGTCTTTTCCCTCTGCCTCCACCACATTCTGCCAACTTACCCTCCTGTCTCCGTCTTACACTGGTCCGCTCAGGCTATTTAAATCCTCCCATTGCTGTTTGCGCTGCTCAAAAGCACATTTTCCGTCACAGGGCTTTAACTTCTGCCTCACCTGCTTTGACTGATGGTAAAATGTGTTGGAGCTCTGAGAACTGTTACAAAGTAGTGGCTACTGTATGCCTTTCTCCTCCTTTTCCTCTCACAAGCTGCTTCCTTTCCCACCTCTGTGCATGCATGTTATACATATGCATATATGGAGAGTGGCAGAATGAGCTGAGGAAGAGATGGATGGCTGGAGCTCGTTTGTGTGCTGCTGAGACAGGCAGAGATCCATAATTTATGGAGGAAAGCTCCTGCGCCTGCCTTACTTGGTAAGTCATGTAAAAACTAACATTTCATATTTCTCCTCACTCTTGGTTCTCTTCTTTAGATCATCCACCGAGATATCTTCATAGGACAAAATTCCTCAAAGTGAAGGATGTTTCTTTGACCTACTTGAGGATTTTTTTTTAGACGATAAGGATGTGACTGTGCCACATTTATGTCCAATCTATGTTCAGCACCAACATCAAAGAGGCATTATCTCTCCCAGTTTTGTCGACCTTTCGATTGAAGTTTACGATTCATCATAAAGTTAAGTAAAGAATAAGTAAAGAGTTTTTTTTTAATGCAACATCATATATTTTTTACAACTTTGGATCACATTGCGTATAATTACTGTAAATGTTTTGCTATCATTCAGTGGTAAAATCTTGGCAAAGTGAAAACAGGAACTGAAGCCACTATGGGATTTATCACCATCTAACTTGATGTCATTTGCTGGAAGTATCAGTAATCTAACCGTAACCCAGCCATCCCATCTCCCCCACCCCCACACATCTGTACTGGAGACACAGAACTGACATGAAAGAAGCACGCAGATTGTACCAAAGTTCACTGGGAATGTTTTATTTTTCACTTTACAGACATTTATGCCATCACAATCAACCAGTAACAAAAAGCCACTAACTACTGAGTAGCCACAGTGGAAGGTGTGGCAAAAAGCCTGCTGTCATACAGGGACAAGACATGATGCACGCCTTCAGACCCTCTCTTCTCAAAGGCATGCATGGTGTTGCACTGTAGTACTGTGACAGTCCCACAAGCACTTAATTGAAAGCGCACTATCCCCTTATAGTTTTACTGAGCAGTGTTCCGCCCTTGTTTTCAGGCTGTCACAGACTGATCAGGACTCAAGTCAGGGGTGATGGAGGAAAGCTGTGCCATCTTTGACTTTACATAGTTTGTTTTGGCTTTAATAGATAAGGCCTTTCTCGGACAGGGTGATTTGTTTTCTTTTTTGTTGTTTGTCTTACACCTGCCTGACATAGTTTTTATGCCTCCTTGCTGTTAAGACATTATGTTTTCAGGTTGTCTGTCCGTCCTACTCTTGTGAACAGGACATATCAGGAACCTGGAGGTGATTTCTTCAAATTTGCAACAAACATTCATTTGAACCCAAGGATGACCTAATTGGATTTTGGTGGTCAAAGGTCCCTATGACCTGACAAAACCAGTTTTTGGCCATAAATCAAGAATTCATATGCTTATTAGGACAAAATTATATGCAAATGTCTAATAGAATAAAGTGACATTTTATATCCAAAAGGTCATAAGCCAACTTCACTGTGACATCATACTTTTCCGCAAAAACACTTTTCTGGGCATTATTCAACGCCACAAATCAGGAACAGAAGGGGAGATTGAGGCCATATTTCCTGCTACTTGATTTGTTTTTGGCTGAGGTGTCCAGCCACAACGCAGTGATTCTAGTTTCCACTTCAGTCACTGAGAAGATTGCCAACCATCTTGTGGGATTGTATCATCAACATTTTGCCTGTAATTTTTAAAAATCATTATCATCATCATCATTATTTTAGTGAGCAATAATCTGATGATTAAAAATAGAATATGAGGATTGTCTTAATTGAGGAATTGTTTCAGAGGTAGACTTACGTAGAGTATGTGCAGTGACAGCTCAGCCTCAGTGACACTACTCTCTCAACCCAGCTATCAGACCAGAGCTCAAAACACTCTTTAAATGCTACCTGAACAGTCTGTTCTCCCGTCTGGAACGGGGGTCCTGATAACTGGAGGAAAAGTAAAAGAGAAAATGAACAAAAGATGCCAGAAAAAGTAGGAGGGGGGGATGGGGGGGTTGGATTAGTGAATGAGAGGAGAGCGAGCTGAGCTGAGGGAACATGGGTACTGTAGGGTGGCAGAGGGTGAAAATGAAAAAAAAAAAAAAGGGAAATACAAGAAGGTGATGGTGGAGCAGGTGAAGAAAGAAGGGCTATTTTCAGCTGTGGCGTGTTCTTTTTATCCAGTGCCAGAGTGGAGATAACATGATGGGACTTTTCACTGCTCAGTATATGGAGGAAAGATTCAGAGGCACAAAAATAAAATATACAGAGGCAAAAACCTGAACTTGAGGGCTTTTTGTGTTTCGTAAACAGCAGCTTAATGAGCATATAAACAGTCAGAACTCTGGATATTAATTTCAGCAGTGCTAGTTTTGAATATTACCTGGGTACCTTTTGGATTCAGTGTGAAAGTATGTATTCTCTTATCTCACTGTCACACACTCACAGCAGGAGAACTCAGTGTGAGGCCCAGTAATAACAGTGTGGTGCCTTTTCTTATCCATGCTTTGTCTTATTTTTGTCTGTCTCCTCTGCTCCACCATTGTCTCCCTCTGCACATGTTCAACTTTTTTATTTGTGTACATTTTCTGTTGAACAAAAGTATATAATTTTTAGAAGGAGAGTCTTTTTCCCCTTATTTTTCTTTATTTTCTTGTTTTTGCTGAAAAGTGAAAGTGAGAAGTAAAACAAGCTCGTACAAAGTTCCCATCCAGTGTGCTTGTTAATATTTTCCAAGTGTTCCAGTTGGACCTCCTGCCTGCTATCTCAACCTTTCCAAATGTCACCTGCTGCCTATTAGGCAAAAACAAACCACCTTACAGCAAGGGTGCATCTAAAATTAGTAATAACATATCCACAGGCGCACACACATACCTAGGTTAATTACTGGCCATAGCCTACAGGCAACACAACTGTGTCTCATCAGTGTCTCAAATTTATGTATTTAAATATTTTGATGTTTTTGTGTGTGTGTGTGTACATATTGGCAGTTTAATCAAACTGCTGGCTGAAAGGATGACATCACAATCTAGCCACTGTTGTTTCTGACTCTGTGCCCAAAGTTTTTTTTTTTTCAAGTCCTCCATGTCTATGAACTGTGTGTGTGACGTCAGTGTGCAGTGCACAGTGTCATCTGTGCCCACTGGCCTGTTCTGTTTCCTTAGCACTGTGCCCATTGCACCTTATGTAAATATACAACCAGCCAATAACAGGCAGTTTTTAGGGTTCATGACCTTTATCCTGGTTTTGATGGCTCTGTTGCAATGAAAAGAACAATATGTCTCTATTTCG
Source organism: Lates japonicus (assembly GCA_033238685.1). NCBI lineage: Eukaryota > Metazoa > Chordata > Actinopteri > Centropomidae > Lates > Lates japonicus. The sequence continues at coordinate 2,494,140 of BRZM01000015.1, read as the reverse complement.
TCATAAGCACTCCCAGATGTTTGCTTTTCAACAGAAACGCCTTATTCACTTTTTTTTTCATTTAAAAAAACAGATCAAACACAAAAACAATATCAGTCAGAGAAACATCATGTACCTCTACCTGCATATCAAATGACCCCACCAGTAGCCTTGTCTCAGGATTGAGAGATTCAGTGGTTGCTACATTATTGCTGCCACCTTTTGGTCATCTGCAGTTACTACAACACTATGGCTTCATTTGGAGAGAGAAACCACTAGAGGAGGTGAGTTTTTAAAGGCTTATTCCAGGGACTCAGTATTACTACAATGTTGGGCGAATCACAATAGACAGATTTTTTACTAACAAAGGCCAAAATTAGGGCTGTGACTGATCATTTTGATTGTCAAGTAATCTGCAAATTACTTACTATTACATGACCGCACATTAGAGAAGTTATAGCAAGAAAAGGTTTGGTTGTCTTTGCTTGATAAGTGATTTAAACAAAGGGGCTATTTGTAAGTTTTCTCTGCCAGTGAATATGGTTTCTCACCAGGAATGGATGGTTGTGATGGTTGCTTGCCAAGAGCTTTAGCCATCGTTGAGTTTACAGAATAAGAGGTTAGAATACACCCTCTGAGCAGCACTACTTCTTCATGGCAGTCTGGACACTTAAGTGAGTCGCTGTCGGAAAGTAACAAGACAGGCCAGCCAGGCCAGAGCTAGCTGGTTAGCATGTTAGCATGATTGGTGCTGCTTTCCACTGCTGGTAAAGCAAAGGCATGATTAAAGAAACGAAGATTGATGCTGAACTCGCAGCATTTCCCCTAGACTGCTAACGTTAGCTATGTAGCAATGGAAAAACGTAATTGTAGCCAAGTTGAAAATGTTTCGTTTCCAAACCCAAGCAGAGATAATTCTGATAACGTCGCTACAGCATAATCAGGGTTGTTTTCTCAGACTTGACAAAGCTCTGCCAAAGTTATTGTATAATGTTTTTGCAAGATAAGAAAAAAAGTTGCTAGAGTTCCTGTTTAATTTCATAACTCCTGTGAGTTGAACCAGTTTTAAACATTCACACAAACAAGCTAGTTCAGGCACTGATTCGTTTCATTCTTTAGAAGAACTAATTTTCTAGACACTACTCTTATGGTGGCCTCATAATTAGAGCAGAGTGGATTAGTGTGTCCTTGACAGTGAAGCAGTGTGGTGCTACTGGCCACTGGAGGGTGAGGGGCTGTAAGAGTTTACAAACCAGACATATAATCCCAAGTCAGTAAGAGGGTTTGTTTATGACGTGATTATGAAAGGGATTTAGTGTCTTTGAGAGCTGTGAATCCAACACATGAAAATTGTGCTTTAGAGGAGGAAGAAGAGAGCATCTCAAGGCAGCTGACAAAGCCATCTTAACTCAAGGTTCACTTACTACCTTGTCTGGAGCTTTTGACCATATCACAAGCTCAGAGGAACCTTCTCATGAACACTTTTAGGACTACTTATCAATTGTGACAAATAAGTGTTTTTATTATTTATTAATTCTTAAAGTAGCTATAATCAATATTTTTATATTAACTTTCTCAAATAACCATGTATAATGTGAAAGGTATGGGTTCGTTGCATTGAGAATTATCACCCAACTCCCTGGTTCCCTTCAGATCAGTTTTGATTTTACTGCAACTTTACTGTTTTGGTCCACATACACCATGTTGTTTTTGGCTGCATTAGGCATCTGTTTTCACCAGAAACCCTCTGATGAACTCACTGTACTTGCTCAGCACCATGAGGCAAAGTTCGCAGTTAGCTACATCTAGCAGCTAAAATATTTTCCCTCAGGAGTTGGTGGAAACAAGGGCAGAGCTAAGCTAACACTGGACTATGTCACACATGAATCTCGTAGATGTATAAATAGATAACTCTTAGCTTAGGTTTGCCATAAAAGGTGATAACACATCAGCGTTGTTGAAAGCTTGTTTCCACTGCCCCCAACTGGTAAAGAGAAAAATTATCACAGCTTTAACCACAGCTGCAGCAGTTTTGGATGTGGAGTACTTGAGATTGTTTTGTCAACTGCTGTTTCCAAGGTCAGGAACAAACTGTCAAGCCCTGAATTTGTCACCATCACTTCACCTGTCAAATTATTGAAAAACCTTGTACAGCCCTGCCCTCAGCCTTTACCACTCGATGTGAAAATGCAACTGCAACATTAATACTGTGGAGATTTTAATGTAAAGATTATAGTTACCACAAGTACAAGTAAAATGCTAGTTGAGAATGGAGAAGTTTTCTTATCCAAAATATCTCACAAATGAGGCAGAAGTACATGCCCTACAGGTGAGCTGGAACAGCTTTGACAGTAGATAGTGACATTTAGGAGGTTTATACAAAGCTGTTGGGTATTTACTTGGAAAAGTATTCTCAGTTCTTACGCAGGAAGTGTTGGTTTATGTCTCAGGCGAAAAATGATGGTGTTTTTCCAAAGCGACTTTCCATTGCCTCGTATTTTCCTGGTCAGTTGACAGGACTTGTGTTCTTAGGAAGCATATTTGGTGATTGAGATAATGACCTTTTCTTTTTTTTACCACTTGTTTCTCCTCAGAGGGTGCAGCCTCCTGCAGATTCCTGTGCCAGCAGAGGATTTCTGCCCAGACAGCAAGTGTTTCAGCCCTTTTTTCAGGTCCTGGTGGGCCTGTGAGGAGCTCACATGTAGTGCACTCAGGGAGCTCAGTAAGGCAGAGACCCAGCAAATTCCATTGTTCCTCCATGGAGGTGGAAGAGTATGGGGTGCTATCTGTGCCATGATTCTTAGCATACCATTGGACATTCTGACCACATAAAAAAGTTTTATTGCAAGTGCATGATTTATATTCTGTAGAAAAATTATGAACACACAAAGATTTGAATGTTTTCCAATATCCACAACAATAACCTTTCTCACTCAGTTTTTTTTTCTTCTAATTTTCCCTCTCAAATTACCTGCTCTGGGTGCTCAAGTTTGTCTTTACACTTTCTCAAACTGACAGTGTTACAGTGTGCAACAATTGAAGCCTGTCAGAGAATTAGAATAGGTCATTTCGGTCTTTGTTCCCCTTCAGTCTATTTGCTGATAGGATTTAATTTCTAGGAAAATGTGGAAGCCCTGAGAGAATGGTAAGTCAGCGCACCACAGCCAAATGTAAGTAGTTTAAAGAGCTTTAGTTAAAGACCTCATTTTATGAACCTTTTTAGAATTCAATTTGAAACTGAGTCTGTACTTTATTAGAGGTAACATTGTTAGTTATACAGTGGCAACATTATAATCATTGATGAGAAAACCATGGTTGAAAAACAAACAAACAAACGAAGACTCAACTCATCAAGTTTGCCACTTCTGTTTGGATCTGCATGAATCTCTCCTTGTTCAATTAACAGTACAAAAGATGAACAACTGAGTTAGAAAATATACAATTCTTTGATTGATGAAAGCCAGGCAACAACACTATATACATTAAACCTTAAGGAGAGAAGTTAGCTACAACTCCCAATCTCCATGTTGGCAGAAAACATCTTTTTATTTTATTTTTTATTTTTTTGGTTTATCATTGGTACCGATGGTGGATGCAAGCCAAAGATTATGCCATTTAGAAAACTCAAAAGACAATCTGCAGCTTGAATCAATTCACTTTGGAATTTTGTATTCAACTAATGGCATCATGTTTTAAAGGACCGGTGTGTAGGATTCAGTGCCATCTAGCTGTGAGAACACAGATTGCAACCAACAAAGTACCCGTTCCCTCCCTCCCTCCCCTTCCAAGCATGTCGGAGAGTCTGTGGTGGCTGTCAGGTGACAAAATGACTTCAGCTACCACATCGACCAGTCTGTCAAGGGAAGGGGTTCATTTTTATAGCTATTTCAGTGTTTCCCCTACCATTGTCTTGGGAGGGTGGCCAGCCCCTCCAGCATGACCCACCACAATCCCAAGAAACCAAAGCAAAACTTAATATATATTATTCAATAATATTATATTCAATTTCTTCCAATAGATCCCTGAAAATGTTACACTGGACCTTTGAATGGTCATTTCATTGTTTGTGAGAGTCCTATGTTACTATGTTCAGCAACACTGAGAATATGCTTCAAGATTTAAAATGGCTCCTGCTACTTCTCCGAGTGCTTTTCCATGTCTCTTTAAACAGGTAATCCCACATATGAATTAAATAGCACAGACAGGATTTTTGATTGTTCAAATTAACATTATTCTTTGTTTGATCATCTAATGTAGAAGTTATATATACCCAGAAACTATATTTTTCTGTGTTATCCTATCACACACTCAGAACTGAAGCACAGTCTAATGCTGTACATGTGCAGAGAACCCAACATTGTTAAAGCCTTTAAAGCCCTTAGTGGCCCGACTTTGTTCAGTTCAGTTCATCCGTGTTGCTGCTTGGCTGCAGTTTGACCACAGGCTGAAGGTGAGTCTCATCTCTTCCCCATGTGAGCTGCCTTAGAGTGGAATACATAAAAAACACACAATTCTGTGAAATGTGCCCAAACAGTTAGTATTGAAAAACAAATAATTTATTTTCTAGTTAAATGTTAATAACCAGTTCTAAACCAATGAAACAGTCCTTTGCGAAGGTCACACTTTTCCATGGAAACTAATTTCAGTCAATTCACACACAAAAAGCCATGCTGCATTGGCTTTGGACTCTCCAGTGTGCATAGGCTTTGTGCTTGAACTTTTCAAATCCTGTGCTTGCCAGTGACCACTGTGTGACTATCCGCTATTACTTTAAAATATCACGACTGCTTGTATTTCGTTGTGGGAAAGCAGCTTCGCTTCTTGCCCTGGTTCACTGCCTTATGTTTTCACTTCGCTGCTCACATCTCATACTCACCTTTTTCCAAATAAATTACTGTGAGGTTTGGTTTTCTCGGAGAGCAGATCTGCCCGTGTGTGTGCAAACTGCTAGATCCTCAAATTCCCATAGCTGCCTTTGTTGCTCTTTCATCACTATTCTTTTTAGTTTTTTTTTTTGTTTTTTTTTACTGTAGAATTACAGTATTAGCATTTATGCATTCTCACTGCCTTGGAGTGTAAAGAAACGTAACACATAATGTACGTGGGAATAAGTGTAGTCTATTTGAGGCAAGTTCATTAATTATATACTGCCCTGAGGACAATTACACATATGCATAGTTATACTACAGTCTGTAAGCTGGTGTAGTTTGACAGGGTGAAAGGTTTTTGCAGAATTAATTTGTGTTTGTGAGTTGAGAGTGAAGATGACAGTGCCCGGGGCTCCCCCCTCTGTGCCCTCTACCCTGGAAACAAAAAGTTTTGTGAATATTTTAATTCTTTTATACTGAGTTGGTGTTTTCCTGCCTGTTTACCCAAGCACCCAAGCAGTAAGCCTCTCAGGCCATCATTTACACTGATTTTAGAGCAGCTAGAAGGGTTTTAATAACGCAGTTTTTTAAAATCATGCTGATACCTAAGGCTGAAATCATAAATTAAATCATTAATACCTCAGCAGGTTGTGAATGTGTGAAAAGCATAAGACAGGACAAAAGGAGCTGTAAAACACTAACAGGATTTACCACTTGTTTAAGAATGATGGTACGTTGTTGTGCAGTAGAGTCGAGATCCACTAGATGGAGACATTCTACTGGTCATAGACTTCCAATCCCAGCAATCTTCACTCTGTGGCTCCAGGAAAGAGAGAACTCATGTCATATTTTATTGTCCACAAATGACTAGAAAGCACTCGCAAGTTACAAAATAAAAGAGAAAAAAAAAACAATGTAGAAACAAACACGATTTTTTAAAACAGCATTTTACAGTAGTATTATCAGCACTTCAGCCATCTTTACTTTTTCATCATGTGTGTCCCAAATCCATACTACATATGAATTCCAAGCAGGTCTCTGAGTCTTTAATGTGTTCGCATTGAAACAGTGACGAAATAAAGTGCACATACAACAGTATATTTCCTGTACACCAGGAGCTTTCAAACCTGACAGCGGGGGTGAGTTCAGAAGATCAGCTTGATCAGTCAGGAACATCTCACTGCTTTTTTCCACACTAATACAAACTTGTTTTTGTATTTTAGGACACTGCAGTTACTTACAGAACATTCATTCCCTGGAGACAAACCTTAACCTCAGCTTTAACCACTACATGCCCCAAACAGAACCCTTAGCCTAACCCAACACTATTCTTAACCAAATATTCTAATACCATTTCTTAACCCTAAAATGTTATAGTTTTCCTTGTGAGGACCAGCTTTTTGTCCCAAGGTGGAGATGAGTGCCCATAATGTGATAGTGTGAACAAATATCCCCACATCATGATCAATAAAAGCTCTCTCATGCACATACATGTAAATCTGTCAACATACATCTAAACACAAGCATTCAGTGATTTAAACGCCTATCAATATCATGTCAACTGTACTTAATTGATTTGTTAATATTGATCTTTATCTGCCATAAACCTTCACTGATTTTAAAATAAAGGTAGATTTGTTTAATGAAAATCTGATCAATCTATGTGAAGCTTTAGACACTTGTAACACTTACCAATGAAGAATCTCTTCTCATGTTGTGATTGGTCTCACTGGTGATACAGTCCTATTGTAGTTATCGGATAAGACTGGAGATTATGTGAATATTGTGAGTGAGAATGATTGTAGTGCAGCTGAAAAAACAGAACTAAATGTTGTCTAAAAGTGAGTTTTTGAATATAGGCTGCATATGGTTTTGTTTTAGTAGCATTTCAAGATTTTCAACTGTAAAAAAGGCATCTAAAAATTTGCGTCCACTTTTAACCTTGACGCTTTTTCAGCTGCAAATCACCAAAATGTTACTGCTGTTACTGGGTCAGACCATGAGGTTAAAACTCATCTGTTTGATCTGTGTCTTCATCTTCTGCTGCCAGCAGCACTCTGTCCCCATCAGGTTACAACTGAATAAGTATATATAAATATAAATCCAACAAACAGTGGGATCCCACTTTTTTAAAAATTCATTAAGGGAATTCAAGTCTGCTAAATAATGAATGAGTGGGCTACACTGAATAAAATGTAATAGTCTTAACTTATTGAATACTGTCTCCAACACAGGCTGCTGCTGTTGTTTAAAGATAAATGTGCACTGTCAGACATTAATATGTCTAGCTCCAGTGGATTAAAATGGAGGCTCTGCTCTTTATTTACCCGTTGCCATGGTGAATATGGCTTCTTTTTTTTTTATTCACCACGTTTGCACTTAACTCAGAGTGAACTGACTCAAGAGTTGACTGAACTAACTCTGATCAGCTCTGGCACAGAAAACTCAGAGTTTTCTATTTTGAGGCTCAGAGTTTGTTAAACCTGCTCTCTGGGACACCCCCCTCAGCACCATCTTGGCTGCTGGTATATTGTTACTTGCAGATGAGTCTGAGCAGCTTTGAGTGTTGCTGTCTGTTGTGCTGAGCAGTGTTTCACCAGCACGCAGAACCACATTCCTATAGGTCAGCGCTTGTTTCCAAACTGATGTGAAAAATGCCTGAAACCAAAAAGAACATGCACAGAGTAGAATCTATTCAACATTTGGACCAAAAAGCGACAATCACATCAACAACAGCCCAGACTCATCCTTGATGCTAAGATTAGACAGAACACTTTAACAGTGACAAACAGGCAGCACAGATACCACGCTCCAGTTGTCTCTGTCACTCACACAGCAAAAGACACAACAAAAACTGCTCTAATAATATATTCTTACTAACCTCAGCCTGCAGCTTTGCCTCTGCTCTTATTATACCATGAAATATACAGAATGGAAGACAGTGTCGAACTGGCTAATTCCTGCTCTTAATTTTCTGGAGAAAAATTCATTTATTTGTCTAACCAGCACTTTCACTGTGCTTAGGGCCTTGTTTCTCTTGAGGGGGGCCCTGTGCTGCAGCTTATAAATAATAACAGTAATACTACCAGTTACCACCCCCGGCTTGACAGTGGGCACATTTCTTCTTTAGAGAGTAGGGTCATGACTAGTCATATAACCGTAGACACATCCAAAAATAACTGAATACCGCCTCACTGAAACCAAAACAACACTAGGACCTCAAAAACCTGCATATTAATGGAGACATTTTGTACAACTGTGTCATGTTTCCTGCGCCTATTTGGTACAGCACTGAGTCAAGAATAAAAAGTAATCCAGTAGGGATCAGTGCCGCACCTTCCCCTGAAGAGGATAAGTAGTTTAGAAAATGAATGGATGATGGCATTCAATTAAGCTGACGTCCTCAGAGAAATTCTCAAAAATTTGCCTGTGGCTTTACATGAAATTAAACGCTTTTGTTATTAGACTGTGTGAAAACAGCATCAGCACTGAAATTTTTATGAATATTTTTTTCCCACTTGGCTCTGTGAAACAAGGTCAGCTGTTTTCAAAGCACAGTAAAAGCAAAGTATGAGCAAGCTTAAAGACAGAGATAACATAGAGATAATATTCTCAGTAAGGAAATCTTCAACTTCACTAATGTTCAAAACATGAGTGTAATATCTGCATAAATAATTAGAATCAGATTGCACACAGTTATCCCACACTGATTGCAGTTTTCTCACTTTATAATAAGATTCTAAACTTTCTTAATCAAGTAATGAACTCGTAGCATAAGGAACACACACAGAACCTCACACAGTCACACAAATACGAGACTCGCAGCTAGATTCCAAAACAAGTTTTTATTGGCCAATTTACAGAAAGTGCTGTAGTGACCATTCCAAAGGAAAACAGACCAAAGAGTCCAGAGAAAAAAAAAAAAGAAAACTAAAAAAAACAACACATTATACAAGGTTTCCATGTTAATTTCACTGTCCTCCTCTTCTAAAACAAACATCAGGACAACATTAGGGCTCGGGCCGATGCAAAATCCACCAAAAGGGGTGGGGGTGAGGGGGTTGCAAGTGAAGAGGTGACGTCACAAGACCAGGTGTCACAGTAGATGAGGAAAACTCTTAAACAACATATGAGATCTTTACATGAACATAGAGCTACAGTATACACATACAGTAGGTTCTCCCAGCTACACCCAAAGGACAGCTGTCAAAAGCTCACTAGGTTAGAGGAGGAAACTTTCCAGTGTGTCCAGTGACTTTAACCAAACCTTGATTTATCAGTGGCAGACTATACTATCAACCACTGCCCACATCTGTTTTCTTGTAAGAAAACATTCTGCCGTTGTTGTACTCCTTTATCAAACATTACAGTCAGACTGGATTGAGGATGGCCACAGCCAGAGATTAATGCCCATTCACTTCAAGGTGAAGAAACCTTCGACTGGGTTTTCTGATTATGTCAAATGTGACACTGCCAAATGTGCTCGCCTCTCTCTCCTTTTATCTTAAAATTGCACCAGGCAACTTCACAACTCGGTGGCCCCAAGTGTTGCTAATGAAGTGGGATTTATGTACTGTGACTTCATTCCCTAGACCTAAACTTCTTCCATTAATGCTGCATTTCATTCACAGTTAGAAGTTTGGAAAGTTGCAAGTTTCTTGCAGGTGAGTTGTAACTGAACTCTTTGTGCATTCTATTAATCCAGCTTGGAAAATAATCAGGAAAGTTAAGTTTTCTTTACATACATTCCACATAGAACAGCACATCTGAGTCAGTGATATTTGGCAGCATGAGTTAGCTACACTATTATTGAGGTTATTAAAATGTACTTTAGGAGATTATGGACATAAAATTAAAGCTGTACAGCTTTAAAAATGCATTCTAGAGCCTGACTGATCAATATCATACACAATGATATGTCCGTATACAGTTGATGTAGGGAATTTTTTTTTTAGCAAAGAGCTGCCTATTTATACATCTAACAGGCACAGGACAATATGTTTGGTCATTTTGGAGTTGTATTTGTGCCCACCTGATGAATGTACAGTCAGTGCAGTATACACTCTTTTTTTTTTTAGCTCTGTTTTAGCTTTTAGGAAAAATACCTTGCGCTGCAAAATGCTTCAATATATGCTAGTTGCTAACTTTGTAGTTTTGTCGTTTGGTACTGGGCAGGTAGCGTACAGTGGGTTTATCTGAGCTTTTTTGCTGTGAAAGTGCAGCTATCTGCTGCTGCATGATGAACCAGAACATTAAAGGTTAAAGTTGAAAAACCAAAACAATAATCTTAAACACCCCAAAAGGATTTATAGAGTTGGAGGGAACTAAAGAGTTGGATGATAATTCTCTGTGGGCTTTTTACTGTGTGACACCTCACATTACATCTAGTTATTTTGTCAAATGTTAAGGTAAAAAATATTGATTGGTGCTGCTTTAATGTTCCAAATGTTCCAGGCTTGTCCACATACATATGTACTTCAGTGTTCGTAATAGCTCTATGTAGTTAATAAAGATTCTTATTTAAAATATTTAATATTCAATATCTTTGCTTTATTTGCTTTGGCAGTTTTGTTAGTGGTGCTCGGTGCATAACTTGGTCACAATTACTTATTAACTAAAACTCATGAAAAATGTTGTCTTTATGTTTAGAAAGACAAACATTGTCTGATATATAGTTTAAAAGCCAAATATCAATATTAGTATTGGCCTCAAAAATCCAGTTGAAGTGGGGCTTTAATGTTGACATCAGATAATTGTGTCTCTTTGGGATTCCAACTCAAGGCTGTTCCGCTGCATTCCTCCCTGTAGAAAGTATTTCTGACTTTCCAACATCTTTGTAATGCAGCATTAATGACTACTAGGTGTGAGATTGTGGAATTAATAGCATAGCTTTCCCTCACTGAGCACTGAGACACACCTAAGACTAAAATTTAATTTGAGCATATCTTGTCATCTATACATGGATAGTGAGAGGACTCCTTTCTCTGTTGCATCCTTGCTGTTTGATTTAGACTTAGAAGCCTGGGATCTCTTCTTGCCTACCGCAGCTTTAACTGCCTCAGATGCTATGGAGGCAGTGGCACATCCATCCAAACAAACCCAAGTCGCCGTCAGCTGGAATGATTTGAACACTGAGCTAGAAACACACACAGAGGACTGAGGGGTCATTTCTGCAAAGACTCCTGCAGGCTAAGGGTTCAGGGTGTGTACATATATATGAAGGGGTGGCATGTGTGTTGTGTACAGGTGGAAGGGGGGTCTCTGGGTGGAGAAAGAGGGGTGGAGGAGGGAAGGGAGGGTCACCTACTATACTCAATATTTACAAGAAAGGAGCGTATAAAAATTTACAAGGAGACTCCTCTGTCTTTCCCAAAACCCCATAACTCTGACCCCTCGGCTAGTTCAACATGACGTCTGTGACAGCACACCGATCATCTTTTTTTTCTTTTGTTTGTTTTTGAGTACCATTGAAAATATGCTATTTCTGTAAAATCACCTGGCTTTGCCACGTAGGCTAGAATAAAGACTGATAAATAACATGAAGTATACAAACCAAAAATAGTCAGTTTCTTTACTTTTGCAACTCAGTTTTCTTAAATAAAGACTGTTTTGCATTTTTATGGGACATCAGAAATCTCACTGTGGAATCTGACACATCAAACTGAATGTATGGTGCAGGGTTTACTTGACAAAAACAACTTGAATCCACTAAAGACTGTAGTTGTGGTGTGGACTGTAACGGGAGAAGAAATACATCTCTCTGGGGATGACCTAAATTTGGCGAGCTGTCCCTGGATGAAAGTCATTTGATTGACGAACAGTTTTAGTGTGGTATCATGTCTCATCAGGTGTACAAAATGGGAGGTTCTCTGACAAGGCTATGGTTAAATCATTGCACTGTGTGTGTGTGTGTGTGTGTGCGTGTGTGTGTGTGTTTTAGTGTAGTCTTCCAGTAGTGGGAGGTATTACCTCATTTTTAGAGCATCAACATCACATAGAGTCTTTTTGTTTCAACCATCTGATCTGAGGTTTCAGTATAGACGTGTCGCAGAATGTGTGCATGAGTGATTGGCTGTGAGTGTGTGTTTCAATAAGATATTGTTGTTTTGTCCCAGTTTTGGCCCCTCTTGCTCAAGCGTTGCATCCTAGGTAGCTGGACGTCCACTTCCTCCTCGCTGTCGTCTGACTCAGCGCTGGTAATGTCATCTTCCTCCTCCTCTTCCTCGTCGTCGTCATCCTCCTCCTCTTCTTCTTCCTCCTCCTCCTCCTCACTGGCCTCCTCCTCTGCAGGCTGGGGCTCCTCCAGGTTCTGTGGTAAGGTATATTCAGAGTTTTGGAGATTAAATGATCATAAATTAGTCATTAGTTTTAAAAGCAAGAAATCATGATAATTTTCCCTTTAATCCTTACTGATAAAACAGACCATTGGTGCACCCTTTTCTTCTTTTGTAGTTATTCCAGTCACTAACTCCAAGTCTATCTTATATACCTCCTATATTCTCCACCCTGACAGCATCCTTCCGCATTCTTCCAGTCTCCCTACCTCCATTGGATTGACAGTGATTGTCAGAGCTGAGTCGTTCCAGGTTGCATCCGCCTCTTTAGCTGTCTCAGCCATCTTGACCTCCTGCTGGTGTGTCAGGTGACTGCGATAGATTCCCAGCACCACGACCACCACCAGGCGTTAGGCCACATCACACCACCACTGCAAGGCACTGTTACTGAAACAAGAGAGGAGAGAGACACAGAGAGAACTGAAAAGATGAGTCTCAGATGAGATCCGGTTTTTGTACATATTGTCCTGGGGGCTTGGCACTTGTTATCTGTTATTATTTAAATGTCATTTTCTCTGACTGCCTAGCATTTGATAAATAATGGTTTATAGGAAGAGGAGATAGTTTGCTGTTGATGATATAATAATATAATTTAACGCTTAGTAATAAAGAAATGAAGAAAGTTGGTCGGATTCAGTGTAGACCAGCAGGCCTTCATCAGTCAAGATTCATTCATTCAAGATCATATTTAAATTCATATGTGAAATATATTTATGCCAAAGGCCTCTATACCCTGACTTATGTATGCTATGTCAAAAATAATAGTTTTTTTTCTGTAGTTATGTGGCTGTAGTCTCTACACACAAGGTTTCTTGGGCCCTTGGCATTGACTGCCCTGATCATTTAATGTGCATTGTATTAACAGTGTTATTTCGTACTGACTTCAAAATCCAATAGACTTAAAATCCTCACCAAACCCTTAATAGCCATCCATCTTAAAAGAGCTCATAGGTCCCCTATTATCACACACTAGGACACTGCAATTTGCAGGCTTATCGGTGGTTCTATGAGCCAAGAGTAAAATGAGGTTTTCTCAACTATCAGGCTTCTACCAGAACTTTCCAGTTTGGGTCCGTGGAAGATACCTCCACTTTTAAGAGCAGGCTTTCTAGAGCAAAAAGCCTGAAGGCTAGTTATGCTGTCATAGGCCCATAACGTCACGGGGACTTC
>BRZM01000015.1:2078936-2480745 GCA_033238685.1 Lates japonicus | reverse complement strand
CACACACACACACACACACACGCACACACACTGCTTCTCTTCATTTAGAGTGATATCATTTGAAACATTCACATGTGCCAAAAACTTGTCATGGCTGAAAATACAACTGGAAGTCTTTCTTTTTTCTTTTTCTTTTTTGCCATACATCACACTGATTTCTAACCACCCACCACTGCTCCTCTGACCTCTTTTTCACACACACACACACACACACACTTCCCCCCAACTCTCTAGGCTGTTAACAGCACCGGCCACTGAACTCTCCAGGACTGTAAGTAGAATCCATTAGAGTCTGATGAATAATTAAATCTTGTGTGGTAGATTAGGACCAGTGTCTCTCCTCCTCCTCCCCGTGTTCTCTTTACTTCAGTTCACTCACGTACAGAGGGAGGGGAATGAGTCTGCTGCCTCATTTGACAGGCCAGGCTTACATTGCTCTCTTTCGCCGAGGACCACTGTGTGAGAGCAGCTATCTGATGAACAACACAATAAACAAGCTAGAAAGCAAAACCGAGTGTTCCCCTGGAAATTCTTCACTGGCTCTATGTTGTTGTTGTTTTTTTCTTACAATAGTGGCTCAGTGGTTCGCAAGATGCTCTAGGGTCTGATTCTCAGCCCTTCTGCCTCAGTCTGCGAGAGTTTCCAAATGCTATCATCTACATTTTTCCACATTTATATTTCCCAAAAGTGTGTGAATGCAGCATTGTCATACTGTACTACAAATCTGAGATTGTTCAGTGATGTACAGTATTTTACTTTTTTGTGTACTCACTTTTTCTGCTTTGTTTATAGTATTTCTACTCTGGTTGGACAGTTCTCAGAAAATGTTTGACAATCCTTGTAGTGTGGGCAGAAACGGAGCAGTGATGATTTTCAGTCAAAACAAAAGATGAATCATAAACCTTACTCAAATAAATAAATAAAGATAGTGATATTTAAGCTCCTATTAATGACACTAATGAAAAACTAATGAACACCTAGCCATTGCATGTTTTGTATCCAAGTTTAAGGAGTTATTAGACAAAAACTGTGTCACTTGTGGACTTATATTTGAATACCTCTCCTTTAGAATGTGATTGCCATCTTACTCCATTGTAGCTCTGTATCATGACGTAATATGATGTGATCTGACCTGACAGGATGTAATATTAATTAATATTCCAGGATAAAATGGTACAAATGAAATAAGACAGACATAATTAATCTAATACATCAAACATCTTATGTACAAAAGGATTATAAACTCTGAGCACACTAAACTAGTCTGTGTTTTCGTACCTGAGTTGTGGCTGGGATACAGGCCTTGAATCATGGACGGATGGTGGACCACCTGCATGTACTGAGGCGGGGCTACCATGTGATTGACATGTTCCCCAGCTTCTGAGCTGTGCAGCACGCCTACCTGGGTTGGGAACAGATAAAGCAGAAGTGATGATTTTGGAAAGTGGTGATTGAAGGTAACATTTTTTGGTCTTATCTGCTCGATCCCAGTATCTCTCACCAGTGTGCCTAAACTTGCCTTGACTGATACAGCCAATATATTCTAACCAAAATAAAATGTGGCCTTAAAGTCTGGATTTTGATGATGTGAGAAATATAAAAGTGAATGCATGTTTTGGGTGACAGGGTCAGCTCAAAAGAGGGTGAAATGTAAAAGTGTTTTTTCTGTTGTTATGTTGAAACAGGCTTTGTCAGAGTGTCTAGCTGTTGTTGAAGGTGCACTTGTGCATCAAAATCAGACTGACATGTCTGTGATTGTTTTGACATGATGCAGAATTTCAAATGCACATCTTAACTGAAAGGTTCACGTTAACTTGGTTGGTAAAACCTGGCTCCTAAACTTTTCGTGATGCTGCTGGATTGCCTACTGAGGTTCATTTTTTAAAAATTGGCTCTGAAAGCAAAAGTGTTGCCAGAGGCTGAATCAGCTCGGTCACTTTGCCGGTTCAAGCACTTTGGCTCACTTGGTAGTAAAAAGCTTACTCTAAAAACTATTTGTACCACGACTGACCTTTAAAAACCCACATCAGTCAAGCTGTTGTTCACACTGACCTCCAGGTTGAACTCATTGCTGGTGTAGCGACCGTTGAGCTCCGAGCAGGTGAGGCGAAATCTTCTTTCTATTAGCGGTCCGGGCTGCCAGTTATAGTAACGCACCTGTCTGATCACCTGTTCATAGTTGGACATGGAGTCTACACCTGTGGAGGGGACAGAGACCAAGAGAGGGAGTTGTGACATGTACAGAAAGCTAAGTGTGAGTGTGAGTGATAGACACAATGTCCTGGTAATGTTTAGAATAGCACAAGGCTGAACAGACATAGCAGAGAGAAAGACTGAATGCTTTTGTCAAAGGTAGAGTTATTGTTATTACTAGTAGCAGTAACCTACCATATATGGACATGCCAGAGGTGGAGTTGGTGGCATCAAGGTGTTTCCCAAGCAGAGCGCTTCGCTGCAGTTGGAGAGACTCCTGCCCTGGCCTCAGCTCCTCCCCCAGCACCAGGATATCACAGTAGTCCAAGTTATGAATGATCTCCTCCAGCACCCCAGGTCGACGTGCTACAAACACACACATATACACATGTTTGCCTTTAAGGAGATCCATTTTAGTTTGCCCCTCAACTCGTTTTGTTATTCTGGGTTTTACAAGCACAGGGAATGGCAGGCAATAAAACTTTGTATTTGGGGCCATTTGCTATTTTTGGTTCAGAATATGTTCTCACTCTGAATAAACTGCACTGCACCTCAGTGTGGTTACTTTTGTTCAGATGCCCTTGCTCTCATCTCACTAAATGAACCAGGCTAACACAGTGAATGAAATATACTGTTCCAAATACGTCCAACATGAATGTAAGAATCTTCAATTGTCACATGACAATCTAATTGTTGTTGCCATGCCAAAACATCTGTGGAAGAAAACCATGGACACTTTCAGGAACCGTAATTCAAGCAGTACAAGACACAACACACCTACTCCTATTCCCAGACTCCAATTACTCGTCAACCCTCTGCAGACAGACAGTGCCATGAGCTGCTTTAGTAATAAGTCCCCTCAGACACCTTCCATCACAGTAGTGCTGGGTGGCTGCTGGGGCTCTGTGACAGTCTGCTAAGCACTAGCCTCCATCTCTCACTCCTACCCAGCCTTCTCCCTCACTGTAAGCTCCCAAGGGAAGGAACCGGCTATGCCCATTTAACAGCTTCCCAAAGGTGAAAGACAGATATGTGGTGTGTGTGTTTGGAGGAGGGTCTCTGGAGGGGTGGTAGAAATGAGGTGGAGAAAAGGGGGAGAGTGAGCAAAACAGGTAAAAAAGAAAGTTTCCAGTGTTCCAGAAGAGAAGATAATTCAGTATTGTTTTGTATGAAGGCATTTCTTTAAAGGTCAAAAGAAGGTGACAGGGGACATTTTCCTATAGACCCTACGCCACTTTTATTGTCTTTTGTTAGTGGCTAGCAAGTTTAGCAGCAGCCAGGTGCACCAGCACCAAACAGCAGACAGACAAAGTAAGCCACTAGCTGGTGAATAGTGGAGCATTTAGCAGCTAAAGAGACAGCTTTTCCCTGGGAGTTGATGGACATAATGACAAAGCTAAAAAGGTTGGGCTTGCATTCTCCAGGTGGCTGTGTGCACACCACTTTCAAATAAATGCTAACATTGCTCTGTGTCTGCTGGATATGTAGGTAGGAAAGTGTTTGCTAGCATGTTAGCCAAAACAACCTTGCACAACAAATGCTAGGGCATTGTTATGTTAGCATAACAATGCCCTAGCATTGTTAGTAAACTTAAGATACGTTAGCAAACTTAAGATAACTTTCTGCATAGCTGACATTACTGAGTCAGTTTGTTAACTTTATAACTCTTTTCTACTTGCAGTTAGACTATATTTTAGTTTACAAAAATCACAAAAGTAAAACAGAACAGAAACATGAAAATGTGAACACACCATAATGGAGACAGGTCACCTATTGATGATGTCTTTAAGGCAACCAACCCCTCCTTTTTAAAACAAAAACATCTCAAAAAATGGTTACATAGTCTTGCTGTAAAATATATGGTGTGTTGTGTGGTGTGTTTGGATACTTTCCCAAAAACCCCCTTGATTTATGTCTAACATTTGTAGAAAAGAAGAAGAAGATTTGTTTCTATTATAAAATCTAAGAGAGAAGAAATATCACTATTACAGTTGTCAATATATTTCCTCAACTGAATTGTTGATTGTGTTATTGTCTCCAACTGTTGGGGCTTGTCACAGTTATAGTACTTATTCAACCTGGGTTGTGTTGCCCTGCTTGGTGTTAAAGGCTGCTTTGACATAAATGGAGAACTATATAAAAGTGCTAAAGTACCATAGCTGACACAAGCTAGTACGAGAACAGCCTGGGTGCAGGACTGTCCCAGAAACAGTTTGTGTGATCGTGAAGCCAACACTGATCTTGGAACTACAGTGTGGGTGGGATGAAAAAAAACGGAGCTGGGCCTCCTTCAAAGGAATTAGAAAGAAGAGAAAGGAGATGGAGAGTGAGAGAGACAGCCAGTGTAGAAAGACTGGGAGTAAGAAGATGGAAGCTGAACTAAAAACTCTAAAGCAGAAGAGGACAGAGAGAACAGAAGATGATCCTGAAAACAAATGGGTGAAAATGTTGAGCGTTAAAGATGATGAGTTAAAGAAAGAACTGATGACCTTGGCTTTGAGTAAAGACATCAGAATAGGCCTTGAATAGAAGCTGTAGTATGTGAGAGAGAGAGGAATGAGGCAATGCTGAGCAGGCTCAATAAAAAGACAAATGAATGACAGAGAGAGAGACAAAGCATGGAAGAGGGCGAAGGGGTGATTAGCAGGGTCCAAAAGAAAGTTATTGCATGCCCTGCAAAAAAAAAATGTGTGATTTATCTCGAATCCTTTAAGCCTCGAGAGAACACAAAATCTGCTCATTATGGAACTTCATCGTGTCTCCTTCTCCCACACACACACTCTCTCCCCATCTCCTCTTCTCTCTTTCTTTCCTCTTCTGTGTCTTTCTCTGGCTTTCAGCTAATCTCTTCCCCCCAGCTGCAGTCTCCATTTCACCAGAAGAAAGAGCTCCACCGACTCCTGAAAGCAATGCCAGTCTCTGCTCTTCTTCCTGTGCTGCATTATGCACAATGTAGAGCTAAAACCTCCCTCTCTGTCTGCTTATCTGCTCCTAATTGGCTGCAAGCAGCAGGACCGAGCTGGGCTGGGCCGAGCTGGGCTGTTCCTGCCTCCTGGTCAGATCGCTGGACAAGACTAGAGCCGTCAGGATTTAAATGTCATACTCATTTACTGCCGGTCAAGATGGTGTGACCTGGAGAATCAGTGGTCTGGTAGGTGCAGGTCTTACTCAGCAGGAGGGGGTTTGTAACTGCATAGGAACAGATAGGTGGAGGATATAGAAACAGTGGAAAGACTAACACAGACCTGTATGGAGATGGCTGAACAGCAGGAAATTTTCTCAACATATTGGTGAGGCCAGCAGAGCTGCATGGAACAAAACACTACTGTTTACACTGCAGATTACTGCTGGTGAGACAGGGCACTTGTCCTCAATGGTAAATTTACTCAAGTAAAATATTCAAGTTCAGATTTGAGGTACTTGAATACTACCATATATACTGTCACAACCCAGCTCAAGGCTGGACAAAGGAGGGAAGATAAGATAAGTTAACATAAGTAACATATAACATAAGTTATAACTAAAAAACATGTTTATTTAACATAATTGAAAAGGAAACTTACATTAAGACTAACAAAATACAACCAAAACCAAACAGGGCGGAAGCCAGAGGGGAGAGAGAGCGAAAGACTGGCTGCTACCAGTTTATATATTACAGCCAGACCAGGTGAGCTGAATATGCCTGATGACCAAACTCTGCCCATGAGTCTTTCAGTGGGAATTGCTCAGACAGGGTCATCACAATATACACACCAATCAGCCACAACATTAAAACCACTGACAGGTGAAGTGAATAACATTAGTCATCTCTTTATAATACTGTGTTCTGCTACTAAACCTTGGGCCCTGGCATTCATCTGCACGTTACTTTGACATCTACCACTCAACTTAACATTGTTGAAGACCAAGCACACCCCCTCATGGCAAACGCACTCCCCAATGGCAGCGGCTTCCCCAAGCAGGGCAATGTGCCCTCCCACACCACAAAAACTGCTCAGAAATGGTTCAAGGAACAAGACATAGAACCCAAGGCATTGACCTGGCCTCCAAACCCCCCAGATCCCAATCCAATTGAGCATCTATAGGATGTACAAGAACAAGCCAGATGTTGGAGGCCCCACCGTGCAACTCACTATACCCAAAAGATCCACTGTCAATGTCCCAGTGGCAGACACCACAGAACATCCTCAGAGGTCCTGTGTCCATGCCCTCATGGGTACAAGCTATTTTAGTAGCACAAGGGGGACCTACACAATATTATGCAAGTGGTTTTAATGTTGTGGCTGATGTTGTATATGCCATAATATATAAATATATAACTCTATATAACTATAATCTGCAGAACATTCAGTATTTTTATTTTTGCACTTAAAGTACATTTTGGTATAATACTTATGACTTTTACTAAAAGATACAGATAAATAAAGAAAAGTGCATAAGCCAAAAAAGCTTTGTCCCTCTGGCCCTATGAGTGTGTCCACACTTGGCTAATTGACTTTACGTTGAAATGATGTCTGGCATATAGACATAGCTTTTCTAGGCTGAGGAAAATATACAACCTTCATGGGCTAAGGGTCACAGTACAAAGAGTATCTAACCTTGTTTGCAGTTGGAGTTGTCCTCTTTAAAAGACATCTCCTTTATACTGGTGGTCTATAGGTCAAGTGCTTTTTGAGCAGCAGAGTATTTTTTACTGACAGTGCTACAAGGGACCACTTAGATGTGCTGTATCCAACTGTCTTTATATCCATTGCCCTTTAGCAAATCAAAAGTGACTTGGGTCGACTGGCAAACCTCATTCGTTATGTACAGTAAAAGCACACTGGAATAACTGAGCTACTGGGTTGTGGGTAGCTACAGTCATCATGGGTCAGAGAAGTGTATTTATATCTCAGTTGGCAGGGCCTTTGTTTACATTCAAATTCATGTGGTTGATATGAAATTTATTAACTGATATAATAACCCAGGTGAGGAGGGTGGGAATGGAGGCCAACAGTGCTCTTGAAAGCTTTGTATTGTGCTGCTGTAATTTGCTAAGCAGTGATCCATTTTGAGTGATCCAATTTAATTTGAACTACTTGACTGAAATCCCTCTCACTTGCCCACATACTCTGTTTCACTCCAAAATATGTCACATTATATAAGATAAACATCCTTTAATTTTTTTTGTATAGCAACTTTTACAATAATTTTGAATGCAGGACATTTACTTGCAACAGTTTTTAATAGTATGTAAGGAATCTGAATTATTCTTCCACCTATGTATGCATGGTTCCTATGTGCTGCTTGTGAGTCAGATAGACTAACAAGTAACTTCTTTACTTGAGTCTTGATAACTTTTACTCCAACCAAGTTAGTTGGTGTTAGAGCAAAATAATTCACCAGAGTGTGCAGACCTACCAGATGAAAGGAATGTTCACTACTGCTGATTTGCAGCCTCATTAAGCGTTATCAAATGTTCATCTTTCTCTGAGGGTTTATTTTGATAGTGAGACAGGTGGCACTGCATAGGCTATGGGACTTCATGAATGAGTGAACACAATATCAATATGAAAAACTGCTAAAATATTTAGTCGAGACAGATTTCTACCTGTGGGGAGGTACGCATCTCCCACTTTGTGAGGTACACTCAGACTTGTACGTTTTGGAGTACAGAATTCAGCAAAATTGAGTACACCCCTGGTCAATATCACTAAAACACTACAAATCCTCTCAATTGAATAGAAATACTTTTGTTTTTAACCAAAGCCCACAAAGAATGAAGCCAATTAACAAGAAAAACAGAAATATTTGACTATTTGATTTAGTTCTTATATTTATTTTTTCAATTATTTTGTACGTCTGCCTTTATTTTTTATGACAGATTCGATCTTGCATAAATAAGTGTAGATAAATATCTTTTCTTCACAGTTGATTCTTTTCAGCTGCTCTTTGCTGGAAGGGAGTTGTTGCTCTACCTTCAGCTTTAAAATACTCCAATGGTGTTCTGTTAGATTCAAGTTAGGGGACATACTTGTTCAGGCCAAACTCTAGTGATTTTTGCATTGTGTTTGATCAATTTCATGCTGAAAAATTTGTCTCTGGCCAATCTTCTTGATACTGGAATCATCTTTTAATTCAGTATTTGGGTATAAAACTTGCATTCATTGAGCTATCTATAAACATTATCTCCCCTACAACTTTTGCATTAATGCAGCCCAGCATCAGCACACTCCCACTTTCAGTTGGCACTGTGCAGTCACTTTGGTAGTCCTGGCCAGGTCCACACTGAACACGTTGGACTCCATCTGATCCAAACAAATTTATTTTGATTTCATTTGACCAAGGAATGTACTGCCAATATTCATCAGACTTCTTTTCATGTTCTTTGGCAAAGTTTAATCTCACAGTTGCTGTTTTCTGAGCAATAGTTTTCTTATTGGACACCATCTGTAGAAGTTGACTGTCTGATCAGTCACTGAGACACCAATTTCTACAGATAATCCTTGTGACAAATCAGAAGCACTTACCTGCCTGTTTTACAGTTCCAGGTTGTGTAAATAGCAAATTGTGCGTGGAACCATTTTTCAAGGACAGTCCTTGTACCCTTTGTTATTGATAGCATGACTCTTCCTATACTTTCTAACCCCTGCTGCAACTGTGTTTTAGCTTATGTCAAGTAGCCTACTGATGCTCTTGTACCCACCGTTGTCTTTATGAGGTATCACAGTCTGGTTTCTTACTTGTTCAGGCAGTTCCTTACCGTGTGGAGCCATGTGACTTTAGACACAACCCAGGCCAAAACTGCAGAGGCTGTGGTGTTCAAGGCTTATTTATAACCTTGTTAGTCTAGACTTGGAAATCACAGGTGTAATCACTTTTATTGCATTGAGGTTGTACTTTGGGGCCCGTATTTTTGATGTAGTCTATCTAACCTGTTTGTTTTTGCAAGTTGCATAAATAAAAATAATGCAGTTATTGCAAGATGACACAGTTTTGGACTATTTAATATTTCAGAGATATTACACAGGGGTGTACTCAGTTTTGTACTTCGCTGTGTAAACTTGTTACTGAGAAAGTACCCTGTACAAATACATTATGATATGAGTCCCTTAATTGAAATGTTATCATCTGTGCCTTCAGAATTAGTAGAAGTGATGAAAATATCTTTAAACAAAATGTGTTGTATTAGACAATACTGAGAAAATCACTATGCTGCCTCAGGTTTTTCATTTTTCCCTTTTCTCTCCAGTTTGGAATGGTCTACACCCCTTACACTATGGTTCTTGACAAAGCTGGCTGCTGCTTTTGGCCAGGGTGTGGTCCAACCAGAACAAGCGCATACTGCTGCAATAAGGTACTGATCCCTCACTGGCTTCTCACCTACTGCCATTTGTGTTTGAAAGGCTGCACATTTATAGTTGGTATCAACAGGATGTGAATAATCTGTGAGCTGAATATGTTGATATATTTTTTTTTCCCCACTTGCTTTAAGTATTATGAAAGATGTTAGCACTGTAATGTTGCAGTCCACACCTGTGTTATGTGCAGTGGCATCTGCCCTGGTGACTGTGCTGATGATATGAAGGTCCTGGAACAGAGCTATGCCGCCTGGTGCTCTGAGGTCAGAAGCTGGCCGGCTCAGTCTCTCCAATCCTGTGATGGTGATCCTGGGCTCACTAGGCTGCAGCACCATCACCACTGCATCGATATCGGGGATGGTGATACAAGTGTCTTCACCAAAGCACCTGGAGAGAGAGAGAGAGATGAAGGAGGAGGAAGACAGGTGAGAAATTAAAAATTCAAGCTGGCTCTGCTGGAAGTGCTCTGGTGCTCCTTTTCAGTAATGCAAGGGGCTTGGCCCTCACTGATGGGCAGTTGGTCAGGCCAGCACTTTCATGGTTTCCAGAAGATGCATCCAAACAATTTTAGTGATGCCCTGACTTTTTGTCTCGCGCCACCATGAGGTTGACATTTCTGTTTTTTACTGAAATATCTCCACAACTATTGGATGGACTGCTGAAAAAAATGCTATACACATTCATGATCACCAGAGGTTGAATTGCAATTACCTTGATCCCCTGACCTTGTAAATTTTATAAGATAAAGAGTATGGTCTAGACCTGCTCTATATGTACAGTGCCTTGAGATAACTTCTGTTGTGAATTGGCGCTATATAAATAAAATTGACTTGACTTGACTTGACCTTTTATCTAGCACCGTCATCGGGCCAAAATGTTTGTCCAAAACTTGCTTATGAACAAAAAACCTGCGAAACTAATGAAATTCTTATCAACCTCAGCCGTACCATGTGTTTAGAGCTAATTTGCAAAGCACCACTGTGCCTACATTCAGCCTCAAATAGTGGTAGACTCTTAGTCTTGTTGCTGCCTTAGTTTGCGATTCTTGACTGCCAAAGAGAAACAAGATTCTGAATTAACAAACAAATAAACACTGTCTGGATTAGCATTAGATGCTGGAGAGTCAGACTCAATGCTGCATGAAATTATTCCTACCATACGGTTCAGTGAGCTTTGTTGATTAGTGGTGATTTGCAGGTCAAAACATGTCTAAAACTAAACACATTTTGTTGAAAAGTGCTGCGTTTGTAGATGTTTGAGCTACATATAAACATTTCAATGGCATTTCATATAGAAATATAGTCATTAAAATGCTGTTAAAACTGTCATATTTTACAAAGATGTTGAAAACCCTTTTATGTTTCAACCAAAATTAGCCCACCTTTAAAGGCATTTCATTGACATTCAAAATACTCAAACACATAACCCCATAAAAATCACAAACTGTCAATCCCACTTTGGTTTTTGTATGGATTGAACAGACAATAAGCATTAATTAGTGAATTTTAGAGGTGCTTGTTACCTTTCAATTGAACCAGGCTAGCTGTTTCCAGCCCTGTTTCCAGTGTTCATGCTAAGCTAAGCTAATATACGTTTCATATTTGCCGTGATACAAGACAAAATGGTATTTCAATTTTTCCATCTAGCCGCAAAAAAGCGAATGGGTGTATTTCCTGGAATGTCAAACTCTTCCGTCTTGATGTCTTTTGACCAGTAAATGCTTACTGGAAAAAAGCGAAGAAAGAGTAATATATTTCCAATATTCTTTTCAAAGTAGTACTACATTTCCTTTCTACTTTTTCACTAGTAAAAGTAAAGTTAGAAGAAATCTGTTACAATACCATGACATTGACCGCAATCTCCCCGAAATGTCACACACACCGTGTCTCCCATGTATGAGTTGCCCTTCAGTGTATGGCAGTGTTGTCAAGCAATTTTCATTCTCTGACTGATTTCACTCAACATGGCTGAACCCTGTTCAGTGATGAAAAGGTCAGTATATAAGGACCATCCAGTTGATACACAGCATCAAAGGGTGACAGAGGGCACACAGGAGCCCTTAAGTTCATTCTATAAAATTGCTTTGGCCCTCACACAAGCTGCTGTATAGGCAACATCAGAGTGTAAAACCCTGGAACATTACAGCAACTAATAAAGCTTATCAACAGCAACAAGACCTCTTAGCTGCACTAAAACCACAGCTGTTAAGTCCAAATCCAAACCACAGAGCATGCAGTTATTCAGGGGGTAAAATGCTCTGTCAGTGCTCAGGCGGCAGACATAGAACTGCAGCAGTGTGCCTGCTGTGTTGTCATACGTGCATGTCTGCCTCCCTGCCTGCCTGTCAGTGTGTGATAGCATGTGTTTAAATGCACAGCATCCACTGGCAACCCTAAATGGATGAACACATATCGGCTTGCTAGGACTTGAGCTAGCTAGCTGTGCTCACAACAGAGCCACACAGGGACACAGATCACAGCACAGCAGATGCACACAAATCTGTGATATTCGCACACACACATATTCACACACATATTCAATGAGTTTGATGGGGATCTGGGGTATGGATTGTGGTGGCAGTGTTATGTTTCCTGTTCCCAGCACATTATAAAATGCTTTCCTTAATCTGAATTCACAGTGGGCATGGTGTGGCGGTGTCTTATATAAGAAGAATCAGGCATTTCTGCCACTGACTCATGTCATTACAGTTTCAGCTGCAGCACGGAATGTAATTAGTTGGCAGGTCAGTGCCAGACTGACAGCCTTTAGTTAATTACACCAGATACTTGACCCACATCGGCATCATGGTTTAAACCTGTTGAATTAATTAATGGACAACAAAATCTACATTCAAAAGCGTTCTCGATCCATAAGCAAACTGTCTGCCTTAATGACACCATCCTTCCCACTGCTTTCATGCAAGAGTTAGCAAATGGTTCAGCATCTCTATTTCATCCTTCATGATTGGTGTCTCTGCTGCCTTGTTACAAGCTGAATACCAATGCAGGCTAGGGGAAATGTTTCTGAGGATTATGTGGCTGTGATAATAGTTGATAATTTTGTTTTATAGTGCTCTACACCTATACACCATCATTCTTTCTATTTGATAATGCTGTTCTAATATTGGGATATATAAAAATATTAGGAATGTTTACATCATTTTGTAATACATATTTAAAATAGTCAAACAAATGCTGAATATATTACTAAAATGTCTTAGAGCAGCAGTGGTTGAGTGTGAGCAGGGTGTGGCCTGTCATTGTCTGATATTAATGGGTGTAATTTTGAAAGTGTGTATATTGTAGGAAAGTGCCTGGAGTAGGAGGCAATTGTTCTTTATGGCTATTGACTTTACTCAGCAAAGAAACAACCAAGAGCCCATGATGTCACTATAATTGTGACATTAGAAGGAGGTCACAACATGCCTCATTAGGAAAGAGCACAGGGCCTTGGGTGGTCAGGACAGGCATGGGGCGACAGATTGACTGACAGAGACAGAGAGACTGACTGTTTAGCGCTTAATGGGGATGAAAGTAGACTGCAGATATTTAACTACAGCTGCACCAAATTGCATGCATGCAGTGAAATACACGTCTGTCATACGTATGCGTGCTACATGATTGTGTTGGCGGTCAGTTTTGTGTTGCCGTGAGGATGCAGTTCAGTCAATGGACCTGCTGCTTTATTAGAACAGCTGTGTCCCAATTCCTGCTGATTATAAATGGTCTTTGTGTATGTTTATATGTATTCACAATGTAATCCTAGCAAAATTAAGTATGGTCAAAAAATGTCAGCGTACTAAATTTTCAGTGTTGATGGACACTATTGGCCCACAGTACAGTGCACATAAAACCAGAGGAGCTATTCAAAGGGTACTAAATCTTGTCAGTACAAAATGGCTAAGTCTACCAACTCTCTTAGAATCTGTAGTAGAGACTGTGCTCAATAGACTGCACTGTAGATCTATGAGCACAATCTTGACATTGTCATTTGATTCAGATCCTTTCTCCACTTCTACTTTGGGACACGGTTTTGAGGTTCATCAGTATAATAGCCATCCTGTACAGAAGCTACTGACTGGTGCTTTGTTTTCCACACCCATCATATAATATATAGTACCACATCAAAAACCATATCATGTAAGTGTATGAATGAAGAAGTTAGATATTGAACGGTATTGTTTTTTTATCAGTTTAATGACACAGTTGAGGTGCTATTCACAATGGCTGAATCTCATCACATTAAAATGTTGGTAAGGAACATTGAATAAAGTAAATAAATTGAATAAAAAGAAAATAATAACTAGTAAATGAATAATAAATGAAAAATGAGATTAAGCAATTCTTGTTTCTATAACCTCTAACCCCACTCCCCACCCCCCTTTTGTTTTTTTTATGGTATGCAGCCATCTTGCAAACATAGAACCTTTCAGTTACACATCGTTTACCTTTCATTATACCTCCAGTTGCAGGGACACATTCGTTCTGAGGCAAGGAGAGTACTATTAATAGAGCCTCTTTTTCGCTTTGACACTCAGAGGCTGTTAATGGCGCCACTTGCTACCGATCATTTCGACCACAAGATGTGTCCTTGAGCAAGGCATTAACCTTACATGGAGAGGTGCTCAGGAGCCTGTAAGTTAAAACCTGGGATAATTACTGGACAGGTTTCCTGGTATGGTGGGGAGCTTGGTTGCCAACAAAAGATCCATCCTCAGTAATAGATAAAGTAGGTAAGGTTTAAAAAATTCCTGTTTATCAAAGCTCCCAAGATGCACCTGTGGTGGTAGCTGATGTTATTTTCTATACCAAACTTTCTTAGTGTGATATTTCATGAAAAGCTAGGGGCTGAGGTCATTACCGTTAACGTCCTCTGGAACATTTGCTTTCGTTGAAAAGTGGCAGAGACTTTGCCACATCTAGAAGGATACAGGTTCACTGCAAAGAAAATGTTTTTATCAGCAAGCGTGCCTGTGTACCATTTACACAGTCCTGAATAAGACCATCAATTTAATGCCAAAATGGTTACAGTTAGCACAAATATTGAGTGATTACAGGGAAAAATACCTAACTGCTTATTAATTCTGTGTACCTTTTCTACATGCTCCCATGTATTGTCTTAACACTTAACAGAAGTGTCGAGAAGTGGGTTAACGCTTCTCATATCTGAGAGAAGAGACGACAGAGGCAGTAGGAGAGAATGAAATGACACAAATGAAGGAATGTGTAGACAAGGTGGGAGAAAGTGAAGATCAAAAGAAAGCTATTGTAAGTACAAAGGAAAAAAGTGTTTTACATACTGGACAGTAGTGGAGATGTGCAGGCGCGGATACCTGGCGTAGGAAACTGGCGAGAGTTGATGTAGGAGACTTTCCTCACAGCAGTGTTCATGTTCTCCAGTCCTCCTCCATTACCAGGATAGACTGAGCTGGGTTAAAGTGGAACTATGGAGAGAAAACAGTGATGTTAAATGAACTGAAACAGTTCATGATAAAATGTTAACAGACATACCTATTTAAGCTGCACTGAATCAAAATATATGTCTTAACTGAGATACTATGGGTTGCTCAGTCTGGTGTTATAGACTGCAGGAAATCTCTAGATACAATAACTGAAAGAAAGACAAACTGTCTCCTAGGATGTGGACGAGGTTCCTTGCAGGGGAGCCTTTTAGCAGAATGAGCAACTGGCCTCTATTCTTCCACAACTGCAATGTCAACAGTTTTTTTTCGCTGGGATATTGGTCCCCAGATTTGCTATTGTGATTACTTGATTAAATCCATTAATTTAGAAATATGCAACATATAAGCACAAAACTGAGACAGTGATGGTCTTAAAACTAGGTTTTGACACAAGACCCAATTCCAAGACCCGTATATTAGATAATTAGCTAACACACCTTAAATCTGCATTAATTGATTTTGGTCACTTGAGGGCACAGCAACAAGCTGTAACCACATCACTTTGAAATAAATTATACAAAGTTGTTACTAGTTGTTGCTTATTTTTCATATCCAGCAGAGAGAGAAAAAACATCTGCATTCATTTGAAATCATGTTTCTGGACAAGCAATATTCATTCTCCTTTAGCTCTGTCTTAGCTTCATTAACTCTGAAATATCTGACTCTAACTGCTAAATATGCTGCTTCAGTAGGTTCACCAGATAGTTGCTAACTTTGTCTGTCTCTGTTGGTGCTGGACAGATCTGGTCTGCTGATGATTATCATGGGTTTGTCACTATGAGCAGCCCTTGCACATTATACAGTTATTTCATGCATTGTTGATACACCAAATATTGCAGCTTTCAGGCCTTTATCATAGCTGTGATTTAGTGTTGCATATCCCCAAACTAATCAAAATAAAGTTGCAAACCAGTTGAGCGTGGCAAATGTGTATTGGATCTTTACAGGGCTCTGGGGTATTTGCCAATTTTGCCCTCTTTGTAATCAGCCTTGCTTCTGGTGGTGAAGTCCTCCAATTATAAAACAACATTTGTTATCCTGATATGACAGCTAACCTGTAATACTACTGTGATAGATAGGTGGTATCTAAAAAACACACATATAAACACACATAAACACATATATAAAAACACACATATAACACACATAAACACACATATAAAAATGTTTAATGGTGCTTTCATTTCAGAGCACACTTGATGTTGACTTTAATCCTTCTGACTTTCAGGCGGCCGTGACTTCTGTTCATTTCACTGTACAAATAGTATGACCATCAGCACAGAAGAACTTGAGACTTGCTTAGATCAGGTAATCCATCAAAGTGAACATCATGTTTTTCCCAATACCATGCAACAACAGTGTGACTTTGATTTTTAAAAACACATTTGATATTCACTGTGATGGATAACTTGTTTGAGGTGGTTCAGGCCTTTGGGGTGGATTTTCATACTGGGTGAAAATAAAGGAAACCAGTGTGTGCCTAGGAGACACGAAGGAAAATAGTAGTGTAATAAATGACTTCAAAACGCTGAGGGGAAAACACTGCTATGGCCATATAAGTTAGTAGGTTATAGTCAGTGAACTCTCATAAGGATAGGATATTTCCTACTGATATGCTTTGACAGAGGTGTGTATTCTCCAGGGTTTTGATGGTAGAGATTTGAAACCTGTCTTCCTTTAAAGAGAATAGAAGTGGTCTCCTGCTGGTTCTGCTGAGGTCTCCCATCTCTGGCTCTCAGCAACAGGTTGACAATACTTCAGCACTCCATGGGGGCTCTCCACACACTCCCTCTCCCTGTCATTTTCCTTCACACCTTTTCTTCTTCTGCTGTCTCCTCTCATTTTCTATACTAGATGTGTGCCTGGCTATGCCTTCTCCTTCCCTCCATGTTATTCTCCTCTGATTGTGCTGTGTTAGCCCTCCACGTGTTTGGCTAAATGCTGTCCTTAAGCCCCTGAGGACTTAAGGGAGCCAGACTTGTGGAGAAAATGAAATAGCTCTCAAAAGATAAACTACACTGGCCCTAGAGAGGTTGTCCTCCTCTCCTCTCCTCTTTCATATCCCCCACCTCATCCCACCTTGCCTTCTCAAAGGGCTGGCAAAGATAGAAAAAGTGTTAGAGGAGCTCAGTTTGGGTGGGTGGGTGGATAGAGGGGTGGTTTTGAGTCTACACAAACCCCCATCCATCTTGTCTGCCCTCTATCTTCCACATTGCAGAGAGATGGATTAGTTGAGCTGACGAAGATGGGGGTAGAAGAGGAGGGTAGCTGAGGAGTTTCAAGGAAGCCAACTGGTGCTTCAGCTGTGGTGATTTAAAGAAATACGATTCTTGTGTCAGCTGGGATCAAAATATGTGTTTGTATGTGTACACACACCAGAGGAGATGTATGTTGAATATACAACATACTCAGAGTATATGTATGGTTGCTAGAAAACCAACTGTAAGACCTTCGCTGCTGCTGGAAAGAAGCAGTAACATTTTGGGAAATATAATAATTGGTGTTAGTTGAGAAGATTAATACTACTGTCATGTCTGTATGGCATATATAAAGCTATGCCCAGCAGTTGGTTAGCTTAGCTTAGTCCAAAAGTAACAAAATCCTAAAGCCAGGACCTTTCAAGTTCACTAATTATAATGTTAAATCTCTAAAAAATGACATGTTATGGTTTTATGATTGTTATTTCTTAGCAAGGAGAAGTGACTTCCTGGACTCCTCCTGTCACTGTGAGATTGCCAGGCAGCCAGCAGTTTCCAGTCTTTATGCTAAGATAAGCTCATCCGCTGCTGCCTTAGCTTCATATTTAACCTGGACATATATTAGATTGGTATAGCTCTTTTCATCAACTCTCAGCAGAGAAGCAAATATGAACTGAATACAAGATGGATTTTAAAACCAAAATATTGCTGACAGAGCTGGAATTTACTGTGTGGGAGCCTATTTCAGGTAGAATATGGTGAGTGAATATTATAAAACCTTGAGTATGAAACTTAAAAGGGAAATTCAGAAAACTGCTCAATGGTGGTCCAACTGTGAAGTCCAAAAGTCTTTCAGTTCAGTTTAGTTATTCTATTCTAAAACAGATGTGTAGCACTAGGTGAATTATGAAAAATAAATCAGATTTGTATTGTGTATAGTGTATAGTACATGTGTACCATAAATTTGTGTGTTTGCTGCAGTCTGCAGTCTTTCAGAGCACCCTTTGTGTCTTTTTCCTTGTGTGTGTGTGTGTGTATGAATACCTTTATGTTCTTATCCAGGCTCTCAAGGGAGTTGATGTCCAGTCCCTCTTTGCAGGCCTGCAGACAGGAAATAACTTTCTGACTCTCAATCTTCCCAGGTCGGATCGTCAGTCCAGATAGGCTGCCCCGGAAATACTGAGTGAACCGTGGCTTGGTCACCTCTCCGCCTACACACACAACCATACACATATGTACAGTAAAATATTTCAGAAAATGACTTGATACTTTACTTTCTATGAAACCATTACAATGAGTCACAGAAACCTCAAAGATATGAAATTTCTGGGTTAAAGTTGATCTACAGTAATGACCACCATGGTGTAATGTTTTTCTCTACTGGTATCCACTGACCTTGTCCGGTCTTTTAATTATGAGTCCTGATGACCAAATTATGGTTATAATTGGCCTTAAGATGCATGTTTTGTGTCCCTGTTCTGTGACTAAGCAGCAGGGTGTTGCTGTAAAAGTTCAAGTGTTACCCAGCTGGCCCATCCAGGCTAAATAAAGGTAAGGAAAAAGTCAACACATTTAAAGTATGTCCTCTGAACTCCGTAAAGGCCAATACCACCAAGAGGAATCTCCAAACCACTCATTAGCTAAAAGGTTACTAGCTCTGGACATCAAAACTTCACCTTCCCATTCCTTTCCGTCCTTTTACTTTTTTCATCACATGCTCTTCTCCTCTCTTCTCTCTGGTTCTCTCCCATTCTGGCATTAATCCACCAAAGCACCACGGGTACAGAACACTCCCTTCATCTAATAACATTTGTCATCAAAAAATCTGACCTTGTTCATACATAAAAACATTAGGGGGATTGCAGTGGAACAATGACCGTTGGGTAAAGCTATAACAAAGGGGCATACCAAGAAACTCATTCTGTTTCTCCATCAATTTATTTGTCTAGCCTCTCTCAGCACCCTTCTGTGACACCCAGTGGCCTCACACATCTGCTGCCAAGTGACTGTTACTGTACTTATTTTTCACTGCTAGGAATGTGTGTACAGTCGTCAGTATCTAAAAGCCAACTGTGTTTATAATCCTATGCATGCTTGCCCATTTATTGTATATTAAATAAAAGCTACTACTTGGTACACTACTGCAGTCTACCTTAGAACCATTGTATCCTGCAAGTACAGCAAATGAGGGAAGTGGCTCAATCACCAAACAGTCTTAACCCTTACTGCTGTAAACAGCAATCTCCAATATAGGAGGGAGAGCAAAGGCATTCGGTTACACTGATGTTAATGCATTTAGGGCCCTGGTATTATAGGTATAGCTTTCTAAATCAACTGGGATGGTAAGGTATAGTAGAACTGGAAAATAGCCCTCCTGTTGCTCTAAACTACCTTCTGACCTTATGGCCAGCTGCTGGGGGTTCACCCTCAGCATCCTTTACATCCTTTTTTTTTTTTACTTTTCTACCTAGCTGGACAAAAATCTGCATTTGGACATTGAGCGGCCTGCCAGATCCAACAAATTTCATTAGGTCAAGTATCCCTTTACTGTGAAACAACTTGGACTGCTAACCCTATAACGCCTAACGTATCATATTTGATACATGAGTTTTTCAGCCCTCCACATGAGCAGTGTGATTTTTTTTTCCCTGAAAAACCTGATGTATACAATCAGATACATGCAGTGCACAGATAATCCAACACGGGGTAGTAATTTACTCATTAGAGGGCCTTCCAGTGACAAATTGAAACTCATATATGGAAAATAATATTTTAAATTTTTTTTGTTTGTTTGTTCGGAGGGACCAATAAGGGCTCCAAGTTCAAAGAATTGGAATTTTCTGTCAATTATTTAATGGTTTAGGCTTTACAGGGCTAAAACCCATGCATATGGTGAACAGGTTCTAGACATTATTCTACCTCTAAAGACTCCCTGTGCAATTTATATCTGGTCCAGCTAGCTCTGCCAATTTTTTCTGATTATTCCCACCTAATCACTCTAATGGAACCAGTCTGGCTTACTTCTTCTAGAGCATCTGTGGCCATAAAAACCAGACTGAGCACCTCACAGCTCTACTCAAGATTCAAATCACTGTCTCACTGCAGATAGCTAATTACAGTTTTTGACACAATTTAGACCCCACCAGCTGAAAACTAAACAGTTATATTGTGAGGCTGTGGCAGATGAAGGGTCATAAGTGGGCACTGGAGGACCTGTGGGTGATAGATGTAGTGGAGGCCAAAGCAGCGATAGTGATGTTTGTCTGTGCAAATTGCTATTCTGCTCCCCTTCATGGGTCAAAATCATGCCTTAGCTCTGCCAGGGGCAAGACAGAAGTGTTGCACCCATTTGTGCTTGACCTTTATACCTTTATGGGGTTAATTTTAAAGATTTATTTTAACACTTTTTGCTACTTGGCAAGCCTTGCTTACTACAGGTTACTATAGCAAATCCAGTCCACTTCCAATCCATCCAATGTTGTCCTTCTTCAGTGTTTACTGGAAGAAATTATTTTAGTTTGGGAACCAGACTGAAGAGGTGCTGTGTAATATTTGACAGTGACTGGAGGTCAATTTCAAAACCCCTTGGCTTCATCAGACTTTGCCAAGCTTGACCCAGGTACCCGTAATTTGTGCTGATGGTACAGGCGCATTTATCACTGCCCTACGTGATGCTCCCAGGGTTTGAAAATGTCAGTGCAGGTGGAGACACAGCTGATCACTACAGGAAACACTTTATCATGCCCTACTTTCCTAGTGTGAAAATATAGCAGAAACGGACTGCAGACGTTCAACTTAGAATCATCCCTACAATTGCTGACCTGCAGCTACACTGCGCACTACGGACAGTTTTGCAGAGCTCCCTTATCACCCCTGGAGGAGATAACACTCCTACCAGTTGATGTGATCTATCCGGGGGGCCATATTAACCCAGTGGCTTGTCATCTGCCTGCCTGCCTTAACAGACAAGAGACTGATGAAACCATTTTCTTGACTGGAATATATGTCCAGAAATATGGGGGCAGCAGCTAAAACTCCTCACACATGCGCCCCTAAGAGTCTGATGCCATACTATTCCATATCATACATAGAAATAGGAGGACTAAATAGCTCTGTTTTGCAATATAGGACCATCTTCTACATGCCTGGGAAATGTAGCTTTAATCTCTTAGTCTTTTAGCATTGTATCAAGTATGTAGCCATTAAGCGCCAATTTAAGACTACTTCTACAGGATTCTTGTAAGAAGAGAGAGCACTGGTTCCTGGAGCTAACTTAAGTTTAATCTGTCTATCTACAACTGATAAAATCTGCCAGTAATTCAGCAGCAAAATCATCACTGGCTGGAAATGAGAAGCCTGCTTTTGATGTGTACCACTGTCTGACATTAAGGTCCCGTTGTTTCAAAATTTACCAGGAATTCCAAACTATAAATCTGCCACTGTTACTGTTGTAAACTGCATTATGTGCCATGCACAGCAGAAAGCCTGGCAGGTGTATAAATAGTCAATTCGTGAACAGTCAGTTCCATGCACTGTAAAAATCTGGTACCATACCAGAGATATAGTCATAGTCATATGGTTATGGCTTATGTTTTGTTATGCTTCATCTGCTCCCTGCCCTCCTCTTCTTCCTTAACTCAGTTACTATTTTCTTCAATTTTTCCTGTCCTCTCTCTAGATATCCACCTATCCACTCCAGCAGTCCCTCCCTGACAGATGTTATCAATTTAGGCCGTGGCCAGAGAAACCATTAAGGGTCTCAGACAGAGGGTAAAAAAAGAGAAGCAGAGGAGAGGGGATTACCGAGACGCTGTGGAGCGGGAATGATACGGGTGATAAAACCGCTGATCATTCCACTTTACAGAGACTGGTTTTTACATGGTGTCAGCTCTCTTTGCCTGCTCTGTGCAGGTCTCCTTGCTCTATAGATCTTCACTCTCCTTTTTACTCTGCTTTATTTGCGTAATTTCAAAAAAGCAACAGATGAGACTGCAGAAGCATGAGTGAACTGGATATAGGATCGTTACTTAAGTGTAAGTGTGAGAGATAGTCCCAGTTATTCTGTGATTTACTATATGTGTATCTGTGTCAGCACCTGTGTATCTGTATTTACTGTATAAATGCAGATATTTATGTTTCAATTTAAGCATGTATTTAACCATCAACACTTCTTCCTGCGTACCTCCTGCTGGAAGCCAGTGAGGCAGACCAGAACTGTGTAATTACATAGCTGAGGAGAAGAAAGAATGAGATGAGATGAGTGTGTTGCTCTTCACTGTCTGACTGTCACACACTTCTGAACACGAACAAGCTCCGCCAGGTCAGAGGGTAAAATATAAGTTGACTGTGTGAAAAGTGCACAGCCAGCACTCTTCCTTCACTCTCAGAGGTGAAGGAAGAAGTATGGGCAGGGGCAACCTCTCCATTAAAGAATAGGAAAGAATGAAAATGTACAAATTCAATGCCTTGTTGTTGCAGGGAGTCACACTAACAACTGTACCTCATGTACAGTAATGAGCAATGTAATCCAGCAGTTTACCAGTAAATCTACCCATGTGTTTTGTCCAGACAGATATCTACAGGTTAGTTTAGAATATCACTTAAAAGAACAGATGTAAATCAAACCCAAATACTACCCTCTGTGTCTCATATCTACAAAGGACTGTATGTGTAACTTGTATACGCAGACCAAAGGCATACACTACTGTCTACTAGTGTCCAAGTCAAGTTTTGAGTATACTGGCATCTTTGAACTTCCTCTGTCCTCTGTAGTTGTGAGTGTCCTGTGACACTAATTTGAGGGTGGGCATGAATGTCTTTGTGGACTTCCAAATGCAGCCCAAAATGTATGACCGCACAAATAGCATAAGTATACACTGAACAAGTATATAAATATATATGGTTCTCTTCTTACTGTATTAAATGTCTACTTAGGTGGACATTTTCACATATCTTAAGTTCAGTTCATCTTTATTGTCAGACTAAAAGTCCTTTAGAAAAGCATACAAGACCAATAAAATACAAAGAATAGAAAAAAGAGGGGGCGCTTCTTATAAATGATAGTTATACCAATGTTTCCACAAGGGTGACTGGTATCATACCACACTAAAACAAGGATTTGTCAGCAGTATAATAATGGTATTCTGGGAATCATTCGGCATGTACGGTTTGTGCATATTGTCCATTTGATCATAAATTTTGCTTTCACACCTGCAGTTTGGTCCTGTTGTTACGATCGAAGGAGGAAAATTATACATTGAAGCTGTCTGTTTAATGTACACACTGACTTATGATAAACAAACCAAGCATAAGCTAAACATACGATCATATGGACTGACAGTATCCTGCATCAGCAGCACTACATGGACCCCATGTGGGGAAATTAAATCCCAGTGAAAAGTTATGCAGCACTTTGCTACACCTTATGGGTATATCTATCTTCTCTGGTGTCACGAAGAGTTCACAAACACAGTATGTCATTAATAGCAATGAACAGACAGAAACATGACAAAAATAGGCTACTTGTAATGTAATATTATGGAAGGATAGTTGGGCTCTTATATTTCATTCAGTCTTAATATAGACTCAGCACATCTCTGTTTTAGCTCCTTTTTACCATCTGATTTACTGGGGAAAGCTTTTGCACTAACCTCGTGATGTGCATTCCAATGGTTACAAAATGATCTTGTATTAAAAAGGCTATACAGTACATCGGTTATACAGATCGGCAGTTCACTTTCTTAACAGTTCACGGACAGCAGATGGATTAATAGCTTAGTTTCTGAATGTACGCTAAAACCACACATCTGCTCTCACACAGTCCTGTAGTTGGTCCACTTTGCTTTCACACCACAAATGAATCACACCGTACAGAGTGCACCAGCCTACACAACCCAAACCAAACGGTCTAATACACCAGAGGACACTCAAACCAAACCAAGCACATTAGTTGTGTAAGCATCTTCGCAGACTTGGGCAGATGATGAAACTTAACCTCACTCTTATGCAGAAGTGGAAAGTATAATCTGAACTTTACGGTATCTAAGACACTGTTTTAGTTTTAATCATTCCAGCTGCTACCTAATGATTCATGTTTCACTTGTGTTATACGTCTGTAAATGCACCTGAAGTGTATTTTTATGCTGCGGGTCCTGTGTTTTACATGCGTGACTACAGTGATTGTGCATTGGGTTCAGAGTACTTTCAATACACAGGTCACCCACAACTCAATACTGTGCCTGAACACCTCCTGTGTAGACACACATGGAGCACTGGACCTGCTGCTGCTGCTGCTGCTGCGAACGCCCTGCTCACTCTTTGCCTTCTGTACAGACATGGCGTAAAACTCCTCTACTAATAAAAACTGATTGATGTGTGTTAGCAGACCATAATGGCAGGTTGAGGCAGGTTTCATTGCAAGATTTACACAGATGATGAAACTCTAAAATCTCAACACGCCATACTGAAAATGGATTCTTTGGATAAATATGTGCAATATGATTATTCTAAATTATGTTCATTTGCTGTGGTCAGGACAGAATCTATTTCCATTAGACAATGCTGACTGGTCAGTTAAGTGTTATGAACCATGAAACTACATCATAAAATTTAATGAAATATTGCAAAATATCACTGTTGTGTGCAGTCCCACTGCTTTGAGCTGACAAATGTTTTTTATTTACTCTGCCATCCATTTGCATACTCTATCATGTCATATCCTGTTTAAACTCTAAATCATAACATGCCGCAAGCAACAGACAACAGAGGTAAACCCACTACTGCATCTCTACAAATTTCTTTTCACCACTGCTCTAAAACCACATTCAGAGTGAAAGCTTCAGGAGCCAGTTAGACAATAAATGAGCTCATCTTTGCAACATGTTTGCAATCAAGATGCTGGACACTTAAAGCTCAGTGCTTTGAAAAGGCAATCTGCTGTGGCTAATGGCTTATGTTAAGATTTCACCATTGCCTTTACAACTCTTTACTGAGGCTTAGCCCCCAACTAGAAAAGCAGAAATAGTCTAGAACTCCTTCTTCTATTCAAGGCCCCTTTAATCCTCCTAAAGGCTTGCAATGTTCAGTGAAAGAAGTGGGAGGGGAGGAGGAGGACCTGGAGGGAGGAGGAGGGTGGTTAGGGGGGATATGAAAGCGACACGAGATGACCTGCGCAGAGAGATATCTTGACTCTTTATCTGAGGCTAAGCATCACTGAGCAGTCTCATTTGGGCTATCAAATCAACGGCAGGCTGTACTGTGTGAAAAAGTGCCCTTTCTTCTACCCTTGTGCAATTAGTGGCAGCTATCAGTTTGGAGGACAGTTTAATTGTACGCCTTCATTCAGACTGGTTCAATCGTTTGTCAAAGGCAGACTAAGTGCTCTTCCTAATTACATTGTTCATTCAAGGCCAAAGAACATGTTCAACACTCAATGACTCCTTTAGTAATAATACGTCAGACAGTATTATTTATATTCTTGAACTTGGTCTCATATAGAAGCAGTACTCCATCAGCACAAAAGACAAAATACCTCATTTTACTGTGACTTTTATATTCAAACTTTTGTTTCAGTTGAACTGCTTCACTTTTAATTATGTACAGGATGAATAAACTCTATTAGAGAAAAATGACTGAGTATCTACACTTGTTATCATCACCACTGGCATCACTGTCATTATCACCAGGCTCTGTCCAGTCACCTTGCCAGCAGGCCCCAACTGTCAGCTGCACATCAATCTGTGAGGGGTGGATGGGCCAGTCATCTGTCACCAGGTAGGGGTCGTAGGTCACTCCGTCCACATAGAGCATCACCACTGGGAACTCCACGTTGATGACGTAGTAATGCCACTCCTTGTCACAGATCTGGGGAAGAGAGAAAAAGAAAGTGTCATAAAACAGATTTCTGGTACTAACTCATTAATTCTAGTGCAAGGAAGTGATACATTCCCAGCACAATAATACATTACTATGCACAATCTGTTAGGCCTTTCCGCAATGGGAACTTAAAGTCCTGTGGCTTACTGTATAGCCATTTAGTGCATTTACACACACCTACAATAAGTAACCATACTACTTAGAGAAACCAGGTTACGTGGGTCATCAGAGAACATGTTTATATGCACTGCAGTAACCTGATTGTTTTGCATCTGCACATAAACACAATAGGTTGTTAAGCAGATTTCTCCTCTGCTCCAGATCATGTTCAGGAACCAAGGATTACTTATTTGCTGCTCCCTGACTATTTTTACTTATTTATTTATTTATTGGTGTGTGTTTCAGAGTGCAGCTTCTCCTCACAGTGCAATTTTTCTGATTTTAACATAATCCTTTTTTTTTTTTTTTTTTTTTTAAACTTTTATAGGCTTATTGGTGCTAGTTTCAGCTTCTTGGTTATTTTATAGGATGCATCACTGCATGTAATGATCTCTCCTTTGATCCGGCCACTCAAGTTAGAATCTGAAGCCAGTGAAATATGCCTTCTCCAAGAGAAGTCTACCTGGGGAAAGCAGGTTTCTTTCTTGAAACGTCACTGTATTCCACCAGCAAGGTCCTCTTATAGGGGATTCAGTGCAACATCTCGTGTTCAGAAGCAACAGCTCATTTTCATTGCATTTTTAAATCACAGCCTTAATAAAGACTGTAAAAAGGACGTGTTTAACTGAGTCCCTTAAATTAATTTACTGATACTGAAATCATTATCATTAGTTTCTGTTGGACAACTGCACTCATCTATCATACATTGCATAGAAATTATGTTTTTAATGACATAAAATACATGTGTTACACATGTTTCACATTTCCATAATCTCCATATCACAAGTTACATTTTCACATGAACTTCTCACAGTGCCACTACTAAACAACAAATGCAAGAAACTGGGCTGTTGCCAGAATTTTAGAAATCAAACAAAAAAGAAAAAAAAAAAAAATCTAATTTTCAGTTCAACTATTAAAATATGTTTTCAGCAAATTTATCTCCCAGCACAACTGTCTAACTGCTGTCTCAAAGTCCTGCACAATGCCAGGAATATTATTACACACTAGTGAAAAAAAACATTTTTGTATTTTGAATTATGTTTTTAGCTGACAACAATTTTAAGAATTCTGACTCAAACAAGCAAACACAATCCAACCTTAAAAACTAATTTCTGTGTAAATGTAGAATGTGAACTCCTCCCAAACCCTGGTGACAGGGATGGTGGGGATGGTGGTGTAAGATGAAACACAGACTATTGTAAATGAATGCTCTCTTGCAAACTATTATACTACATTTGTTCATACGTTAGTTTTTAAAAAAATTCTCAAACTTAAACAATCATATAGGTCACTGATCTGTATTCTCAGATATGACCCATAGGAGCATACCAGTGGCAGATCTTTGCTCTCATAATAACAATAATAAACACACGGTTATACTAGAACAGTTATGGCTTGGTTAGGTTTAGGCACAAAAACTACTTGGTACAGTTTAGGAAAAGGACCTTTGCTGCCACGCCATGGTTACAATAATATACCCATGGTTACAATTGTGGAACAGTCATCGATAAAAAAACAACGCCGACTTAAGGTTTCAAGCGGGAAACGAACAGCGGCCTCCTGTGAGAAAGTCCTGAGTTTTGTTGACCATTCGATCCACCCCAACCTCCTCCTAACACAGACTTTATCCCTCTGTATTCTATGTCACCTGTGTTCCTCCTTTGCTCCCGTTATAATTACTACACCCGCTAGAGGACAATAAAACATAACTATGAGTCATAATAAGCTGCTTGCACAGACGACCTATGGGCTCGTTTTTTACAGGAGGACAGCATCGGTAAAACACACAACAAACAACAGGCTAGAGACTGCTACATTAAAGTGAATGATGTTGCATTCTTCAGTGCAAAATTCCTCTGTGCTGTGGGGACACTGCAACAAAGAAGAAACAATCAAGGTGCAGAAGAAGGTTAAAACAGCCTTTATGTCATTAGCTTGCTTGCTAAAGATCAGCTTAAATACTTAGAATACTGAAGAGCAATTTGGCCTTGGTCCTCCTAAGGGAACAAATGCTCCCTAATCACCAAAAAACTGGCGCGGCGGGTGGACTTCTACGTCAATATCGTTTCATTTCCTGTTATTGAGGCGAGGATACAACATCCTGGCCTGTTGGTGTTCCGTTCTGCACAGCTGGTTAACACATATACAGCATGATCTGTAGTCGGTGCTCACAATCAATGGGGGATAATCTGATTGCAGTTTTGATGGTGCAGATTAGACCAAAAAGTGAATAAGTGATAACTAACTGATTAGCTTGTTAGGATGTTTGGACATACATGCACATACAAACACTAGTTTCAATGTGTCTCCAGGATACATATTGAAAATATATTGTCTTTTGCTTGTGCTCTTAATCTTTAACATCTTTAACATCTCTGTTGCATTATCTGATTTACATTTCATACCTTTATACACACCTAATTTAAGCTGACATTTTACACATACAGACTATTTCCTTCCCATGCTCTACTGCATCTTCCTCATTTCTACTGCTCAGTGTTCAAGACTGCTCGAGCCCATGTGGGATCTAGTGCCCAGTGGGTGACTTCCCCTTGCAGGCTTCAAGGAGGAAACGCCATGCGGCTCTTGCATCACAAGAGGCTGCCTCATAGTTGGGATGTCAATTGGAGACTGAAGAGAAAAATTATGTAGCCACACATTTCACCACTGCTTTGGAAACAAGAGGAGGTGAGTGAGAAAAGAGAAAGAATGATTTGGATGCCAATATTTTTAATCAAGTATGGCAAATAGGTAATATTTTATTTAACATTAACATTTTATGATCAATAAACATTAAGTCTTCAAATTAAAAAGCAAACCGTAGCCCTCTGAGGCAGTAACATTAACTGCCTACCTGGAAAACTAGTGAAAGACATGAGATAAACTGATAAATAAATAAATAAAAATAGAGAGTTCTCTGAAACACCTTCCGCACTGTTTTACATATTGGGAATTAGTTTGAGAAGCTTTTATGGATCTTTCACCTTGAAAACATGGTAGAAACTTGTATTTGACATAAATTGAAGCTGAAGACAGGTGCAATTCTTTAATGGAGGAAACAAACATTTAATGGTCACTTCTCAAGCTTACAGGGGGTCAGAACTCGATAGTAACAAGATGTATTTTGGGTTCAGCATCACTTAAGGCTAAGAACTAAGGAACTTTGCCAACATAAAATCAATGAGCCCCTGACAAAGTTAGTATGGTAATGAGATTGTTGCAAGAACTGGTAGTGTGGATGTCACCGTCCAAAAATAGTTAACAGTTGTGGCAAGCAGTAGGCTTAACACATAACAGCACCACACAAGAAAACACAGCCATTTTATTAATTTCAATAAATATTCATGTTCATCTCTGCATTGGCACAGCAGAGATGATGGTTACAGAGGTCTCTAGCAAAGAAACAGTGTTAATCCTGACAGATTGTTTGCTGCAATGCAATGTGTCATCAGTTGGCGTGCTGTGCTGTGTTGGCCAATCCAATTTGTGCACACACACATTCCTGGTAGTTTACCCTTTAATGTGAATGTTGTAACTTTGCTGTTTACCTCGCAATTGTGTGAAAGACTACAATAAAATGTAATGGAGTTGGCAGAGATGTCACAAAGTTCAGCATCTTGTCAGAAAAATGATTAGAACTTGGGAGAACAGGTGCAGTGCTGTGCATGGGAGGATGCCACAAATGGAGAAACTTTGCTCTGTGTTTGTTTACTGTGTGTAGGTGGTGGAATCAATGTCCATTAAAAAACATCAGAACTGGAAATAACATGGAGAACCATCCACTATTGCACAGGCTCAAAACTAAACAGTGTATATGGGGGTGTGTGCTTGTGTGAGAGAGAGCGAGACAGCGACTCCACAAGGATATACCACTTGTAATAACACCCACCCACTAACAGTCACGCATACATGAATGCACAGACATCAATCCACCACCATTAATTGTCAACTTCAAAAACTTCAAAGCCAAAGTTAAAGTTTAGGAGAGCAGCTCTGGCTTGCCTTCTTACAAAAGCGAAGCAAAAAGTTTTGTATTCCCAAACCCCTCCACTTTCGTGTGTCTCTGCCTGATGCAAATTGACAGATGGAAGGAATGAATGAAATAAATAACCTCACAAACAAAGTAGAGGGAGGACGTGAAACAACCAGAGGACAAAGAAAGTGAAAGCGAGAGTGAAGGAGGTAGAGAACGAAAACATCACACATCAAAGATCTTTCATCATCTCTTGGGGCAGTCGACAGCAAGAAGAAAACAAAATTGCTATCTCTCCCCCCACCAATCTCACTCTCGTTTTCTCTCTGCAGCTTATTTGGTCTCTTTTCTTCTTGCCTTTCTCTCCATTAGAACATGACTGTGGGAGTTGTTGCCTCAAGTCCTTTTGAGTTGAAAGTCTTTAAGAGATCTGTCACCTAACCCTTCTAACTTCAAACAAGAGATGGAGGAATGAGATAGAGAAGGTAGGAGAATAAAGAGAGATGAAGTGATCTGAGATTGGAAGGTGGCAGGGGCAGAGAGATGACAGTGAGGGAAAGAGGAAGGGCAGAGATTAAAGAAAGAGAGGGAGGAAAAGAGAGAGGGAGGAGGGGAAAATAAATTATATCAGAAAAGACTTTCAGAAGAAAGTGGGAGAGGAAGGAAAAGTGAGGAAAACTTAAAGCTGAAACCTTTATTTCACTGCATAGAATTCAAGAAACTCTTAGAAACAAAATCAGTGGAGAAAAGACAGACATTCTCGAAATATGCTTATTTGCTTTTTTGCCATGAGTTTAGAGTGATAACACTCTCAAGTCTGTGCCCTACATACAAAGCTAGCAACACTAGATGGTTAGCTTGGCTTGGCTAAAGACAGAGAAGGGGGAAAACAGCTAGTCTGGCTCTGTCCAAAGGTTAAAAAATCTGCCTGTTAGCACCTTTAAAGCTTATAACCTACTGTTAATAACAGTTAACAGTAAACAAGACTACACATTAATTAGCGAGTTTTGCCAAATTAGTGATTTTCTTGCAAGATTTGGTGACTTTTAA
This sequence comes from Lates japonicus, assembly GCA_033238685.1. Classification (NCBI taxonomy): domain Eukaryota; kingdom Metazoa; phylum Chordata; class Actinopteri; family Centropomidae; genus Lates; species Lates japonicus. The sequence continues at coordinate 2,449,494 of BRZM01000015.1, read as the reverse complement.
AACCCAAAAATAGCAACGCATCCAGAAACTTTTTGGGCAGAGTCACTAATATTTCTCAGTGAATGTGCTTAATGTGGATGTGGATGGTGGACTGAATGTGTTCACCAAGTGGGGTAGGGCAGCTACATGTTCAGTTCACCAATCAGCAGCAAGAAAGAAGTGTTTTAGTGTCTGCACTGCAAGTCTCCAAGTAGGACTCTGTATACCCCTTATCATCCCTTTTGACCTCATCCCAAAAATGCTTTGTGGTGCCCCTACCACATCATGCTACTTCCACTTTAACTTGTGAGAGAGAATGGTCATAAATGGTTGCTTGGCTACAACAGAACAGTCAGTAAAAGATTAAACATGTGTTGCTGTTATTTTTATGGTTAGGACAGCCTCGATAGATGACCTTAAGGAGCCAGTATGCTTCAAACTAAATGCTTGTCAGATCATTGCTTTACACCCACTATTCCAATATCAAAATGGGGGTGTCTGCATCTGACAATATTTTTAACTTTTTGAGACCAACAACGCAATACAAAGTCATCAATGAAGTGCACCACCATGAATGCCTATGAGAACAGATTGTCCAAGAGTGTTAATTTTTATTCCCATATTTATAATTCATCACTTCTCACTTCTTTTTATAACAGCAGGATTTTTACCCTGTCTTTGAGTGAGGCCATTCGAAACAGGTATAACCATTTAGCCTTTACACAAGGCCAGATTTCATACAAATTTGTACATGTCAAGAACTCTGGCTTTGCTTGCCCACAAGGCTGGCAAAATGCAATGTATCAAATAATCAGTTTGAGTTGAAATAACATTGGTTTCATAGTAGGTTATATATTGCATTAGATTGCTGGTTATCTGAGGCAGCAAAAAAGCCTATAAACACATGGATTTATTTTTAGCTTCTAGTATGGGCATGAGGAGCAGGACTGAGAGAAAAGAGGGAAGGGTGGGAGAAAGAGGTAAAGAGGTGAGCAGGGGTTGAGGGAGGGCCTGGGGTCTGCTGGAGGAGGATCCCACAACAAGTTATTGAGCATTGAAACAAAGGTGACTTTAAGGAGAATTGGGGAGGAAAGTGAAAGCAGAGGTGTAAAACGAAGGTATTGGTTGGGAGGGATTGGATGGTGGGGTACCAAATGAACCTGGGAACGATCACATTATAACAAAAGAGATACGATGTAGCAGAACATCACTTTAACAGTAGGTTTTGTACCGTTCAAGTCAATTCGGTGACTTTAATGAAACTGTCAGCAGTCAGCGTAGTGATGCTAACCCTTCATATGCGAAAGCAGTACATCTATGCAGAATCTAATACATGAAAAATAAATTAGTGGTTGGCACTGTCACCTCAGAGAGTCGTATGTTCTCTCTGCTTTAATATGAGTTTTCTCCAGGTGCTCTAGTTTCACTGCCCCCACAAAAGATATGAATAGTATGTAGTACAAATAGTCTTGCCATTGTCCTTGACCGAGGCACTGACCTTGGACCAGATTTAAATCAGTCTGAAAGGATCAGTTGTTTGGTTTATAAAAATCTAAACTATTATTGTTGTAAATTGTTGTCTAAAAGCTCAATGATTATCAGTATCATTAAAACAAAAGCTCTCATGCAGGCCCATTTGTTTTGCCTCAGAAATACCTTGTCTGCAGATTCATTAGCAAAAGTAGTGTTTGCTAACACATAATTGCCATAAATCATCGTCAGGTTTGTGTCAACATGGAAACCATTATCATGTCAATTGTGCGTAAGCATCCAAAATTAGGTGTCTAAGAGGCTATAATTACAAAAATAGAAGAAACAATTAAAAGAGAGTGATAGCGGAGGAATAGGTTCTGGTACACGTGTGTATGCATCTGTCTATACAGGATGTCCTGAGTGTGTTTCTGTGTGTGCGTGTGTGTGTGTGTATGGGAGAAGTACTTGAAGGTGACTATGAATTACCGGCTGGCAAAAGTGACTAATTAGAATGGCAATTATACAGCCGCTCCCGGCAGAGACTGAGAGTCAACAGCCAAATGACCTCTTGACAAGCTCATAATGGGCCACAGGCATGCGTGCACACATACACACACACACACACGCATACACACGCATAGACACGCATACACACACACAAATCCACTGGGTTTTAGGCTGCATGGCCATTTTACTGAGACTGATCACATTGACTTTCTTACCTTGCTGGGTTTATATAGAACAACAGATTGGTTGGAGTGGAGAAAAACACTGTGTAATATTACAAAATTGGGGGCATCCTGCTGATTCAGTGGTCTAAGTGGTACATACAGTACCAAGTATACAGCGTACAGTGTCCTGGGTTTGAATTGATTCCTGGGCCTGTCTACTGTAAGCTGTCTTTAAACCTGTATTCTTGTTTGTTTGGCAATGAAGAGAACAAAACTAGTTTCCTCGTTCTTGGTCCATTCAGGCATCATTTACTACAAAGTTGTAAACATGAATCCACATGGATTGATGGGTGACTTTCATTGGACTGCTCTGGTGACCCACTTATCTCCTTTCATTAGCTACTCATACTGTACCTTTATGTCCTTGAGGAATGTATTTTCTTTGCCTGGTGATCACAAAGAGGTCATACAGAAACAGCTGGAGTCAATTCTAGCTGACATTGTCTGAGAGGTGGACCCTGGACAGATCACCAGTCTATCACCGGGCTGACACATAGAAACTAACAAACATTCACACCTACAACTTAAAAGTCACCACTTAACCTAACCTGCATGTCTTTGGCCTGTGGGAGGAAGCCGGAGTGCCTGGGGAGAACCCACACAGGCACAGGGAGAACATGCAAACCAGGTGAACCAGGATTCAAACCCAGAACTTTCTTGCTGTGAGGTTACACCGATAACTACTGCACCACTGTGCCGCCCTGTTTTTAATTTGAGTTGATGAGAAAAAAAAAGTTTTAAAGTTATGTTGTAACAAAAGCCCTTGCCTTTTTTTTGTCTCTCTCATGCACCTTGGGAAATCACACCACTTTGGCACACCGTCATTAATGCAGCAATCAAGTTGTGGAAAGAACATTTTGTTACAGCAGCTTCAATTAAAGATTAAAATGATTATGCTCCTGCCTATTGCCATGTTTTGAGCTTCATTAATATTGTGGCTGGTCTGTTCTCTGAATATAAGGCATGTCTGATGGGACACAATTTTCATGGTGCTCTAGGTTAAAACAACATTTAAGAGGGTCAAACAGAAAAGTTTGGTTTTTCCTTTCAATTTTTGTATTTTTTACAATAACACAGTTTTTAGTCATTATTCTAAATGGAATGCTTTGACTCCAAACTTTGGTTAAGTTATCTTTGAATGCATGGTATTTTGTTTGCCTCGTGAACTTTTTTTTGACCACTAATGATGATTATTTCAAGTCCTCCAGTATGGCCTAATTTGCTGTAAATCACCAGAATGTGCTTACATTTTCTGCACAATCTGAGGCAAAGATACTGTGTGAGTTAAAAGGGACAGGTGCATGCCAGTGTTGTGAAAACAACATAGACAGACAGACACACTGTCCAAGGATATCATTATCTCTGATGTCCATTGCAAATAAACATCCATAAATCTGCATAGAAGTCAGAGAGAAAGATGCGCTCCTTATAACTCCAGAACCCACCTGAGAATCATCATATTTTAAGTTATCTTCAGTATCAGTTACTTTGATTAGTATCAGTATGAATTACTTTGATCAGTATCAAGGTATCCAGTGATACTTGCCAATTTGCCAAAATATAAACCATCAGACTTTGAAAATCTCTTGGTCACAACAACCTGAATGCGTAGGTGTTCACTGCACATGTGTGCCAACATGCTCATGTAAGTTGTGAACCCACAAGCAGATTTCTAATTCCCTCTAAATGCTTGTCACGGACTCAGGAGAGGTGTTAATTTGTGGAACAGGAGTTAATTATCTACCAGAAGTGCTCCTGATTACCTTGCATGTTTTCTTTCACAAATTCTTATGAGTAGAAAAAAAGTCTATTGCAAACAGGAGCAACAAAGGAACAAAAGTGCTGGGACGATCAGAGGAAAGCACATAAGGTAAACAGAGAATGTTTAAAAACCAGCAGGAGGACATTTTCAGGCTGATAGAAAACAAAAGATATTGAACATGCACTAATGGCAGAGTGGTTCAGAGTCTGCATTAATGGACAGCCACAATATCTCTCCCTGGTGTGGGTAAACATCTTTACCCATCTGGTTTTTTGTTTTTTTGTTTTTTTTAACCTCATCGTAGCCACTTTGATTCGGCCTTTCAGAATATCTCATAGCTTTACAGTGCAACAAAAAATAAATAAAGTAGAAAAGCCTTACTGTAATTTAAAATGGATTTGTACTCTGTGAATTGAAACCATTATGTGCAAGTCAGCCAAGGACATGCTTTTGTTTACTGCTGGATGTTATATGATGAATGGGGAGCATGTTAAACCAAAAACACTAAAATATAAATTTTTTTTACTTTGTAACTGTGGTTTATGTCAGACGCACTCAACTGCACACCATCAGTCTCTTAGCAGACATACAGTACAGTCCTCTTCCTTTAACTGTCTGTCTCTCTAATATAAACACACTTTGCAGACACATTTTCCTACCTAATTTCCTCATGTTAGTTTTGGGAACACTTTGGCCCACATAAGACTTTTTGGTTCCAAAGGTCCCCAAAGTGTTTTGCTTTGGGTTTGTTAGCAAACAGAAAATATTCAGTTACAGAAACTGGCTTTACCTTATTTCACCCCAGTTGATCCCTAGTTGGAAACTCAGCTGAGCGTGGCATCTCTGCAGCTGCACCATAAAATCTAGCTCTGCTGTAGCTTCAACTGTGAACTACCACTGTCTGTATCAGTATTCAGTACTGTTCGAGCACTGATACTGATATTTTGGGACAGGTTGTAAACAGACAGACAGTTCTTCAGTATTTTTATATTGGGATTGTGGCTGGATGGGTGGGATGGGGTGATTCTATTCCTACAGAGGTAGATGATATGAACTGAACATTATAGTATGTAGATGACAGTGAATTAAATATGTGTCCATCTTAACAGTATCACCCACTCTTTTATCATCTTCTGCTTTAATTCTCTAGTCTGGACTGATAAAGTATAAAAACATGCTGCAACACTTACTACAGTACTTCAGATTCAATTCAGACAGAAATCCTCTGAACTGAGTGTCATAGCAATTGTTTTGGAATAGGGCCAGGCCAGAAAGGAGTACAGTCTCACACTGACACCAGGAGACTTTGTGTACAGTATATTCAGGGATTTAACTGCAGTCTTGAAGGTTGAGAGCCTAGACGGAGTAATCAGAATAATCACACCTTTAGGTTACATTTAGAGCAAAACAACTAAAATCATGGTGAAATGATGGCTGCGAAGGGCATTTAGCTAGTAAAATAATGTCCAAGAACGTTGGGTGCCTGCTGGGAAGTTTTTCAGCATACTATATTACCTTAGCTGTTTTGAATAAGCAATATGAGCTAACTGGCTTTACAGTATATTCATCTTCTTAAATGACCAAAAAGTGATATTAGTGTGATGTTAGAGGGTTTTTCCTTTGACCTAAGTTAGTCCACTTCAGTCAGCTGTCCTAAGTCACTGCTGATGCAAACTGCTGCTGCTTCACCTTAAAAGCTTTCCACCACGGAACAAGAGGGATGCCTCTATTGTAAAGTTACAGGAAATACAACAGATTTATCACTAAACTAGCTGAGTTTCTTTGGCAGAACTGTTCTTCACTAAAACCAGGTCTAATCAACCAGAGACAGACATATTCTGCATTGTTTGGTCTGCAGATTATTTTGTTGCAGGAGGGAATAGTACAAACAGAGACCTGTCACACTGAGCTGAAAAGGGCAGCAGGTGACAAGCTTTTACTGTGGTTTGTGACCAGCACACCTCCAACTTGGTAAACTACTTTACCTTGCTGTACGGGTGCAGTGGAAAAATACTTACACCACAGCATGGCTTGGTCTCCCCACTCTGGAAAAAGTGTTTTAGCCAGAAGAAAGATGACAAGACGTGTGTTCCACTTGTTGTGCAACTACAAAGACACAAGCTGAAGTAAAGTGCTGCAGGTGTGTGTATGAGTGTGTGGGTGTTGGGGGACATCATCACCATCTTGCAGTGAGACTGTGATTGTCATTTTGTTTTCAAATTCTTTTATTCATTCATTGTTGGGATAGAGGAGTATAAAATGAGGAATACTTTTGTCTACTGTTACTTTATAAAGAGGCCAGAAAGGTCAGACCCACTGTAAGGTCACTTCCTTTGTGGTTTTGGCTCCACTGGTTGAAGAAAATCTATGCAATGCCATGGCAGTAAGTATTGTTGGTGTGACATTGGCATAATATTTTTAAGTGGTGCACATACACTCACCGAGCACTCAATGCGTGGCAGCTATGTGGATGGAAACTCCATGCTGATGAGAGAAGTCAGGGGAGAAGTCGATTTGGTTGGAGCTGACAGAAAAGCTAGATAACTACCCTTTACAACTGTGGTGAGAAAAAAAGCATCTCAGAATGCACAACATGTCCAAAGCTGTGGCAGATCAGCTATAACAGCAGAAGACAACGTCGTGTTCCGCTCCTGTCAGCCAAGAACAGAAATCTGAGGCTGCAGTGGGCACAGGTTCACCAAAACTGGACAGCTGAAGACTGGAAGACCGGTCAGAATTTGGTGTCAGTAACATGAAATCATGGATCCAACCTGGTGTAATGGTGCAGAGAATGTTTTCTTGGCACACTTTGGGCCTCTTAATCCCAACAGATCATTGCTGAAGCCTATTTGAGTATTGTTGCTGACCATGTGCATCAGTTTATGGCCACAATTTACCATCCTGTAGTGGTTACTTCCATCATGATACTGCACTATGTCACAAAGCAAAAGTCATCTGTACATCTGTACACTGTCATCAGTGCACCTCAGTGGCCTCCCCAGTCACCAGATTTTAAACCACTTTAACACCTATGGGATGTGGTAGAGCAGAAAATTGGCAACATGAACATGCAGCTGACAAATCTGCAGAGATTATGTGATGCAATTATGTCAGCATGGACCAAAAGTGACACATTCATTTGTACATTTTCATTTACATGTTTGCAGATATTTCCATGTTGGCCATTCCAGAGCCAAGTCACATCTGCACACGTAAATCTCTGCTCTACAAAAATAACTTTCGGATGATTCAATAGGCTTGTTAAGTTCCAAAGAAAAATTTGTGCTGTCTGGCGATTTTGGTGCAGATGCTACTGAACATTGGTGGTGGGCAGTAACAAGTGCAGGAATCATAGTATGTAGGAGGAAAAAAAATGCTGTTTATCCAGTAAGGCCTGAACTCATTATTAATGCATGCATGATGCTAGATTTGTTTGTTGCATCAGTCTGGCAGATAGAGTCTCATGGTGGCTCCTGTATACTACTGTATGTGCTACCTTAAATAAAGCAGTAGATATCACAATGGAGGAAAAGACTGTGACATTGAAGTAATGTAGATTCCTGTGTGAGGGGGAAGAGTCTGGTAGAGGAGAAAAGAGACTGTGAAACAATAGCAGCCTCAGCAAGAGGGGAAAAAAATACATGCTCCCACAGGTTTAAACTGTCAATACAAACCAAGCAGTGGTGAAAGTTGCCACAGACCTTTAGCAGAGCAGTGAAAGGAGACAGACTGGGGGGGGAAACATCGAGCCATCTTGCCCACTGCCACACTACATCCATCACACGCCTCCTCTTGATTACCTAAACCCTGACAACATGTGCACTGCTGATACTCCTACGCCAAATTTACCAGCCCTCTACCAGGCTCTCTTATTCTTCTGCCTCTCCATTGCTATCTCTTCTTCAGTTCTCTCTTTCTCATTCTTTTTTCTTACCACATTTAAGGTCAGGGTGGGATGTGCACAATAAATCTTCACTGTAGATTCTGACAGCCACCCTCAATCCAGGAAGTGGTCCAGCCAGTCAGAGGCAAAAGCTGCACTGCACATAAATTTTCCCTCTTAAAAACTTTTTGGGTAGGCAGAAAGTCTGGGAGGAGAGTTTGGGGAGTGTTATTTGGCCACAAAGTAAGACAAATTGGTGGAAAAAACAAAAAAACAACAACAAAAAAAAAATGAAGAAACTAAGAGGGTGGAAGAGGGCGAAGGGTAAAGTGAGAGATTTGCTGGAAGAAGAGGGGATTCAGCAAAACCATTTTGCCCAGATTAATATGATGAATGGCACAGAACAGCAGCTTTTACTGTGCGGTTATTTTCTTTTATTTGGTTTTTGTGCTCCTCTTTACCACAAAGTGATATCAAAGGTCTTCAGTTTTTCAGAAACTCAAACACACCTACACACACGCACGCACACACACACACACACTGGGGGCACCACATTGTGCACATCGTCTGCACAATGCACACACATGGCCCTATTGGGCATACACACATATCTCCTTATCTTTATATGCACTTACACACATAGATACACAGATATACCATTTCCACATTCAATGTAGCTTTCTATGTAGCAACAGAAAAACTTACATAACACCCTCTGAAGATGTAAAACGCCACTCAATATTTGCTACAAAGTTATCTCAATTGACTTGAGACTTTATTTCTCAAGAGGGACTTGAAACCTAACTTGGACTTCTTAAGTGCTAAAGCTGAAGGCAACTGTACTTTTAGGTAACCTAAAAGTACAGCTGCCTCCAACTTTAGCACTTAAGACTACCATAACTTGAATGACTGAGAATCTACACAGACATAATAACTTGGACTTGTCATAAAGAACTAGTCACAAAAGGACTTGGACATGGACATGTCAGAAATTACTTGAAGCTTAACATTAGCTTGTCATGAAGGACTTGAGTCTCAAATTTGTTACAAAGGACGTATAACTCTTCTCTGAAGTTGGTATGCTAACCACCTTGCCCTGGCCAATCTCATCATCTTTCTGATAGCAACTCACTGCAGCTTCCAGACTCCCATGAAGAAGTAGCACTGCTCAAAGGGTGTATCCTAACAATGGCTGAAGCTCTTGGCAAGCGATCATCACCACCAGCTACTCCAGGAAAGAAACCATGTTTGGCAATAGAGAAAACTTAAAAATAGCCCCTTTAAGGCCCACTAACCATCCACACTCACTGACACATAGATAAGAAATACCACATGCCACTATGCCCAACTATCATACCCAACTATCTATACCACTCTGCACATCACTGATCACATAATATACACACAAACACAAACACAAACACACACACACACACACACACACACACACACATAGAGTCACAGTCAGGCAAGGTAATAAAAGCCATTGCTCTACTCTACCCGTCATTTAGTGGCCTCACCAGTATGATTTCCACCTATCTAAGATCTATAGTATTTCCCACTCTCATAAAGAGGAGGTAATATTATCCAGGGAGGGTGGGATGTGAAAGAAATAAAAATGATGGAAAACTGCATGGAATGTGGTTTTGGAAAGTGTGTTTGTAATAAAGGCTGATTTCATTTGAGAAGCAGACTGTGGTAGCAGAGGCTGAGAGACGCCTAGGCAGAATATGATAATATTGTCTGAGATGAATGAGTGATATCATTCTGAGAGGCTTGCAACAACAAAACCTGCCTACTTCAATTAGGCTTATTAAATTATTATTTAATCATTATTCTAGCAAAGATTGTGTTTGAGTGATATCATGTTGATATATATTGTTTATTGTCTGTTTCAATTTTTTTCAGCTACTCTCCCCTAATATGTTATATAAAGGCATGTGCCTGTCCTGATCAGGGGTCATTTCTGACAGTTTTTCCCATTGTTGTCTTCATCACCATCTTTCCTTTTTTCATCCCTGTCCCCTGAGGTGTTTCTCTCTTTCACCTACCATTTCTGTCCCTTTTTTCATTCTCTCACTTCCTCAGTCCTCTGTCTCTATCCTTTCATCTTCCCATGGTTATTGATTCCTGCTGTCAATAAGATCCTCCAGCCGCATACAAACAAGGCTATTTGCATGGCTGCCAATCAATATAAAAAATTCAGGCTACTCAGCTGTCCACAATAAATCCACTGTTTTAATGTGAATATCTGTTGTGTGAGCATCTGAGGAATGATGAGCTCTCTGATGACACCTGTATTTCAGAGGGATTTTGATACAGAAGAATTGCATGCTCCACTTGGCACAATTTTACAGGTAGAGTGGCATGGACAATCATGTATAAAGGCCAATGTAAGTCTCCCCCTTACCCTTGAGGTACAGCTGGACAGTGGTTACAGTAAAGCTGTGAGATGTTAGCCCTGAGCTGAGTAAACAGTGAGATCTTAGTCCTGACCCAGAGGTAGATGATGACTCAGAACACACACATGGAAAAAACATCTGTAGGAGCTTAGTGCATTAAAAAAAAAAAAAAAAAAGCATGGAAAATTAAACTGTGTTGGGGGGGTGGGTGGGGGTCTGTGTAAACACATGGACAAGGGGCGCAGGTGGACTGAGAAGACAAGAACCAGGGTTGAAACTGTATGAGTCTCCATGTACTTCAAACAGACAGTCAGGATGACCCTTCAAAAACCTGTGTGTGTGTGTGTATGCACGTGTGTGTCCATCATGTTCTTTGGAGCCCGGTGGTACAGCAGAGCTCTAAATTTAGCGGACTCTTTAGTAAGAGTCATCTATCATTCAACACGAACCCTCCCATGACGAGGGAGAGTGTGTGTGTGTGTGTGTGTGTTACAGAGAGAAGGTAAAACAGCAGCACAGATAAGGTAAGAGACAGAGAGACCTGCAAAATGTGAAGGGTTTTTTTGTCCTCTTTTCTGTTAATGCTGAACACAAGCTACAGGATTTTTCTAAAATATGGAAATTGAAAATACATTTGTCAGTTGTTAAGCTCATACGCTCTTTGCTCTTCATTAACTGGGACAGTACTGTTGCTTGATGTTTAAGGACAAAGGGGATGAAGAAAACACACATTTCACAAGGAAAATTGTGATTTTTGGTCATTGTGGATTGATTGTTAATCACTTGGCTAAATGGTTCAAATTTAAAAATGTGTAATACCATGTTGCTTGTTTCACTCATCTGTTTGATGCTGTTTGTTGATCAAAATTGCACCACCCTCATTTACACATTAATTTGGTGCAAAATGGGAGACAGCTGTGTGTGCTATTATTTGAGCCTGTGGTACTGGTGTGTGCTCCTCATAGCAGGTCTGTCCCTGAGAGCCAGCCAGTGTGTATGACTGCCATGTGCCTTCCCTTTTCCACTACCAGCATCTCCTTCTTCCCTTAGTGAGACAGATGTTGCGCAGACCTTCACCATTTTTAGCAAACAACACATTTTTCTGACTTCATAATGAAAACAACATAATTTCATAAGCTTGTCAGGTAGAGATGTCCCTAAACATCCTGTAGTTTACCAACAAGGAGTTTCTGATGGATGCAGTCAACAGCAGCACATCAGCAATTTCAAAATGCCAGATGCTCAGCGTGTGGATTATGCTCAGGAGATGTTTGTTTCAACAATAAGCCTGGACCAGTTAGGAGGCAACCGTGGGGGAAGATCATGCCAAGTGGTTGGCAAAAATTTTTTAAAAATGACATGCTGTTCTACACCTTTTATTGTCATGACTGAGAGAACATTCCGGCATTGTACATGTCTATAATGGATGTGAGTGCACACTTTGAAATTCACTTGTTAGCTTTTACAACCACATTCATATGGTAATGTAGAAGGAAGCACATAAAAACCTTTTTGAAATTTGCCTTCACAGGATGGTGCTAAGGTCATGAACTTTTCAATTCATGCAGCCATTAAACTAGAACGTATTCAAACTTTGGACAATTTGGACTTGAGACTTTCTTTCTTACTCACAGTGAGACAGACTATGTGCAGTTGGAGTGGTGAGATTAGTCTCAGCTCAGTTGCTTGATGTTCTTTTAGGAAAGAGCTCTTTAGCAACCCTTTTCCGAAATCTAGTCCACCTGTAAAAGTTATTGTATTATAATTTATATATCTATAAAGTCACAATTCTATCTACAGTATTAACAAGTATTAACAAAGAACTTATTAAGAACGTAAGTTATTATCAAATTCATGACCATTTTTGCAGTTTACTGTAGGTGCACAGAGCCACAGCAGATTGAAGCCAATATTAAAAATTTCCAGAATTAATTAATTCACTAGAAGGCCCCCAGGCAAAAATGTGCTGAGGATCCTGCTACCCTCCACCTCATCTTTTTTTGTGTATGTATTTTAAATGTATTAAGCACAAACTAATTTAGGGAAATGCATCAATTGTATTTTAATTAAGAGGATTAGTTAATAATGCAGGTGTTACCCTCAGGTTCCCATCATTTTAGTTTAGAATGTACTTTAGTGGTGCATGATTTGCAATCAATAAAATCACCACAAACTAACTGTCACATGTTAGACCTGGAAGCTGGGGCTGGGGCCCTGAGCAATGACCCACTTTAACCCATTGGTAAAACTATCCACATTAGTGTTCTCCAACAGACTGACTGACATCTTCATCCCCAGAGCCACACTGCTACAATGGCTTAAAGGTCTGACTAGTATGCATAGACTGGTTAGAATGGAGTATACACGTATGAGACAACTACAGAACAAACAGGCCAAACCTGTACGACACTACATGGATGGTCACTGATTAAATTTCTAATTTCCCACTGCTGTCCACCCTGAAATCAGAAAAAATCCCCCCTGAGTGTTTGCTTGATTGCTTCCCTGAAAAAATAAGTGTTTTCCATGGGGTAGCCGAAGGTAATGATGTCACTTCCACATTCAATTTAGACTCCTGGTGGAAACATCATTTAGATCTCAATTATCCCCGCCGTTTTCTTCTCATTCTTTTCTTAGCTGAAAGGCTCGAGGTGACTTCTCATTGATTTTCTCTTCTTGCCAAAGTCCCCGCACCCTGTCAAATGAGGGCACAATGCAGGTTTTCTTCTGACTGTAAACTGAGCATTTCCATTTATCTCACTGTGTGGGACATGTTATAAAACAGAAACATGGAAGCAACGAAACACCACTAATATTCACTAGACTCAAACAGAAATTCTATCTTTTATAGTCCTAAAGGGCTAAACATGTATCCCACCAGCATTTTCATGAAAATTTGGAGCATGGCTTAAAAATGGACATTCATGATTTACCAGTGCAAATGATTGTTTAGGGTAGTGTTGGGTCACAACATATAATGGTGTAAATGTTATGTACTGATATAAGTTAGACCTCACTTGAGTGTTTGCAAAGGCAAAAGGCTAATTTACTCAACTTAAAGATAAATGAAACTTTCAATATATTTCAACCAGGGTCTTATTTCAGTGGTGTGTGGTGAAATTTTGCAGCAAAATTTAGCAAGCAGAGCTTAAGAGCCAAATACAACCCCAATTTAAACTTCACAGATGGACTGCAGCCTACCTAATCCTACACATCCTTGCAAAAGGAGTTATTAAAAGATGCTACACAATACACCAGAACTCCTCCTCACATATGTTGACCAATGTGATTAGAATGACAACTTATACCAATCTAAGATGATGAACCACAACGTAATTTGTTCATTTACTTGCTACGGTTTCCACACACATCTGTGCATGTGTATAACAAAGTGTGCAACATCATAACTGATCTCAGAGCGGTGGAAGTGGACTCAAGGGCAGCTTAACAAGCACACTTGTCTATAGCTAGCTATAACTAGTTTCCTGTCAAAGATCACAGGATTATCCACAATGCACCTGCTCAGAAGTCCAAACAGTGCTGCTCCTCCAGCTGTGTCAACAGGACACAACCACACCCTCAAAAATGGCAGAAATCATATATGCATACAACCTATAGCTTCGAGAGACAACAGCCTACTGCTGCCACGAGACGGTGGTAAATCACAACATAATGCAAACAGGCAATATCAGAGCAGTTATGGTATAGAGTACTGTTCTGAGATGTAAGGAGAGATTTCACTTCCACTTTGGTATTGTTCTTATGTCTATTGATGCCTATTTTTGGCATTATTTCTGGTCAAGCACAGCTTTAATGCTGCTTGTTAACTTGACCCAAACTGAGACAAACAATTTTAGGAGGAATTTAATGATTATGTAATAATTACAGTATAATTTTGGATGTTTTTGTGGAAAACTAACTAGCTAGCTAACTAGTATGAACAAACTTCTGAGTTGGTAAGGTTACACTAACCCTAACTCTCTCTGAGTTGGAGAAGGTGTCTTTATTTTTTATAAAGCTGCACTGTTAATAATATGTTTTATATGAACAATGAGTCAAATGACATTTCAAAGCATTGTTCAGAGTGAATCCTCAGATACACTCCACTCAGCTGAGGTGCGGTTTTTATAACTACGATGAGCAACTCTGGCAAAACAACATACAGATTTTGGGCAAATCAGTGCAAATCTCCTAATATTTTTTCAAATAACTTAACTTAAATCTTACATAAACATTTCAAACAGAGTCCACACAAAAACAAACACAGAAGTTAGTCCCATGGTTAGCAATTTTTTTTCGCTGTGCAAAATCTATTTTGATTAGCCAATAAGTACATACAGTTATTGCTTATCGTTTCGTATGTAACATGATTCTACAGATGTCGAAATGACTGTTCTTCCAGTTGATTTTGGGCAGGTGAAACACAGTCACCAGCAGGGGACACTTTCAGTAGACACACAGTCTGTCATCAACAAGTCGCACTTTTTGCAGCAAATTTTTCCCTTATGCATCCTCTTGCAACATTTTTGCCTCTTTTTTTCCTCTTCGTTTATTCTTGACCACTGTGCTCTGGTTTAAATAAATTTGAACAAAGTAAATTACTCACAATGCCTCATAATATAGTCTACTGGATCACTGTCATTTTCTGCTTCTCTTTTATACCAATATGCTAAAACAACTCCAGATCCAAAGCCTCACACATGGCCAGCAAGTTATCCAATTAGTTGGTCCTTGCAGTTAGCTACAGCAGCTAATCCAGGGGGTTACTTTTTGTGTTCACCTTCATTTGGATCATTTGAAATGATTTATGTAGAATTCAATCAAGCAACCAACCAGGCTTGACTGACTTACTTCAAAAGAATTTGTCTAGATCAATGGAATAATAAAGTTGAATTAACTGTTAATACACCATCCAAGAACCTGAGTCTGCATCTGGTTGTGTGAGTGAGTTATTCTTTCAGCCAGTGAATTTCCTGGACACCCAATCCAATTTTCTACATAGTTGGAACACATGCAGCAGCTCAGTCAGTGCTGGCTCATACAGAAAACCTGTTCAAGATTGACAGCCTCCCTCTCTGAGATGCTGGAATGAAAGTCTGCATTTAAAGAATATGAAACCGCACACAAAAGACATGTTCAATACTAGCCAAATGCAAAGCTCTTCACTGAAGTCAATAAAAACCTCAGGCCATCTATCTCAACAAAGCACACAGCGCAGATAGCAAAGCTTAAAAATACTGAATCACACCAAACACAATAGGCCTATATGCATAAATCCACGCTGGCTCTAACTACTGTGTCTGTTATTAACAGATAGTACACTCTTTTTTTTTTCAGCAGGTAAAACTAATATCTGTAGCTACTACCCCCCCCCCCCGCTCATAATGCCTGATTGGATTGTATGAGAAATTAATTATCGCTTCTGTGATAAACCAGTGTAAGGAGAGGAGATTCTTCTGTGGGAGAGTTTTTCTGGGTTGGAGGTATTCAGAAGTTCATTTTGTTTAAAAGACATTAGCAGATGAGGAGGAAGTAGTGACAAGGCGAGGGGAGATAGCAACTTAATGAAAGTTTCCTTTCATGCCCCAGGGTTTCAGAGACAAGTATTAACAAGAGAGAGGAGGATGAGAAAAGGGATGTAAAAAAGAGAAAGAGAGATTTAAAAAGTGCTCAGGAAACTCCACAGTTAACTATTGTGCAGCCTGTTTCAAAGACGTATGTGCTGCCAGCACCACACACTGCAGTAGTCTTTAGAAACTTTTATCACCTCAAGGTAATGAAAGAGAAAAAACATCACTAAGTCAAAATCAATTTACACAAGGCTACAAATAAACTCACCACCTTAATCTCTTTATTAACTACCAAGAATTCTCAAACATCCAACCTGTTGTGCCAACTCTTTATGGCAAACCAACTTAAAGGTGTAATGTTTTTATCAAAGGTAAAGCCCATTTCACACTGAAATTACTGAATATGAACAAGCTGGCAAAGAGGAAAAAAGCCTCTGCTGGCCACCAAACTTTCAATTATGTGTGTATTTAGGGTGCATTTAGCAGGATATTAGCTGGATTGTTTTAGAACATAAACATTAAAGAGGGCTTTTTCCCTCTGCCAACAAGCTATGACACATTACAGAAAAAGTCTGAAAGTGCTGTATCCAAGATTTCAAACATATGTAGGTCATGAGTCCAAGTTCCCCAAATTCTCCCCTTAGCCTGCCATAAAAACTCTCACATTAATTAAACATACAGTTAATTAAGGAAGTCCTAGAGTCTGTGATCCCTATCCAAATCCTATAATACTGTGTTTGATATATCTGTCATTGATATAACAGCTTTAGTCAACTTAATCTGACAAATTATTTTTCATGTTATGTGATCAAAATCCTGAAGGGCCCATTCCAAAAATATTATCTTTAAAATTTTAATTTATTCATATGACATGAATGAAAGATTAACTGGGAGAGTGCAACTCCTGAAATTGATGGGATGCAATCAGGATGTATCCCTTGTTGGAACTACAAAAACACTCTTTCTGCAACAAGACACTCACACTTACGTGCAGCTGTTACAGAGAGTGCTTAAAACAGACAAGTGATTAGTTAAATTTTGGCTTGTTATAAAGTTACACACAAATCTGCTACTGGTGATGTTTGCCATTTTAACTAGCGATAGCGATGGTTGGTGGTTGAAAGAAGAAGCTGCTTCCTGAATGTTTTGTACATGTTTTGTGCTCTCTGTGAATGATAATCATATAGCACTGTAGATTAGTGAATCTGTGTATTTTGTTTTTGTATTTTGTTAACTATCTTGTGCAAATTCTAATAATGCTACTGTCTCTTGTGGAGAAATACAAAACCCTTTATCTTCAGTCCAGATCAATTTGATTCAATTCAACACAACTTTATTTACTCTGTGAGGGCAGTTGTGTACAGCAGCTGTCAAACCAGGCCAACGCACACTGTAAATATGTACCTAAGAAATACAGGAATCACTGTATAAAATCCCAACTGTGTTTAAGTTTTTCCTTTGTTGAAGGATGACGACCTCTTTCATGCTCTCCCCCCAGTCAAGACCAGTGATCTGTCTGATCAAATTAGCCCTGGGTGCTGCATCTGGATGTCCAGGCTCAGCTGTGTGTCTGTCCACCCAAATCAAATGTCCCTGCTGAGTGAGCGCGGGGTCTTGTGAGGCGAGGTGACCTGTCTGACTTTAAGACAGGATCCTTGATCAACACACAGCTGCTGTCATACACACACACACACACACTGTCTCTGTTTGCTGTGCCCGTTAGTTCAAGTATCCATCTCTTAAAAATATCTCAATGTAGGACATACCATGAGGACAGACAGTATTTTCTAGACCTGTCACTTTTAAACTTTTAATTAAAAGTTTTAATTAAAAGCCTCCCAAAATCATGGCTGCAATCATTTCCAATTCTGATCACATGTCAGTGTTTTATCTCTGGATATATTTGATTCTTACAGAAATCTTTATATGATGTGTCAGGCAGTGAGATGGTGAAGAGAAAGAAGAAAAAAACCCAACTCTGGCTGTAACAAAATACCACCCGGAAAGTCTTAATATCCATGCCAAATATTTATTGAGAAGTCACGTAAGTCATTAAAAACTCTATGGTTATTAAGTAGAGTGGTGTGAGAGTTCTTCAAATTAATTGGGGTTAATTAAAGGTTAGGCTCTTTTTTTTTGGACTGAAAGAGGATTTTCAGTGCAACGAAGTACTAAATAGAAATGCATACAAGTTACTGTGTGCACACACAAACAGACACAAAACCATGGATGTGTGTAAAGCTTTTTATAAACCTGATGTGCAAACAGTCAGTGAACTGACCGGTGGTTCTCACTTCCTCATAAACCTTAAGCCACACTATAAATGAACCCCAAAGTCTTACCGGTAGCCTTTTAGTATTAGTGCAAGATATGGACTAACACAGATTAAGCCAAGAAATAAATCCCACTGGATGTTTAATACAGGTTTAATCCAGAGATTGGCTCATTACCTACTTATCAAATCCACAAAGATGAACTCAAGTATTAACTGAGGTCATTCAGAATACACGATTTCTTGTCTGCTGTATGTGTCCTAGCATTAGCATCCTACCTGCTCCAGTTTCCAGTGGAACTCGGCTGGTCTGAATGTGTCCACCTGTGTGAAGTCTCTCCTCAGCAGAAACACCAAGCGGCAATTATGGACATACAGTGAGTAGTGATGACGGTTCATCTCTGTGGGAGGCAGAAAGACAGAGAGGAGTTGGCACCAGGGACCAAATCACCAACCACACCTACTCACTGTCAGGTAAAGGCAATCTGACATCTGGCTTTATGAAACCTCAGAAAAGTGGGACAGCAGGATTTTTTTGAAGGGGGCCAACTTTCAGACAGTTGTTTCCCACAATTCTTCACTGAGATTTTTAAAACAAACTCATCCCTTTGGGCAAGTAAGCTATGATGTTTCTGACTTTGGTATGTTGGAAAATTAGAAAGCTCTACAGCCCTATTCCCTAAATACAGTTGGAAAATGACTGACTTCCTGTTGCTCACTTTGAGGTAATTTTCTTCTAGTGTGCTTTAATATTTTCTAGGCCTCATACTCACTCTAACAGTTCAGATCATATACACCTCCACAGTGTGTTACAGTGGTCTACTGTTTAGCCCAAACTATGACTGATAGTGGACATCTGGAGACACTACTCCTGTCCAGTGCTGGAACAACCAAGGTCTTATAGACAAGGATAAAGACAAAGACATTTACTTAAACAATACTATCCAAATCCATTTCCAGTCAAGGATGAGTTAAACAGAGGAAAGGACAGGATACATGGATAGTTATTAGGTAAGAACATGTGAAAGTGGTAAGATTTGAGTGGCCAATAGGTCTTCACACCTATAGGTTTAGAACCTAATTTGGCCTTATTTGGATAAGGTATGGAAAAATGTTACAACCATGTGGCAACTGGCGTTACTTGTCATGGTGTTGTTCATCTTTCGACATACAGCTTATAATAAATACTTCTGCCTGAGACATCTGAACTCCTGTTGAATGTCTTTTCTCCAGCTCAAAAGATTTCCTTTCACACTCACAAATTAGATTTTCTTGTGACATGCCATGTCTCTGGTCAACTGACCATGCTGATGGTGTGTACAAAAATCCCTAGTCAGAGGCTTGGTGAGATCAACTAATCCACTGGTGGCCACTTTGTAGTCTGTGGTGTTAATCTCTTTGATCCAATCACAGGCTGATTGGAGAAATACTGATCATGGTTCTTATTGCGATACAATACATTGAAAAGACCAAAACCAAGTGTGTAATAGTACGTTTCTCAATACCTTCTTACTTACCCTGTTTGTGGTTTTCAGATTTATCTTTAGAAATGTCTGACAAATATATTGTTACATTTTTTATTAATGGATCAGTAATCAACAAAAAAAAAAAGTAGTAGTTTTTAGTAAATGTTACTCAAACACAAGGAAATAGTGCATCTTTTGGGGGGACTATTTTCATCTGAGGATTAATACATACCAGAATCTGAATTAGAATCAGAATCAGTTTTATTTGCCATGTATGTTGACACACACAAGGAATTTGTTTCCCAGACATTGGTGTCTCTTTAGGAGAAATATACTTTAAAATTTTATTAAAATAAAATAAATATATAATATACACGCTATATACAATGCAGATGTAATATACAATGCGTATTACAGTGAGGTCAGCTCTTAGTGAGGGAAATGGCTTGGGGAGAGAAGCTGCTCTTGTATCTGGTGGTTTTAGTGTGTAATTGTGTCTTTGGTGATCTAGTGGTCATATTCATCATAATGAAGAAAAAACATCACCCAGTACAACAATATGTCTCACTGATGTGTTTTTAACTGTTTTTGGACGATAATAGAGCTCCATGGCACAGAAAAATAAGTTATACCAGTCTGCGGCTACATACAGTGGTAGGATCAATTTGTTGTTGCTTTTGATCTTGCTATGGGATATGTTGAGAGGAAAGTCCATTAATGTGAGTGTCAATCCTTGTAGGGCTCATTCTCACCAGTCTTGTCTGAGTTACAGAGCAGTGTCTCCTTCTCAGCTCTGAGTCCAGGACTGGGCCCATGCTTCATCCACGTTGCTATGGTGAACTGGTCTGTCAGATTCTGGGGTACCACGCAGTCTGGGATTTTCGCAGCCTGACGACCATCAAACCTGAAGATCAAGTCGCTGTCCCTCCCGCTGTCAGTCACCAGGGAAGTTGTCCAGTTCGTGGCAGTGCTGGGGGCAGGTAGAAGGTCAGTGCTGCCCGAGGAGGCCCCTGGAGTCACAAACAAGAGGTGCGACAGAAGATGTGTCAATAACAATCACAGCAGATATGCAGTGTATATTGGCCTAACCTTGGCTATGATTACTTATGAGTGAGGCAGATGGCAGCGCTTAATATGTAATCAATGGGCCGAGATGGATAGTGGATGTGGGTATTGATTCATGGCAAATGAAACTGACTTTCAAAAGGAAAGCAATATGAGTCATCGTTCACAAACTCAGAACATAGCTCAACACTAAAACATGCCTCTATGGAAAAAGAGAGGACATATTGACTGAGTGCTATGGTGACACAAAGAGATAAGATACAGCAAGAAGTTGGTGAGAAGGACACCATGTGGCTTGAATCAGCCAATCACATGAATTGTTTATAGCTGACAGTTTTGTTATGTGATCCCTGTATGTCCTGACAAAACACACTAATCATCACCACACTGCACCGACTCATCCCATTCCCTTTCTTCTTCCCTTTAAAAGCAACTCCATCATTCCTTTGACACAATAACCTCAATATGTTGCGTCCCGAACGATCTTTGTTTTCAAGCTGTCACCTTGACAAACGTTATTTTTGCCACGTTGCTCACCTTGCCCCTCAATATATTTGACATGCCCTTACCGATCTATCTTTGCCCCTCTGCGACGAGAAAAATGCATTTCATGTGTTTAAACCACATATATAAATCATTTATAACAGCTTATGGATGGTGATACATCAAAGCAATACGGAAAACATACTGTTAGGAGAAAAAATGGCCAGTGTCAGAATTCACCATGTCTCCCTTGTCCAGGCAAACAATTGCAACATGCATCTGTTCATTTCTGCTAATAACACATTAGCACATTAATTGATGTTTTTCCCCTGTCTTTAAAGCTCTCTTTTTCTCTACCTCGTACTCATGCCAATGTGACTCCAGTAATTAGATTCCCTCAGTAAATAAATACACATCGACTTCTCCAGGACGCAGCTGCAGCCTTTTCTTTGCCCGATGTCTTTGTACATTATCTCAAATTGATTGTGCTTTAAAAAAGCAATTACAGTTTATTCTATATACTATCAGATAATGATTATGAGGTGCCTGAAAAGGACTCTTTAGTGGTAAACCATGCATGGACCGGGAACCAGGGGAGGCAGAGCCAGGGAGGGGATGTTATGCATTCAGATGAGGTGGAATGGGACTTGTGAAGGCCGTTAGTCAAAGATGATGACTCCAGCCCCCCTGCTGGCGGTGCAGTGTGGGCGGGGAGCGGGGAGAGGGTATGCTCGGCTGCTTTGTTGGCGCTCTGGGCACCGACACGGCAGCTCGGCTGCTCATCAGTCATTGAGGAGAAAGTGTGGCTGCATCTGGAGCAGCTAATGCCCTCGCTCTGTCACATCATTAGTGACACAGCTTTAAGTTGCAATTGTGGTGCCTTCATTTAGCACAGGGGTTTACCAGGGACACAAGTGGAGATGAGAAAGCAAGGCAGACCGGGAGCTTTCAGATGTTGGTTTAAAAAGGGCAAAGAAAGGTGCCTCAGGTCCTGTCTGACCGTGCTACTCAGACCATGAATTCAGCTGATGCTTTTAGCTGCAGCTTACTTCTAATTCAGTGCACTAACTTCAGTTTGCTGCCTGAGTCAGAATTCATCTTTGATCAGCCATCTACTGTATATTCTACATATCCACCACCATCATCCAAATAGCCTTAGGTGCAGCTCTCGTGTGATTTACTGCTCCATGCCACAAATGCACAGTGCTAAGCTGTTTATCAGTCTGGTCACACAAACAGCGATTATGGTATTCTTTTTTTTTTTTTGCTAAACCAACCACAGAGTTTCTGTAGAGATTTCTCAGAGTAGGTTTCCCGGTCGCAGCCCTTCCCAATGTGGCTGGTCTGCAGCTCTACTGTGGTCCTCACAGATGACAGTGGCCCGCCACAGGTCTCCAGGTGCATCTTAGGAAACAGCTGCTTACTGCCCGTTCCAGGCTCATAGTCCACTCGTTTATTCCAACCTGGTAAAAGAGGGAGATGGAATGATAGTGTTAGGGATGGCAGAGATAGAGACAGGTTAAATTGCAGAGTCTGTTCTCCTGAGTGGAAACACCAGCTGGCTGCAGATTATTATCTGAAATCATATCTGATTTTCACAAGCCTACTTGTTGCTTTTGATACTGCACTTTTTTTTTTTTGCCTCATTTTGTCCATTTAGGCTACCATCAGGAAAAGACTCCATTTCCAATTTTTCACTGTCACTGATATTTCTGGCATCACAACTCAATATCAGTCAGGCAGAATGTGCCCGGCTAATGAAATTGCAGCATTGTTGTTGGAGTGCAGTGCAGTACCTGCATTAGCAGCAGTAGTCATTATGCTGTCACTGTCTGTCCTGTCAGCTGTGAATTGTGTTTTCTGTCTGGGCAGGCTATTATTTTGTACAGCAGTGATGTTTTCACTTTTGCCTTCATTTTTTTCTGGTCTTTGTGGTGTGAATTTGTTTTTTGCCTGCACAGTCTCTGCTGGAGAAAACAAGAGAATTATGTTGCCAGTTTAGTGTTTTTATGAGCTTTGTTTACAGTGTGCTGATCTCACTCATTATCTCAGCCCCCCCACCAACTAAATAAAAAGAAAAAAGAGCCCCTGGCATATCTGTAAATGGTGTCAACATATATTTTGATAATTTGCTCTTTCAGACGCCTGTCAGTCCAGTTACCTCCTTCGTATGACATATGGCAGCATCCTTGCATCATACCTGTATAAAACTAGCTCTTTAAAAGCAAACCATACAGCCTCAAAATTAACTGGGCACCCAATTCCCAACCATTGCATCAATGCTGCTAGTGCACACCAACTAGTTCCAATACATCTATCCTTCTGTCTATCTGTTTAGCTATTGAGCATTGCTGGCTAGGAGCTGGACGCATACGCGTGAAGCTTAGCTGACATGAGAGGATGGGGAACAGCTCTTTGTTGCTCAACAGCCTGTTAAATCTGCCATGTTCGTTTCCTCACACACTCACCACCTCGTGCTCAAACACATACACACACTGCATCTGTTTTGTTGTTGATTTACCTCCTCCAGACTGCGATTACTGTGGGCTGCTGCAGCACTGTTACTATGGGATTGTCAGTGGCTGTGATGAGAATAGGCACAAACAATGGTGTGCGCTAAACAGGAACAAAAACACATTCATGAGCACAAGAAAAGCCCAAAAGGCTCTGCTGATTTATACATTTCTGTAGCCCTCTGTCACACACATTTCTTGCTGATTGCTCCTTTATATATCACCTTATCCTGTAGTCTGCTTAGAGGGTTGCTTCAGCAATAACTGCTGACACAAACTGAAAGCTCAAAGCAACAATGGCAGATAGGCAGCATTTAGCTTTGATTGATGGCAAAGAAGATAGCTAACCTTGGTGTGATATGGAGAGTGATTTTTAATTAGTAACTTACAGCAATGCTTCATATATTATTCTCCGGTGGGCTTTTCTTAGCCATTGCTGGGAAACAGCAAGCCTAACTCTATTCAAAAGTAAGAACATATTCAGACTGCTGACATCTCTAAAGCTGGTTTCTCCGCTGGTTGTTTTGCAACTTCATGGTGATGAAAATTCTCCAGGAAGTCACAGCGCTCAGCCAAGAAATAACCTGTACATAACACCCTGCAAATTGTTATAATTTGTATGGATTAAACAATCAAGATATTACATGTCAATAAGTGAGCTTTAGAGATGCTGGTAGGTAGCTTTTGTCACCTTCAAACAGTGCCAGGCTAGCTGTCTATCCCTACTTTCAGTCTTTATGCTGAGCTAAGCTAATAAAATCCTAGCTCCAACTTCGTATTGAACACACAGATTGGTGTGTTCACCAATCAATATAGCAGTTTCCCTGTAAAATCTGATGTACTGCATTTAATGTAAAATGCAGTGTAAATGCTGGAAGAAGCTGTCAACATTCTTATCAAAAATCATCTGTTATGGTAATTTATCTAATGGCTTAAAATGAATGCAGCAATTATTAGTTCATACAAAAAGCTACAACCACAATATAATCCAGTGAGTGTTTGCTGGTGTTTGTTTTTGCTATGCCATGCTGAGTAAGAGAGTGACACTGCAGCTTTCAGATTCTGACCAGAGAGGGGGCGTAGCAGATGCCCTGGTAATAACATACTCCACGGACAACTGGGAGTCAAATGACCTGTCGAGGACTTGGCTAGGACTGCCTAGCTGGCTTCACATCTAGAGAGGGAGGCGTGGATGGGGCAGAGCCTGGTTAAGGATGCATGGAAAGGAGCAGTGGAAAATTGGAGGGATGAATGGGGGGGGGTAATGGGTTGAAGACATAGTGTGCATATAGATATGTGAGGAAAGGTTGGGTTGAGTGTGGAAATGGGTGATTAAGGTTAATGGGTAAGAGAGCATTGGACAAACGTAAGGGATAGTAAACAGTGTTGACTCTGAGGAGAGATTAAGACAATTGTACTCTCATCACCTCTTAATAGTTCTTAATCTCATGGAGTGAATTCCTGTAGTTTATTTAGTAACTGACTAGTAGCTTAAGACATGTGGCTACATAGAGTTAGGCTGTCTCCTGTTAGAATGCAGAGCATGTGATTTACATATTCATACCCCAATTGGGCAGCTGTTTTTTGATGTTGCCAGTAGGCCTATCAAATCGTTTACTGAAGCTTGACACTTATTATTTCCAGCTGGTTTTTAAGTGTTGTAGGGAATGCTTACTTTGCTATGTCATTACCTCACAATATCTAACATTACTGGAGGGGTATAGGATGATAAAGACACCAAAGCATGCAAAATTGATTGGCTGCACTTAGACCCGACACTGTTCATTCTATTTTATTGGCTCCTAAAAGACTGCAATAGATGTTTTTCATCATGGGAACTTAAAGTGGATATACTCAATACTCCTATATCAACTAACAATGTAAAAACAATGTGACCGTTTGAGATGGGTCACTCATAGTGATGAACAGTGAATTATCACCTGAATCTGCAGCTCCCCTCAAATTTAGTGATCTTACTGTGAGTTCATTGTTTACCTGTTTGATCAGTAACTTTTCTGTTTTGGTACACTCTCACAGCACTCAGCAACACAGAGAGAACAATTTGAGACTAGTTGGTGAACACAATAGACCGTTTAATAGCTTAAGGGCCAGGTATTTATCTCATGAGCTGCTGGAGAGGTAAAAGAAAGTGAATATGGACTTACTTATTTACCAAGCAGCCAGAAACGTGACTCCAAATGAATGACAATGTTGTTCTGCAAGAGCTTGATGTGTAAATTAATGAATGTTTGCTAATATGTTCACCATATTAACCTATAAAGGTCTTGGTATTTTTTAAAGTAAATTCTGACACTGCTCAAGAAGTGATACTTAATCTAAGCTTTAGGCAGAGGTGTAGTGTTATTTGTTTAAGTATCAGAGCACACCTATGACACACCAGTGTTTGTATGGTGGCAAGTTTACATACACTAGTCAACTAAAACATAGCCACATTATCAAATGTTAGATTGAATTCACCTCGATAATAATTTGCAGCAGTCGGCCAAACATTTATCTACGTAGTGTCAAGACGATACCATTGGTGTAATAAGTTGCAATTAGAATGGCATTAAGCAGTATAAGTGAATGAATACATGTGCTTTCTGTTTTTAATAATTTAATTGACTTATGTGTGCCCAGTAAATGAGGCCACATTCAAAACATCCATTCTGAGGAAATGTTGCAGTGCAGGCAGAGGTCAATTGGAGGTGATTGGATATTCAAGTGCTTAAAAAATGTATATGAATTTAAACCAAATGATGTAAACTGCAAATATTCAGAGAGAGAAGTGACCAAGCATCATTCTGGTTCACTACACCTATGGTCCCAACTACACAGCATTAATAAAGCAGGACTTGTGGTTAGTTGGGTAAGCAAGCAATTGCAAGAAAGTATGTTTCAATTTACAGGTAATATTATGATTTAAAATATCCAACATACTGTTTTTGCTGGTTTGTTATATTTTTTGTCTGTGTAAAACTGTAAATGAGTCTGCTCAATTCTTCCAAATTCTTTAGCCACATCTCCACGTTTTCTGATGGAGCAGTTACAGTTAGCTGCTGGTTTGTCCTTCTAGGGAGGCCAATCTGCCTTGAAGAACACACTCAGGGTGAGAGCCGACATTTTCATGGCATTTGATTGGATGGTCAGAGAGCGTACTGGTCAGAGCTAGCAACCCGCATCTATAGCCACTAGTGCAAGCTAAAACACGTCTGTATAGATTTAATAGCTGTTTCTTCAACCAACAATGGCTGAAGGAGGAGGAAGAGCTCAATGGCTCTGTTGTAAAGGTTATCTGTGTGTCTCAGTTCCAACAGTAAGTCTGCTCCTGCATGTCAGGAGACATATGCATACTGTAAAGTGCATATTGTGCATTTTGATGAAAAATATGAAATGTCTTTCCCTGTATCTTTGGTTCTGTATGTTCAAATGACTGGAACAAACATACTAAAAAGTATTTATGCCAACAAAACATTAAAACCTGCTTTGATATTGTTTAAGACCTAAGGAGTGACATTTTATCAGTTTTCTAAAAGGGGGTGCTCCTCTAATACAACTTTTATTGATATATATAAACATAATGCCTGCCCTTAAATGGTCATTGTGATAAATACTACACAATCAGTTTATATCATAGTGCAAAAGGTCAGTGTATTGAATGTCACACCTTGTCACTATCTCACTGATGCCTATTACACACAAAAGTTTACTGTACAACACTGGGTAAAGGGCCCAGTTCAACACTATAGAGACCCAACTGTGACAGAAGCCATGATGAATGTGAACAGAAAGTGTGAAGTGCACCGCCTCAAATATAATGAGGAATAGGTGGGAAGGAATCGGTAGGAAGGCAAATGAGTTACAAGGAGTGTGGGTGCAGCATATAATGAAAACAAATCACAAGACCAAGTACAATAGCAGATGTTCTTTCACACCACAAGACACATTTCTTTTTGAGACACAACTCCCCTCCATGGTCAGACATGAAGTAGGGGGTGTTGAAACAGTGTGGAAGCACTGAAGTAGAAATATGAGACGTTAACAAAAAGAAAAGAAAATGAACAAAGATACACTCTCACCCCAAAGCAAAACAGTTTACTTTTCATTCCATAGTTTAGTTTTAGATAAAGCCCATACAAATAATCGTTGGACCAGTCCTAGCCTGGTCAGATGCGAACACGAACTGATGAAGCCTCTTGGATGAGAGGTGAAACGTCTTCCTAGACAACATTAAGTCCAGTTGCTTTTCGACTTAAATTTCCTTGAGATAACTATGACCTGGATGAATGAGAATATTCACAGGCCCATACAAATAGCTTCATTCTACTGATACATTTTTGGCAGTGGCATTTATCTCTAGTAATTGGAAACACTTCACCAATGAAACGGAGAAGGTCCTTTCCCAAAAACCTATGACAAAACAAAGACACACATCTATGTCTTAAATCTGTACCAAGTTTTTAATAATGCCGTGTTTCAATGTTTTGATTTCTGGAAGATTAAAAAAAAACAAAAAAACAACAACAATTCCACACCTCTATCACCATCACTTCCCTGCCATAGTTTTTAAGCATTGATGGGCTCCTCTCACAGGTGCTTTTAAATGAAATCAGAAACCAATAATTTCTACCGAGGCCTTGTGTTGGCTCATTAAATAACACAATCTCTTGCTGTACAGTATTGATTCTCTGGCACCGTATTGTGACACCTTCTGTTATGTTACTGAAGCAGAGGTATTTCCTTTCTTTCCTCCAGGCATTTCAAATGAAATGTTCTGCCTCTCTGGCAGTTCAGCCTTTTGCCAGTTTATGACTGTTTGACATAATAGCAAAGTATTCATGTTGCTTGTGTTGCTGTGTGTTAAAGAGGCTCAGGCTTTATAGACATCTTTTTATGAACTGTTTTATTTAGGCGCTCTCACACTCTGAAACAAATAGGCTTCTATAATGCAGCAAATAAAGAGCAAGGGGAGGAATATAAATATGTACATCTCAAGTTCTGTACTTAAGTAGAACTTTGAGGTATTTGCACTTAACTTGGATATTTTGATTTTATGCCAGTGAATTTCAGAGGGAAAGAATACAGTGTCTGTACAAGCACACTCAGCCATAATAAAAGGATTTATTTTGAGGCCAACTATCATGTATGAAGCAGTGGTTACTGTAATCTTGCAGGGCCTCCGCTGAGCTGCATTTGTATCCCTCCTAAATAATTTATTCCTATTTAAGAGTCTCTGTAGAACACTGCTGCTGGTGATGCTATCACTCACAGGTGCAGCATGAGCTCCCAAATTCCCTGACAGTACAAACAGGGTAAACACGTGCACATGTAAAGACTTACACCCAAAAATCACAGAAAATATTCACACTTTGTGATTCAGATGCCTGCATACACACAGAACTACAACTACATTCCCCACACACATACTCACACATACACCCACTACTGATGCACAGCAACAATAACACACAGGCTTGCGCTAAAGCCCAGCTGTCTTACAAGCAGTGTGGGTTTAACAGGAAGCTATTTGATCTCAATTGAGTTGTGTGCTTGCCTGCAGTACACTGAACAGAACTTACGTGGTGGGCTCGAGAGTTCCTGTCTCTGTGAATGTGAGAGGAAGACGAGAGGCAGAGGAAATGAGGCAGACATGAAAACGACCATGTGGAGCTGGTTCACCAGTGCAGAAGTACAGCCGGGGCTGTGATCATGGAAAAAAACCAAAACAAAACAAAAAAACCCCAACAACAATGAAAAACACTTGTGTATGTGTCTTAAAGCTTGGTTGTGATCTGCATATGAAAAGATGAAAATGTTAAGTGCACTATTGTCACCATGGATTATGATCTAAAAGTTAACTTATAGCACATATGTAATGGATGTGGTGCTACTGTCTGTTATCACTGAGAAGTGATGACATAACCATAGATACATAATGTCAGCCTATTAGGAAACTACTGTTATAGTGTACACTACAGTATGGAGGCCCATGTGTGGTTTAGTCAACAAAAGCACTTAGGGAAAGACTCTGTTTTTGGTTAAATGTTAATAAACATGTTTGTTTCTGTATTAAACCAGACCACAATCTTTCACGAACCTTAATCTGGTTATGTGAGTGCCTAAACATAAACATTAAAAACGGAATAGTGCTGTAGTTTCTATGAGTGGATATTGTACTGCAAGATTGAGTATTTTGGCTGGAAACAAATACTGATACATTCGCAACTTGCCAAATACGTACATTAAAAACATGTCCTCATCATGCTAACAGTGTGTAATCCAGTATAATCCAGTCACAATTACTTTTTCTACTAAATGTATTTGTGTTAGAAATTAGCTGTGTATAAACAAATTTGAAGAAACAGCTTTGCTCTGTGAAGATAAGTTTTCCTCTTAGTTTAGAGATTTGCAATATCAACACTTTCTGATGACACTTTGGGCAATTTAGTATGGTTTCTTTTAAGCATACTTTACGATGGCTCTATTTGTTTGAACTGGATTTAGGACATTTGCACCATACCCTACTGTGGTATTTGCAGTGGCTGCTTCTAGTTCCAATCGTTTGATTTATAAGAGCGGAGTCCACAGAGGCTCACAGCTGGAGGTCAGAGTCAGAACCAACTCCTGAAACTAGAAAGTTGTACCACAGTAGCACTGCTGCATAGCCACTGATCTCTGGAGGATACAGTTCAAAAAGTAACCACAGTGACCACTTATAATTACAGTATGTACTGACATTTCTATAAACATCAGTACCTGGATTTCCAATTTATTATCTTGTACACGTGGTCAAAAATAAGTAAATAACAAATGTAAGGAAATTTGTTAAAACAAAACACTATATGATTAAATTTAAAGAACCTCAAAATTGTTTGGCCATGACACCTACTCGTGACTATGTTTTAGTTTTTTATTAGACCAAGAAAGATTCACCAACAGATGTAAAATTGACACATAAATGTTGACTTGGGTGTTCGGTGTTTGTAGCAGAAACTCAGATACACATACAGAGTATATAAGCACATCGACTGCTGTATATGTAAGACATACAGCATCTTCCTCCAACTGAAGGGTGTGAAAAGCAGAGAGTGAGGGAAGGAAGATGGATAGAGGTGCTTAAGAAAATGATGCATCATCACACTTTCACGCTGTTCCCCATCTCTGGGGGGTGTGGAAGAGTGTGTGTGTGTCATCAGTAAGTTCTTGCATGCTTTTAAAAGTGTGCATAGATGTGTGGACATGTGAGATGATGGTTGTGTGAATATTTTGTGTGTGTGTGTGCACATGTAAAAACTGCTGACACCATATTCAAGTAGTCAGGGGGGTCGTCATTACTCGTCCCAGCCATCACTGGGAGAGCCAATTTCCATTTAAAAGAGCACTCCGCTCTTTCCCTCCTTCCTCTCTCCTTCCTTTTCCTCTTCACCTATGTCCTTGTCTATCTCCCTCCCCTTTAGAGAGTCTCATCTTTCTGAATTCTCCTCTTTCTTGGCCATCCTTCTCTCTCTCTGTTTCCTAACAATGCCCCAAAAGCACTCTTTTTAATGCTTCCATGCATCCTTTTTGTGCAATACAAGAGACTTTGATCTTTTTTTTCTTCAAAAAGTTGACAGACGAAATGGAGGGAAGTGGAATGTTTCATCCTTCCTGAATGCTCAATGGTGGAACCATGATTTTATGCATCTAGATATAGGAGTGTTCTCGAATGTTTTGGGGCAAAAATCTGCATATCAGTGCCATTTAGCATGTATTTTCCCCCTAGGACTACCATATGTGGTGATTTATATTACTGCATAGGCCTGAATCTTTCACTGAACATCTTTACTACAGTCATGGCTGGGATTAAATCACCTGTCAACTAAAACACCTACAGACAGTCTAAAATGCTAACAGTCAAAGGCAAATCTTTCTGACTGCAATTAAACCTGAAATGGATTCTTTCAGCTGCACAATAAGATGTACATACAACACGGACATCACCTGACAAAGCTGATACAGCCTATGTGTTATCATATGATTGCTTGTATACATATAGCAGACATAAAGCAAGATTAGCATTCATTCTGAATTTCTGTCCATCTGACAAATGTAGAAGCCCAGTATTAGCCATCCCTTTAGCTCTGGTCTAAACAAACTCCACAAACTATGACTGAATCTTTATAGCTTGTCAGTTGCTTCATTATGTCCACCAGCTAGTTGCTAACTTTGTCTGCTGTTAGGCTGGCAGCCTGCATTGTGTTTTAGAGGGGTTTTTTTTTCCTGAAAACAGCTGCCTGCTGTGGAAGGAAGTGAGGTTGTGAGAGCTGAAAGGCTGTAAAACAAAAACAATGAGCTGAAAGATGCTAAAATGCTCTGTAGAGCAGAGAGGAACTGAAGAGTTGCTGGTTTATCACCTTGAGCAACCCTTACACATTACATAAAGTCATTTAATTTCACTGTTAATGTAATAATGTTAATTAGCACAGCTTCAGACTCATCAAAAAGTTGCTATATCTGTTTCTTAACTCCAAAAAACCCCAAAACAAGTGTGGCAAAATGGGGTTGGGCATCTTATATTCCAGCCAGTGTGGCATGGGCATTGTGAAAAAGTTGTCTCCTCAAAACAAGTTTGGAAAAATCATATATATGACAAATATTACTGGTCATCACTGCATTTCAAATGTCACAGTTTGAGAAGTTTGAGATCTGCCTATAGAGCTGGACCACACAGCTCTGCTCTGCGAGTACCTAAGGTGACAGAAACATATTTCTATTACAATAGTCTTAGTGTCTAATGGGATAATTTCTAATGAAATTACGCTTTTTCTCATTCTGCAGTATTCTGTTGGAAGCCCCCTAAAACACCCCAATTTCATGTCCATAGTAAATCTAATTCTCTTGCTCCCTCAGAGGATTGAGTTAAAAGATTAATCCTGGGTGTTTAAAGTGGAGACACTGATTGTTCAGTAAAAAGGAGCCAAAAAGTGCCATAACTTCTTTTTTCTCCACCTTAATTCTCATTCTGCTCATGATGGCAGCAGACTAAGCGAACTACAAGAGACATCCAAGTCTGCTATCTCCTCATGGGGGATCCTGAGGGAATCCAAGGCTAGTTGGGATATACTGTTTAATCCCTGCAGCATGTCTGCATCAGGATCTGCTCTCCCATTGGGGAGGTTTTCCAGCATGATGCTCTTTAGTCACGACCCAAACGTTGTGGCCATAGATGAAGGTCAAAATGCAGCATAACTTTAGATCAGTTGGTAAAATGATATCACCACCTCTGCAACATAATTGCTGCACCAGTCCTTCCCTTTGGCAAAAAACCTTATCTTTTATATGTTTTCTTAACAGTTCTCCCGTTCCTCTCTCATCCAGCCGCTCCCATCTGTTTTATCTACCCCCTCTTCTCTGTCTTTGGCTTTGTAATCATGATTGCTCAATGTCGCCTTAACACTGAAGTGGCACTATAAAGAAAACTCCAATCTCAACAGGCAGCCAGACAAGGACTGAGAGAGTGTAATCACACTGTGTTATGTATTGTGTATCTGTGTCTATGCTATGTCCACCTTTCAGTTTCTGTATGTGTATGTTTTGTGCATAAATGTGTGTGTGAGCAAAGTCTATCTGCAGTTGTTATTTGTGTGTGGATGTATTTCTTAGCCGTCTCCCTCCCTATCCTCTCTCTGTCTCTATCCCAATTTTACACCTCTGCGCAAAAGCCATTGCCCTCTTCTGACACAATAAGGTGAAACCAGGGTGTCAGGCTCCTCTATCTTTTAACCCCTGCCACCATTCATCCATCCCTCCTGTCTAAAGCCAGAGAGGGGGTATTAGGAGAGTTCATGTGAGTTCTGTGCCCCTGTGACAGTGAGTGTGTGTGTGCAATGTAATGAAAGTGAAAAGTGGAGTAAGAAGACGGTCTGGTGACTGTGATCTACAATGGAGACTACTGGATTTATATTTCAAACTAATAGTGTATCAGAGAAAAGAGACAAATGGAGGGAACGAAAGAAGCATGAAGTTGAACTGATTAAGCCAGATGGTGAGATGAGAGGAAAACAAAGAAAGAACGAATCAAACCCACAAAGGGAAGAGGAAATAAGGAACAGAACAAAGTAAGAAAAAAATGCAGGCCATAGACACATAGGGCAAAAGGAAACAATGAAAGTAATAAGGGAAAACCAGAGACAGGATGAAAAGAGTGAGAGCAGCAGCCAGACCTCAGCCTGAGATTAGAGAGGAAGCAGGAGAGGAGTAGGAGGTTAGAGGAAATGGGAAAAGGAAGTGCAGAGCCATTTATTTTTCCTCTTCCCCTCTTTAATTCATCCTCTTCTGACTCTTATCAGAGATCAGGACCATTGGCTGCCAGACACACACACACACACACGCACTTGAAATACTGAAGAGTCGAGCAGAAAAAGCAACTCCCTGCCTCAAAGAGAGAAAATGCCTGAGAGAGTGTGTTGATCTCAGATACTCTACCTGAGGTTGGCTCTCAACTTTCCACCAACTTTACTGCTAACAAGCATAATCTGTCAATATGAGTCTGTCTGTGACACTCTTTTTGCCAAATATAATCATAGTTGAAAAATGTGTCATTGATTTTCCATTATTATTTCACAGTTGAGTTTAGTTCTGTCTGTTTGTTATGATTTTTAACCTTTAAAGTAAGACGATCGATCTCTCAGAGGAAGCAGTAACACAATCTTCCTTTTACAAATGAAAAATCATGAGCAATAAAACACAGTGATGCTCAGTTTAATGCATTCAGGAGTACAGCTTTACCTGGTCTGGTATGATCAAGTGTTTACCATGGCTAATGTTAGCAAATTTTAAAAACATAGTAGCTTTAGATTAGCTATTACTGAGTCACTTTTTTGACTTTATGACTCTTCCATTCTTGGGTTACTGATAATGTCTGTTATCAGTAGAGTGAATGTGATTGGAATTTTAGAGGCAGTGTATTTACATGTAAAGTTAATACAAAGACGTGAGCGCATATAAATTCATCCTGGATGGTACAGACCGAGGCAGAAAATGCATCTATGTGAGCTGTTTCAAATTCAGTGCATGTCAGAAATGAGAGGAGGAAGAAAAGACACTGGAGGAAAATAACAGACAGAACTGGAGATCCCTTTAAGTTATGTGATAATTCAGAAGATAAGCTGTCATACAAAGATACACAGACACAACATGGTTGATGCTCGCATTGCTAACAAGTTGCTGTGCAGCGCCTACGGACAGAGTGTGAGTATGCATGAGCAGCAGGATGCTGACTGCAGTTCACTTACTGGCCATCAAGGGTAAAACCTTTAATCCACCCAGGTTTAATATTTGCAAAACTTTCCCAAGGCCTAGAAAAGTGATGTGTGTGTCACATGACCCCAGTGTAATACTAATGTATTGCTCAGTGAGCAATTTTCATTCAAGTGAATGGATGCCATCCACTTCCTATAATACATCTATATGTGATACACACTCCTGCGATAGTTTCACACTATGCCAATGATTGACGGTTGGTAGCAGTGACATATCAAGAAATGATGCAGAAGACGACTAGCTGTTGTGCCTGTTGAGTTAAATTGCCTACATTTGAGCATAAATCACAACATCATCTCTCTCCACAAATGTCTCTGTATCTTAGCATTGTTACATACTTTGTTAAGAATGAGGTTCCTTGCTGCAGTAAAAAAAAATGAGTATTGACCTGGTTTCTTTTCTGTTTAATAAAAATATTGATTTTAAACATTGACCCTACATTTTGGGAAACCAATTGAATCTTTTCATTTTGAGGAAGACAGAACTGCTTACATTTGAGACTAACCTATTGCAAACATTGGAATCTCCATAGGACTAGTATTGATGTGTGGTGCATGCATTTTTAATAGCCAGTCACATCACCTACACTGCATGTTCCTAAGATCTTAATTCTTTATTCAGCTCCCCTTAAAAAAAAAAAATTGTGGATACAACGTGTGAATGAATTTTCTTTTGTAAAATTTAGTAGAGAAACAGACATCAAACAACTATGGTATGGGATGTTTTTATTCAACAGCCTCACAAAAATAATTTTGTAAAACCTACATAATGTCATAAAAGACTGCTGCTGTCAGTGTTAAATATTCAATGGCATGTCTCTCCAGAGAAATGTCTAATAATGTGATGATGATGCCTTCCATGGGTCTCATTAGAGAAAAACACACATCTATAACATAAACACCTACAGTATGCTGTATTGC
Source organism: Lates japonicus (assembly GCA_033238685.1). Taxonomy (NCBI): domain Eukaryota; kingdom Metazoa; phylum Chordata; class Actinopteri; family Centropomidae; genus Lates; species Lates japonicus. Next base: position 2,413,674 of record BRZM01000015.1, on the reverse strand, counting down.
TATAATTATACCCTGGAAAATAACAGACAAAACCAGAACTGCACTCTGAGTTTCAGATTAACTGCTGTTTTAGTTTCTGGCTTTTTGGAGGTAAAAGAGCATACTAAGGCACATGTGCACCCACCATACACACACTCAAGGCTGAGAGCTGTTCTCAAAACACGAAGGATGGATATGAATATGGAATATGATTTTTTATTTAATCAGTGCAATAATCTGTCACTCAATGTTTGTGCTAAGATGTGTATGACAATGTAGATGTATCTATGTACACTCTTTATATACGTGTCTATGTGTGTGTGTGACCACTCCATCTTTTGTAGAGGTCATACATGACAGAAATGCATCTGGCATATATTTTATAGGTGTGGAAAGCACATTTAATAGGACAGGTTTAATGGAACATTAAGTACATCTTTTACAGTCCTGTAGCACAGACTGATGGTTCATAGGATGACTGAGCAACACAGGTGGCTCAGATATTTCTAGCTTTCAAAACTAAGACTATATTACATCATGTGGATATCACACACTGTAAATGTGTAATAGAATTCACTGAAATGTAAACATACAGTTGTTGAATCATCTTCTGTTATTTATGCAGTAACTCATAAAAATTATTTGACATCAGACTGTCCAGTTGTGAATACTGCAGTGTCTCAGTGTCTGAGATATGCTCACTGTAAACTGTTCTTAGTTTAGTTTATTTGTTTAATTAACACACAACACAACATAACCTTTGGTTATGTTAGCTATATAGCACATTTACATCTGTGGTCCCTGGGCAGGAAGATGTTAATACAGAAGGGGATGTTTTTGGAATTTGTTATTTACTTTTGTTTTCCAAGGATGTTTGTTCTCTCAAACTGCTAGTCTCAGGGCTGCATAACTGACCATATAAAACTTTCTGTCACCATCAACTATCTATTATGGTGTTAGAAACAAACTGCATTACACCAAACTGATAACCATCCCATCGGAGGAAGACAAGAGGCTCTACAGTGGTCTGCTTACTCTGTCTCTTATCTTCCCATCTGTCCACTCATTCCATTATCAGTTTTTCTTGTGTGTATGTTCATGTGTATGAGTTTCTGTGTGGACAGCTGCAAGGATGGAGATGAAGAGACAAGATAGGAGATTGACTTTAAGAGTTTGAAAACTTTTAAATTGTTTTGGACAAGCTTAAAAAAGTGAGAATGTAGTTTCTTATTTCTTCTCGTTGGCTTCCAATGTCTGACTATCCCAAAGCTGTGCTATGATTTCCACATTGTCAAATGTTGCCACAATAACAGTTCACAATATAATATGACTCACTATATAACATGCATGGTATCTTGAGAATATTGAAGTGATTTGAAAAAATAAAGAAAATAAATTGATTGGAGATATGTGCTGGTTGGAAGAGTGACATCCAAATGAGTAGGGCCTGTTAGCACTCCAAGACCTGACTGCAAGAGAGCCCAGAAAAAGAGAAGGTGTCACATGGCCCTAGAGGAGAAACAAGCTGGGTTGGAGGATGTACATGCCATCAGTATAGCCAGGATGCACCAAAAAACACATGGACTTGATATGAGCAAGCCACTGACTGCAAGATCCTTTGGTCAGAGGTCTGGAATACTGAACCACTTTGGACCAAATTCCTGGTCCAGTCACTTTACCTTGTCTTCCCTAGCCTATCCATCTTTTCCCACTGGGATCTGATAGGAACACCAGTGTGCCCACTGGGCCAGAGTGGGAGATCCCAGGAGCATATCTTGAGTTTCTCTCTGAATGCTCTGGGGAAGGGATGGTCCCACCGACATCATGACCAGGTGCCAGGCAATAGCAGGCACCATCTACACAGTGACAGTGACAGCAGCGCACAACTACACCCAATGAGGAAGACAGCTGGCTTTGTCAAGAAAGGGCAGAAGTCACAGCGATTCTGAAGATTATCAAGTAGGCTTCTCACTATCACTGGTAGGTGGGACTGGCAGTTGAAGGTTGACCCATGAAAAAAGTTCTCAGGCATCATTGCAGAAACTGAACTCAGGGCAGACATGGTCCTGATATACAAAACTGCAAGGTGAGTGGTCCTGCTAGGACTGACCATCCCCATGGAAGGCAAGGTGGAGGAGTCCTCTGAGAGAAAGTATGCTGATCCGAAGAGCAAGAACCAGAGTTAAGGGTAGCATGCGCAAAATATGACCATCAAAGCTGCAGGGGCTTTACCAGTCAGTCCTTAAGCAGGACCTTCAAGTTCTTTGGCAGACCAGAAACACCAGATGACTCCAGGTTACATCACTGATGATGTGTCCAAATAGATTGTAAGATATAAAAGAAAATACCATATGTTGATTGGTAACAAATAATGGTAACTCTGTATATGAAAGTTAATCGGAGTAAACAGTTAAGTAGTAGAGTAATTGAAAAGAAAAAGATGATATGGTGATACAAACACCTATACACACCTGTGTGTGTGTGTGTCTGTCTTTGGGTGTGTGTACGGGCACTACCCATCAGTAAAGGAGTTTCCACCAGCTGAGTGAGGACATGTGATTAGTCAGGACAGACACACAGCTGAGCCCTGCTGTCCAAAGTCAGAGACCATAGCTAATCTGAACAGACAGATTACTGTTTTTTACCAAAAGAAAGCACATTTTATGTGTGTGTGCATGTGTGTGTCTTTGACATTCCCACAGTAGCCTGCCGACAGAAGCCTGCTTTTAATTCGACAAGCACTAGCCCTATTAAATATCCCCTGATCTGTGGCCATGGCATTTACTTCTCCCTCTCCATCCTCCCCTTCATCCCTGCTGCCAAACAATGCTCACAGGGACGACTGCTCTTTCATCAAGGGAGAGCGTATCTGTGCTTGTGTGTGTGTGTGTGTGTATGTATCTCCTCACCATAATCTTGTGCTGAAAATCCTAATTTGAAAAATGCACTCATAAAAAATATTGCAACCAGGCTTCAAAGACAAGATTGTCACTGAGAGCCTTGAGAGGGAGTTAATGTCACCCTGTACACCCATGACAGCCCTGGCTGCTCTGTGTGTTTGTGTGTTAATGTATGTGTGGTGTGCTGACATTGAACTTGTACATACGTACACATATAGCTACGACATATGTTGCATACAGTGGCTACAGAAAGTATTTTACTTTACTTCTTGCAATTTATTGTGCTGTAGATTTTATTGGAAATGGATAAAATTGACATTTCCCCCATCGATCTACAGTCTCACACATCTAGTATCTTACCCAAAATGACAAAGTGCAAATTTATTAAAACCCTTTTGCTGTGTCACTCCAAGTTGTGGTAAGATGCATCATCCTCTGTGGTTTAATTATCTTTGAGATGTGTCTAGAACCTGATTGGACATCTGTGGCAAGACCTGACGATGGCAGTTCACAGACGTTTCCTGTCCAACCCAATGACGCTTGAGAGGATCTGTCAGGGAGAATGGGAAAAACTGCCCAAATCCAGGTGTGCAAAGCTTGTAGAGACTTATCCAAGAAGACTCAAAGGTGTAATTGCTGCCAAACTGCTGCTTCTACAAAGTACTGAATTAAGGGTCTGAATACTTTTGTAATTGTGAGATTTCAGTTTTGGATTTCCTAAATTTGCAAAAAATTCCTAAGAACAGGTTTTCACTTTTTTATTATGGGTTATTGAGCATAGACTACAACACAATTAATTAGTGTCCAAAATGTGAAGGGGTGCCACTCGCTGTGCTTTTGACAAGTTTGAGTGTTTCAATATGAGAAATGATACATTTTAGGATTTAAGTGTGTGGCCACAAATGTGTCTGTATGACATGCTAATGCTGTTTGTAGAGCCTACTTTCCTGTGTTTCATTTTCTCCAGGCTTTTACTGTACATCAGACATTACGTGATTCCGCTTTCCTGCATCCTCGATTGTAACTTTCCCCTTGACACAAAAAAACACTACACACAGCGTGAAGGCAAGTGCTGGCAGTGCTTGTACTACTTACATGTAATCATTTTGAAATTTAGAACTAGAGGTAACACTTCTTCCCTTGTTTCTTTCATTTTGTCTTTTTGGCTGTTTAATTTGGTGACCTTAATTCGTCTCAATCGTTAAATCAGTCACCAGTCTGGTAGAACTCACTGCACAAAGTACCCATGTTAAGAAATTATTTAGACTACTAATGTTAAAAGTTTCAAGACATTCCTTGAATCATTTATTTTCTTGATGCAGAATGAATTGATTTATCTTTTTCTGTCTTGTTTTAAAACCCTGATCTTGTCACAGAATATTCTTGAGTAAGATCAGAAAAGTACATTGATGTAAAAACTACAGGCATGTTGCCACTTGTTTTGAGAAAACACAGATTGGAGAATTGAATATGAGCCAAACAACCAAACAGTTTTTGCAGGGTTTACTGGCTGCCACTGAGCTGCTGCCAGGGTCTTTATTTACTGCTGTTTATCACCAGCTCACTCACATCACATCCTGTGGAACAGAAAATGGCTGGACTCCAAAGAAACTGAACAACCAAAAAACAAATGACCTAATGACTAGGACTAGGTACTGAACTTCGGTTCTTTTACGGAACTGACCGAAATGCTCCGATACTACCCAGTGTCAAAAGATGCCTTGTCTTTCGGTGCTAAGTTTTGGTACCTAAGAGTTAATCTTATGATCAAGATCTGATAATGCTGCCGGTGCTGTAACGTTACACGCGGTAGAGACATGCAAGAAAAATACTTACGTGGTTACGCCCACAGACGGGGTTCACATGTATCTATGTTGTGAACTACAGTGTTTGTCAAAGCAGTTAAAAAAAATGTGACTGAGGTCAAAAGTGTGTCTCCATTTTAGCAAGATTGCTGCCAATAGTGTGTGATGCAATATTTGCAAAAAGGACATCGTTGCTAAGGCTGGCAACACAACCAATTTGATGAAGCATATGACAAGTTGAGAACTGCTAAGTGAAGCCTCTGTAAGATTTAAAGGTCCTTATTATGTAGCAGTGAGTATTAGACACTGACTTGTCACTTGTTTGCAACTGTTCTTTTGCACTGAAAATTATTTGTTGTTTATTTTTTATGTTAGAAAACTGCTTTGAGTGGAAAAATGCCAAAGCTGAAAAACTCAGGTTGTGCATGGTTACAGGTGAAGTTACAGTGTGTGTGTGTTCATCTTTCATCATGTACTGTTGCCATCTCTAACAAATCTAAGTTGTGTCCACAGTTACCTTGAGAGCTGTTTTTGTTGTTGTAACATTGTGCAGACCCATGTCTTTGCATTACCCTGGGCCTTGTTAAGGCTGCCATGACTGCTTTCTGATCTGCTAAGAGCCGTGTTGGCTGTGTCACATTGCTCTTAGTAAAGTGCTGTTGATCACACCAGCTAAACCTGACAGGCCAATTCCTCAGGGACAGAAGGAGAGAGTGATGGGAAGAGAAAGAGAGTCAGGAAAGGAAGAGCCGAGAGTGAGAGACACCAAGAAATAAAGAAAAGGTAGGTAGAAAGAGAGGAGAAACCCAGACAGTACAATAAGCACAAATTTAGAAAAATGAGGTATGCAGACTACAGCAAGTACCACGCATTCAGAGAAGGCCCACACACACTAAAGTAATGACATGTAAATAATCACATCTGTGTTTCTGTGAGCATAAATACAACCCACACAGCTCTTACTCCACGCTCCATCGTTGTGCACACACTGCACAATACAGCCAGGCTTACAGGCTGACACACACATACTGCCCAAACTCAAGTAATCACACACAAATAATTGCATTTGCGTTTCTGAATGTTTAAAGATTACACACTCAGTCCTGCTTGCACACAAACACACACACAAACAGATAGGATAAAGGCCCACCTTGCCAGCCGGGTTTGCAGACAGGCTTGACGTCAATGCGAACAGGGACGCTGTGCAGCGCCCTCTTCTGGCCGCAGTCCCAGGCCGTCACCTGGATCTCATACTGCTGCTGCCGATCGTAGCTCAGCTTTTCTGTGTTCCGAATGTTACCTGATGAAGGAGAAAAGAGTCGCTCAAGGTCAAATTCAACCCAAATTGCTTTTTTTGTAAGCAAACTCATTATAATGTGGAGTAAATTTCTCTATTGTGCCTCATAATGGAAACATTTTGCACTGAGCAGTTTGGCACATTGAGAGCTGCAAATTGCAGTGCCTGAAGTTTTAAGACCTCAAAAGCTAAAATAACCTCAGAATGGGTCAATGAACAAAATGTACCCCCATCGTCTGGTTGAGGTGGAAGAGATGAAGTAATTTAATTGCTGTTGGTGTGGCAAACTTCCTCTAATGCAATTACTCTGTAAACTGTAAAGTTTCAGTTTCTGTATTTCAGTATTTAATCTCAACAAGTCTTTACTTCCTGTAAATGCATCCATCTTGTAATAGTGGCACCTGAAGTTACACTGAAATTAGCTACCATTATCTATCTCATTAAAGCAACAGGAAAAGAAAGGAGCTCCATTGATTTCTACATGTAGTGATCAAAGACAAGGAGCGCTGAGTTGTTGTAGTGTTTATCTGACTCATGATCAGTGAAACCACTGAAGGATCTGTGAGGGTGAGAGAGCGAGTTAGTGTGACTTACAACATTTTTGTCCTGCTCTCGGTTCATAAAAATTATTCACCCTTGTGTTTGTGTCACTTTACGGTTAAAATAGTTGTGTGAAAGAGAGGTATCGCAGGTCCTTCCTTCCTGCTGCTGTCAGACTCTACAACCAGCACTGCTCCTAGTACACCACATACACACATGGACCATTTTCACTAGGTTTTTCTGCACTTTAATTAATCCAAAACAGTTGCTATCAGTCATTCACTGTGTGCAATTCCATTTTCAAATGTGCAATATCTGTATTTAGTTCATTTTCTGTCTATATATAAAGTCCTGTGATTATTGCTCTTCTGTTAATATTTTTTATTACATTCTCATGTTTATACTGTTGTGTATATTTTTTATAGCCTTATCTTGTTTTTATCCTGCCTTTACTTGTATTTATGTCTTTTTCTATCTTTTCAATCACTTATTCTGCTGCAACAATGTAAATTTCCCCATTGTGGGACTAATAAAGGATTATCTTATCTTATCTTAAAATATCTAATGCTAGTGATTCCTCTTCTGGTGTTTTTGGCAGGTATCAAACATCTTCAGCTGAGTTACCACCACCCTTTGGAAAGGAGTTGGAGAATAGCTGACACTGATTTAGATGTTGCCCAAAAACAAGACAGATTGTAATCAGACAAGTGATCTGGCCAACGGAGACACAGTGTAAATTAAAGTGTCTTATATCTCATCTGGGTTTTATCTGGTTATGAAACACTTCAGATGACAAATGTATATTGGGTCTAAGACCTACTACTGACAGTCAGCCAGCTGTAACAGGTCATGCGCCTCATTGTGTCAGTGTTTTGGGAAAACACAATATACAGTATATAAATAATTACTTTTTAAAGGCATAGTTTAATGGCAAGTGAGTTAATAAAGATCCAGTCAGCTCACCAACAAATGAAAACATGATTATAACATGAACTGAGAAATGCTGATGAACTTGAAATATTTCAGCTGTTCGCATCGCATTACATAATCACCAGTTGCAATAAATGTCTAGTCCTAGTCCTCCTCTTTAAAAGTTGCTCTCCTCAGTGCTGAATCAGTTAGGAACTTTTAGCACTGCAATGAAAGACTACAAGTGTTAAGATAATTTGTGAATACAGCCCCTGGTATTTACTGGCTCACTGTTGAACAGTTCGGGCCGACTGGGACCTTAAACAAAACAGCCAACATTTATGTTACTTTATTGCTAATGTCTGTTTGTTTGGTGTAAGGCCATTAATTCAGAACTTTCTTCACAAAAGTTATTGTACAGTGGAATAAGTGAAGTGGTTCAGAAAGTTATTATAAAATGTATAAACTACAATGTTTTCATGAAACATTTCATTCTGTAATAAATACTACAGACCCAAATCTGTGACTGAGTTAGTCAGTCATCTGTGGTTTGGAGAGTGACTTTATAGGATCATAAAATGACTGTGTGAGCTTTTACAGCTAAACCAGTTTGTTTTTATTGTAGTCATAAACGATGTTCAGCAGACATGTTCCTCAACTTTCACATTATTCTCAATGGAGCTGCACTTCAGTCTGATGACTGGGAAAAGTACATGTCTTCTGTTTACTGACTTATATGACTTTAAAGTTTAGTGAAAACTATATAAAGAATGGAAGTTAAGTATACACACTTTAAACTGCCTTGGGGAAATGAGTTGGTAAATGTAGCATTTCCTCTAAAGTGTGTGTCTGATGTACAGCCCTGTGCATTTTTGACATCTTAGAAAACACACATTGCCTGTGTATTACTGCTTATCTGCCTATACAGTGTGTTGTTTGAGTGTCTTTCAGAACATGAGTAATGGGTATTTAATTTTAATCTTAAACCATCATGATATATCACTGTCAAATTAACTGTGATGCCTTAATATAATCACTGTAACAAATGGCATCATGGTTGGGATGACAAGTAGCCTCTATCTCTCACAAGTTGTTGATTAGTGTTTATGTTTTCTCAAAATTAAGACCACATTTCCATTAAACCCCTGTTGCTTCTGGATGCACAAAAAACATGCTGGTACTTGTCCTCTTCTCACCTCCAGGTGTCACTTTTTTAAAGGTACTAAATATTGTAAGTTAAAACTTATGCAGCCTCTGCCTCTCTCCACCATTAACTGTCTGCAGTCTGGTTGCATTGTGGGTAATGTAATCTTATTTGTTTAGTCTGAAATAATCATGTGGGTGGAACTCACACTTGTGCCATTTGTGCTATTAAACCAATCAAGCCCTCCCAGCTTTGTAAATTATGGCTATATATGTACTAACATATCAAATTAATGTGGCTGTGATTTCAAGTGTTAAAATGCTGCACTGAGCACCTTTAAAAGAAAGAAATAACCTACTTGTCTCTATAGCGCAATCAGCATCCAGACTACATCCAGTGACTGAGAGTCTCCTGCCTCATCTATAACTGCGACCCATGTACCAAGCCAGCGTCTTTTCCAATGCTGAACAGAGTGCATGAGGGGACCTCTTGTAGTCCTAATGTGTCTGTTAATATTTGATGAGTCTTCCACCGCAGATGGATGACAATGCTATACATGCAGCCAGGTCTGGGTAGGGAGGGGGCCTGACAGAGAACGCTCGCAGAGTGTAAAGAGCATTGAAAAGAAACACTATTGGGCCTTATTGGCTATGAGTTGAAACGTAGCTGGAATGACTTATTGGACTTGTACAGCAGCCCAGATGCTTCTTGTGGTGGTTGTATTGTTGGGAGAGAGGTGCAGAGGGAGCTGAATGTTGATAATGTGGTATATTTGAATACGAGTGTGTGAGTGGGAGGATTAAATGTAATTCATACGAGGACTGCATTGTTCACCCTCCCATCCTCCTCATCGTCCATTCTCCGTCTCCCTCTCAGCTTGTTTAGAATTCCTTCCCTCTTTGTTCTCCCCTTTCCAACCTTCCCTTTCCTTCTCGATGCACATCATTGTCTCACTGTTTTGCAGCCTCATCCCATTTCACTGTTTGCTGCTTCATCTGTTGTGCTCTCCTCTCTCGTTTTTTCTAATGCACACACACACACACACAAGTATGCATGAACACTAACACACCTTTCTGCATGACGGAGGCTCCTATACCCGCTCCTTCAATTACTACATCAACTTATCCGTGTCAGCAGGCTGTGCGTGCTGTGACTGCTGGCAGGGGTGGCCAGCTAGTAAATGACTGCTTTACCCTCCATCTTGCTCTTTCTATTTGCCTCCCTATCAGACAAACATAAATCTACACAAGCAAACTATCTTTGCATCTGTCTTTGTGAATTCCCTTCATCATCACTTTATAATTACTGTCCAGTTTTACCAAAGAGCATTTCTTACCTTGTGCTGCTTAGTTAACTTAATTAACTAGTCTTTGTTTTAAGCACAACTCTGATGTTATTCAAGACCTTTTCTTAGTGTCAAACCGCTTTCAACAGGTCACAAATCATAGTTTCTTTTTAAAATGGTGCAGACACTGTAGATTTTAGTTTAAACATTGAAATAAAGTGTTTTTTGGGGACTACTGTGAGTTAGGGATTAATACACATTAAGTGTTCTATCAAGTATTGTCAGAATCAACATGGTGTATGCAGGATAGACTCAGTGCAACCCAGTGCAAAGATGAGTATTTTAATAGTTCGGTAGGTCATGTTAGCAGCATGGTTCTAGAGATGGTATTGTTGGTCTGTTGGTTGGTTGGTCCACCACCTGACTGAGAACTGCTATGAACTTTTGTACAGACATTCACGGTCCCCCAAGGATGTATACTACTGACGTTATGGCCCTCTGACTTTTCCTCTAGCACCACTATGAGGTTGACAACTGTAGAAATGTCCACAGCTATTGGATTTGTTGCCATGAAATTTGGTACATTTATGCCCCCCATTTATGTATGTTTATGGTAATGAAGGAACATGTCACCCAGTGCAATGGTATGGTTCACTGAGGTGTTTTTAACTGTGTTTGGATAACAGTGGAGCTCCATGGCAGAGAGGAATAAGGCATATTAGGCTTGAGATACACAGACAATACTTGTTAGTTGGATCAAGTTATTTTAGATTTTGGTATTTTTGTGGAATTTATTGACAATTGGAAATATATAGAATATCTCCCGCCTTATCCTTTTTGTTAAGTTTATCACTGATACAGTTTACTATCTACTTCTCTCCATAGTCCACTCACAGCACTTACTCCCGCTCTTACAGCCAACCCCTCCTTTCTTCCCTCCATCTTCTTCCTCTCTCCCTCAGGTGCTCTTGAGTTCAAGAGCTCTCAAAGCCTTCTCCTCAGCGGTCAATAACTGAGCGACACCCCTTCAAATGGAGAGAGAAGAGAGAGCACTCTGGCTGCAGCCTCCCCCCTGTATCATTCACAGTGCAGTTTTGCCCTGACCTCATCCAGTCATCCTTTTTATTGCAACACCTCAGCAGTCGGCAACGCTCGGCAGTACAGCAGCAACAAAAATGTAAACAGCAATGTCCCTTGCATTTGTGTATCCTAAGCAAAAGATATCTGCATATGGATTTTTCAGACAAGACACTGGTCTGCTAGTTGGATATGAATAGCCTGTATAACAGTGGTAAAATTCAGGAAGTTTAAAATCTATAGAGTTAAAATGTGTGAAATGAGTGTTAAGCCTACTTCTCTTTACTTCAGCTGAAAAAAGGAAATATGAACTATTTAGAAATATGAAAGTAAAAATTGCAATGGTCATTAAACTAATACAGCCAGAAAGATCAGAGAGGACATGAAATTGAGAAAATACCTCTGAACAGATTTTGTGGGTATCTCACACATCGTGTGTGTGTGTGTGTGTGTGTGGATAACAGTAACACTCTTCATTTGAAGAGTAATTCAAGAGCTAAGTTACAAAGTCCAAGTGGCAACACTGTAAAGAAAAGTGCGTGAGGGGTTATCTGAGATTTTACTTCACATTTATCTTCATCTGTGTGTGTGCGTATGTTTGTGTGTTTTTATGTTTATGTGTGCACAGACTTCTGTGATCTGATTTGTAGAGACTGATGGCTCTCTGAGCAAAGCTTGACTTTGTCCTTGGAATGAACAAAGAACATATTTTACCCCAGGGAGAGACATCTGTCAGAGTATTAAGTTTTGCTACCAGAGTGTATGCAGGCATGAGTATGTGCAGTATGAGCGTGTGTGAGCGTTTCTCCTGTGGCTGTAAAAAGCATGTGTGCAGATGAATGAGTGTCACTGTGTTATGACAGAAATGTGTTTTTATCTTCCCTACATAATATTGAGAGCAGAGGGAGAAGTAAAAAACTTCAAACTTGATTTGAAAGATCTTAGATATGGGAAATCGTTGAGATAAGTGAAGCAGAACTGCCAAAAGATGAGGCAGGTTGGGGGAAAGTGGGTACACCAAGAATTTAACTGACAGCACCTCAAAGTAACACTTGCACAATGCACTGATTGTCACAGACTGTTAATAGCTAGGTGATATAACATGGTTTCTTAGGCAAGTGCTAATATATCTGTGGATGCCATTTACATATTTTCCCTCTAGTGTACTCACCATTGCGGTCTATAGCAAAGGGTGTGCTGGTTGTGGTGATCTGGTAGTTACAGATCTGGCTGTACTGTGGTGAGCAGTCCTGGTCGGCGGCCTCTACCTGCAGGATGCTGTCATAAATCTTGCCCTCTGTCACTGCGGCGTGGTACTGGGGCTCCCGGAACACAGGAGCAAACTCATTCACATCGTTGACCTGGATATGCACCACCGCCCTGCAGACAATAGGGAGCAATGGAGTTGAGGAAGGTAGAAATTAGTGTAGGACAGTGAATCATCTGCATAGAATGTAAATGCTTTTGTGAAACTTGGTAGGTAATGATAAACTGTAGTAGCATGAGAGAAGCTCCCATTTCAATTGTTGTTTTACAGGATGAAGATGATTGTTTTTAGCAATGGTAGCTGCATGGCTCTTGGGATGACAATGTCTGTCAGTCAGTTGGTCCACCACTTTGGTCTGGACTGTAATATCTCAACAACTACATGATACTTAAGCACAAAATTTTGTTCAAATATTCATGGTCCCCATAGGATGAATTCTAATGACTTTTACTATAATGCCACCATGAGATTGACATTATGGTTTCAGGTGAAATGCCTCAGCTACTGCTAGATAGATTTACATGAAATATGGTACATAAATTCATGTTCCTCTCAGGATGATTTTGTCCAGTACCGTGGTTTATGACCAGATATCTGTGAAACAACATTCCATCTGATCAGCAAATATTAGAATGTTAAACACTAAACTAAGGTATATGTTAGCATGCTGATGTTAGCATTTAGCTCACCACAGCACTATCCCTAATTGCAGCCTCACCAAGCAGCTGGCATGGCTATTGACTTTTAGTCTTGCTCATAAATCTACACCAGAAGTGGGGCAATAGTACTGTAGTCTAGGAGCAGAGACTCATTTAAAAGTGCACTCCACTAGCTGTACATGTGATGTTTACAATGTTTACTTCATGAGGATAACTACTTAGCCTGTAAAATAGTTGTATAATGCATTCTGCAGCTCTGGACAGGCAACAAAAACCCTAATGATGTCATCACGGTTCCATAAAATTTCCAACTTTTTGGAAATGATTCTACTGGAGAGGAGTTTCTTATACTTGGGGCACAAAAGTCAGGATATCTTGGCCTCTGATGCTTCAGTTTCAACCATTCATTTTTGAAATTTGTGACTCCCCCAACATAATGGAAATGCAATGTTAAATCACTAGAGTATGCCTTCAAAGACATTTAAAAAATATATATCCAATAAGCATTCACCACTGCATGCACATGAATTGAATTATTAATGCATTAACCCAAAATCACCACTCATGCTGCCACTATCTTTCTTAGCAACTGTCAGACAGAAAAATAAAATTTAATTAAGGTCTGCTGTTTTTATTTTCAATATAAAATTTAGCTGCCAGGATAAAACAAAAGAAGAAGAGAGGGAAAAAAAGAACAAAGTGGTTTTAGAGGGAAGATGTTATGTTTGTATTCATGATTCTGTGTTGCATTGTGTCTAATCATTGCTAAGCCCTGCCTCAAATGGTTTACAAGACTATGTATGTTTATTATGTCTAGTAGGAGTATTAACAGTCCTGACATTAGACTGGGCACCTTGCTCAAAAAAATCCAATGGTAAGAAGGAGTAATTGTTTGGATCGTTAAGGGCAGAGTTCACTGCCAGTGATAAATTAGTTTGGTAACCAATAGTCACAATGTGTTTTATGTTATACACTATCTGACTTGACCCAGGGGATTGCTTTGATTTTGTTGCTATGGCAAAATAGTCCCCTGTATCTTTTCTTCTACCAAGCTATGCAAGTGCACTAAACTGCACTAATTAATCATTCTATAATTGATCTATCAGCTGCAATTCATGTTCAGTCGCACATCGTGAAAAAAGCCCATTATGCATCACTTTAAAAACATCTTCATCAATACCCTACAACAGCCAGAAAGCAACAGAAGATGATATAATCAATCCTTCGATTCACTGACTGACAACCAAAGATGGATGACGGTGGGCCAGAGTTATACAGTTTCAAGCTTTAGCATTGCAAAGCCAAAGTAGCCAAAGTAACAGTTTGCTTCAAGAGACAAAGGAGCAAAGATGAGCATGTTGTTTATAGGATTAGTTGGAAGGTATGGTAATGACGGTGAAATTATGCCATTACAAGAAGCTGTGTATATCTCTCCAACATGTGGTCGGCTGGAGATGGAGACTGGACAACAAAGAGAGAGACAGTAGGGAGGCTGAGCCCAGGCAGAATTGATTTCCACACTGCCTTATCTGTCCCTGTCACAAGTACACAAACACGGGAGACCATTTGTTTTTGAGCCTCTGTACACAGATACCCAGATGCACTGTTAAATAGTTTAATAGAAAACAGAGATGCATAACCAACTGGTGAAAAAATGCAAAAAGGACAAAGAACAGTGGGGCAATAACCAAGTCCATTGACTCAAGTAGTTCACTCAAGTACAATTTTAACTTTATGTGAGTATTTCCACTTTATTACCACTACTCCATTACATTTCAGATAATTATTATGCTTTTGAATTTACTGTACTTATCTCACAGCTACAGTTAATGATTACATACAAAACATATGATCAGTGTGTAAAATATGATATATTATATATAAAGTGATTATATCCTATATCCTTAAGCTTACACACACTTTCTATTTTTGCCTCTGTGTAGAGAACACAGACAAAAACATATTCACAATACTTTGACAGATGAGCTACTTGAGAAAACAGGTTTTCAGGGCCTGAAAAAAAAGATCTGAATACTTTGTCCACTACTAGACACAGCTACAGAATACACCAATGAACATGTATATGACAGTGATTAATCATTTAGGATTAGGTTTGGTGGGATGTTAATGGTGATACTAACAGCAGCAGAAGATGGTGACAGGAAGAGCTGACAGATGATGGCAGCACCAGTGTGTACAGTAAATCCCTCAACCAGCCTTGTTTTGTCATATTAATGACACTCTCTCATAAACATTACCCCCCCGGTTCGCCACACTCCCCAGTGGTGAGGGAGGAAACATATGTTCTGTTCCTCCGGGGCTTGTACGGAGGGACTGCTGTGTGTGTGTGTGTGTGTGTGTGTGTGTGTGTGATTATGAATTCATGCACACAGATGCATGATATATAACTAAATGCAATAATTTAATATATTCAATAAATTGTGAATATGTCTCATTGTGAGTGTGCATTTGAGTGTGTGTTTCTCTGCCGATGGCTCACATCTGGATGAAACAGACGCCTGGCTCTCTAGGGCAAGTGTGTGTTTATTTGTCTGTGCTTGTATGTGTGTCTTTTCATGTTGCTGGAACATTGCCAAGTTGAGTCCACGGCTGCCATCCCTCCCTGTGACAGGCCACAACTCTTAACCAGGGGGTCCACAAGGAGTCAGGGTGACACAGAAAGACAGCAGGGGGTTAAGTGACTCCATGGGTGCAAGAGCAGATCACAGCAGTCCAGAGGTTGTCAGTGGTGCAAGGAGGATGTAATCACTATGGTATGATTACTAAAACCCCAGACCAATAACAAATAATGTTAACTATAATAATAATGTAACTTCCACCCTATACTTATACCGTTGAAAATACTTCTGTAATTACAAATGTAATGTTCAGCAAAGTTTTCAGTGTTCTCCTCAATGTTTAATCGTGTGGTATCAATGGCCAATATACTGTACATGCTACGCCAGGCATCAAGCTGTGTGCTGCTAATACAATATCAGACCTACATTCAATCCAGTTTTCATATGAAGTGTCACAGCAGATATTCCAGTCTGCAATTACAGATCCAAATATTTCATTGCTAATCCACAGAATTGCACATAATAGCATTAGTAGGACCAGATAAAGTTTCAGTTTAATTTTCATTTCATTTGCATTTTTTTCTAACTCATATCAACTCTCACTGAAGCCTCATTATTGAGTTGTGCTTAACTTTTACTTCTATACTTGTACACAGAATGAGGACTGTGGATTTTGTATCCATTATTTAGGGAATATGTTTGGAAGAGATCTTTTTATGTCCAGTGCAAACAGGTGGAATGATTACAGCCAGCAAAACAGCTTGAACTGACACATGAGCATTAAGAAAGACAGTGCACCCATCCTTTAAAAGGAACTTATGTTGACAAGAAAAGGGAGGTGACTATCTTGTCAACATCCACATTTTGTTGACTGATCCAGCCACCCAACCCTATCTCTTTGGTGCTGGCCCAGCTTCTGTGCTTGCCAGATTTGGTCATGTACCAGACTCAGACTAGAGACTGCTTGTTAGCCTGAGGATATTACTCCTAATTTCTGCTGACTTGCGGTTACACAACTTATAGAGCCCGAATTTGTAGTCTCTTCTTTTGTTAGTGTAAAACCACACAGACAGCATCGACACAATATTAATACAGTAAGTTAAGTAAAAAAAAATCTTCTTCATTACATAATAATGATAATGATGCATACTGTTTTATTTCCACTTGATATTGGAGTATCATGTTGGTGTGCCCTGCACATTTGTGACCTGGAAGATGAGCAGCACTCAATAGGCTACTCAAAACACTTCACACATTTAGAGGTGCAGACCAGGTACATAATGAGGGAGAAAAAAATGAACATCCTGGCATTACCTCTCCCTGCAGATCATTATTTATTATTTCATTTGTTTTGAATATGTCTCTCTCTCTGCAGACTTTGTGGTTCTGTAACACTGTCACACAATTTCCTTCTTTGCTCCCAACAGACAAGGGTCACAATTACTGCAGTGGCTAGAAGTTAGATGTTTTGAGGCATTTGCTGAAATGACTAAAATCATTTAAGTAGTCTCAATCCCTAATATTTGTGGGAAGTGATGGTCACATTGTGTAACTCACATCACAACCTCTTGTCTTGTAACCGGAACAATGGCTGAAGCTCTTGCTAGGTAAACAGCTCTTAATGCTAATTGGCCATGTAAAGATGGAAAAAAACTTACAAACTGCACCTTTAATCAAAAGACCTGAAAAATGTGAGGATCTATGTGTTGTGGTACTTGACTATTTTTATTTTTCTTTATACATGCTGCCTCTGGGAAACATTATTAGCCAGTGGAATATCATAACAGCTGTCTTACTTACATCAATATTTGGATTAGTCTTTTTTTTTTTTTTTTAACTAAAGAAATTCTATTTGTAGAATCAGAAATAGAAAGACAGAGACTGTAATCAGTGTCATATTGTCTGTTCAAACAGATGAGGAGACAAGTTAAAGCTCTTGGAAGGTTTTTAACTTACCTAAATTTTAATCACCATATTAACAATGCCACGAAAACATTTTGGGAACATCACTAAAATGAGACTGATGTTTTATTACAAGTAGCTGAGATGATGACAACTTTCTTTTTATTGGGCTACCTATAAAGTCTATAAGAAAATAACACTTAATTCAGAATTCTGCAGTCCCTCTACTTCTTTATGAAACCTTACATAACCTACATACATAGCACTGTTTAATAAAACATCAAATAAAGCAAAATGTCCCTTATCCAATAAAAAAGATATGGGGATGTTTGTAATCACTTTTCAAGGATGTAAATGGCTTATGAGAAAATGAAGTGCATGGCAAGCAGCAGAGACATATTTAAGTGCCAGGTGTGATTTCAGTCCAGCTAAATCATATGCAGACACAATCAGATACAGGCTGCATGTTAAAGCCAGGTGATGCATGTTAATGCCAAGTTAGTATTGTTCCCAGCTTATTACATATTCATCTGCACTCATTACTTATCAACACTCAACTACACACAGCCACTCAAAGAGAGTCATTATTGAATGTCTCCCACGCAGACACACAAATACACACACACAGACACAAATATACACACACACATACATACTCGCACACAGCACAAAGGCAAAGGACTCAATTAATCTTTGTCAAGAATTAGCCGAGAGGTTGAATCATCAATTTCCTTGTGTTAGACTAGAATGGAAATACACAACCCTAACTATACCAGTGGGATCAAATGAACAACACAACACAGGATGGTAACCTCATCAATATGCAAGGAAATCCCACTTCCACATCAGCTCGTACCTTGAGGTGCTAGCAGAGAACTCCACGGGGGCCAGTGTAATCTCAATACAAGGTGATTATAATGCATGGTAATCCAGTTCAGTATTTAGCTTCATGCCCAGATCCTGCTTATTTTACAGCAGACAGTATGGATCACATCGCTGATGGATGGTTTGGACTATCATGCAACAAAACAGAGGAATGTAGGCAAAGCAACACAAAGGACTTAAAGCTGTTATCACTGATTCACTTAGCCACATGGTTGAAGAGATTATTTCATTGAAAAAAAAACTATTAGAGCATTTCTTTACAATTAAATGTCCATTTACTTGACTTTGCTGACAAACATCCAAGTGCCTGCCGATGTACGGCAACACCTGATCGTGGTTTGAATCCAGGATCCAGGAACGGGTGTCACTTTCCTTCAACTGGTAACTGAAGCAGACACACACAGATGGTGTAGTTCCTGGTGGTGCATATTCATAATTGAAACACAGAGACTATACTCTCCCATTACATTATGTTAGCTGAAGATAAACAACATATTCTTACACTAGATTTATTTTTTTTTCTCTCGCCAGGAATAATAATCACGTCAACTAACAGGTTTTGACAGAATGAGGTTTCACTCATATTAGCATCAAGTGTGACAAGTGAGAAGTTAAGATTCTTGGTAGAATAAAACACCGACACATTGACAGCTCTGCACTATCTGTGTGGAGTCCCCTGGTCTTCTCTACTGCAGAAATTTATCATGTCAGCTTATGCTAACAAGGCACAGCTTTTGGCCCACTTCTTCACTCATAAAAAGTGACTTTTTTGTTATTGTTGAGTGTGTTTTTAGGTGGTTGTCTATGTGCATGAGTGTGTCTGTGTGCATGTGGTTATGAAATGCAAAATCGGCCTATCTATCCCCAGCTACGGTATTTGTCTTATTTATATGTAAATTTAGGTATATCAGTGTGAATTTGACTCAGCATTTGGGATTTGCGAGTGTGTTTGTCTGTGCGTGTGCACGGCTGTCCTTCAGCTCACTGTTCGGTGAGATAATTAGCCTCTCCAAACTGCAGCGAGGTTAGGACATACGGGGCCTCCAAGATTCACTAATGATGACTTTAATAACTACTGCGCTGCCAAGCACTGAGCATGCATGTGAATATGTGGCTACATGGACATGAAAAAACATCTGTGTGTCTAAATTACACCTGTGTTTTCACACAATTTGTACACACAACCCTGGGGGGGAAACCTAACCGTGTTGTGAATGCATTAACCTCACCCCCCCCCAACCCCCCACAACAGCCTCCAGGCACTTAACCCTTTGGCCCATGTGTCCGACACGTGTCGTGGTTAGGTGCAAGCACTGGGAAGGATTACGAATATGACATGTATTGGAAGGAAGTGAGATGTCCCTTATGCCTAATTACTCCATAGCAACTGTAGAAACTTGTGCAGAGGAAAGGTGTGTGGGGAACAGTGAGGTACAAAGAGTACAGAGAGACTTCCAGTCTTCAGATGCTAATTAGTGTGATAATGTTCTTGTTTTTTCCACTGCATCTATCCCAGAGTGAATTTAAAGACTTTAATGCAAAATTTCAGAGGAGCAACAGTAAATATTAAGAGCTGTTTTGTTTTGGTTTCTAACCTTTTTCATTTGGTGGCGACCCCTTATAAAAAGCAAGTTATACTTTGATCTGAGTAATATTTGGAGATGTAATGAGGTAAAACTATACAGCATTTCACAACAAAAGTAAAGATCAGGGAGAAGTCAGAGAAAAAAAAAAATTTTATGTGATTTTTGTCAGATTGGATTTTTAAAAAATGTCTTTTCCAGGTAAATATTTTGTGATTCCTTAGATTTAACTAGTAACCCCCTGTAGTATTCTGGTCCACGAGTTGGAAACCACTGCTCTAAAATAATCATTAAATGACTATGGGATTGTGTAGGTATTTACTCAATGCCAGACAGACCAGGAGTGCTTGACACCACTTAAAAGCTTTCATTAGTGTTTAGACTGAATCACTATAGCATTACATCCACAGGCAAAATGAACATTTCTAACATTTATGGCTCTTTACGACAAAGGCTGACACTTCACAGCTCGGTACAAATTGTTCATTTGGCAGATGTCAGCCCTACAGAACTGCAGATTAATTTGTTCTTCATGTAAAGCTGACCTGAGCAGAAACAGTCTCAATAAGTTTAAGGTGAATTCAATTGAGCTTTGCATTTTGCTGACAAGTGACTTCCCCTGGCAGCCAAGTTAAATATCTGAGAGGGCAGAGTGAAGCAATGTGATTCAGAGCTGTCAGATGTGTACACTGTTACATTGGTGCTCTGACTCAGAAAAAGGCAGCCATTAACGTCAGTGTTTACAAACCCAACTGTTAGTGTGACTGACAAAGTCACCAAGAGTGGGGGAACATAACGCAGTTGCTGGCTTTGCAGGATGATGCATATATCCAAAGTTTGGCATGGCATTTCGAAATATAGAGAGAAAAAAAAAAAACATTTCACACACACTGAGAGACAGATCTGTACAGCCAGGGCAGAGATGTGTGAGTCTGTAACAGAGACAGAGGGACTGACAGAAAGAAGTACAGGCTCACGCAGCAGGAGCTGCAGCCAGTCAGGAGAAAATAAACTACAAGAGTGAGAAGTAGGCCAGCAGCCAGTGGTAAGCAGAGCAGGGAAGAATAGAGTTTGGTTTAAACTCATCCCGTGTCAGTCCTGATCCTCTCCCCTGTCCTCTTTAGCTGCTAATTTTCTTGACTCCCTTCCTTCTCTGCTGTTGGTGTGTCATGTGTAATTTGAGCACAGCCTTAGGCAAAGATTCCTCCTCTTCCCTGTTAGCTTCTTTCTAAATCAGAGTGAGTGAGCAGGCAAGCGGTGCGGCTAAAGGCCAGTCTCGTCCTTTGAGAGTTTGCCAGTGAAAGGACAGGCCATTTAAAGTGTCCCCAAATTCACTTCCCCTCCAGCGTGGGCCTGTCTGTACCAACCAAGCAGGGTCTGCGTCACAGCAGCCAGTGAGTTATGTTGATAGAAAGCAATAGTTTGACATAACAGAATGCCTGGGTGCTTAAAAGGGATATAAAACATGATCAGCAGCACAGAGACGGGGCCAGAGAGGAGGCCTGGGATGAACAGCAGTGGTGGAAGAAGCATTCAGATCCTTTACTTTAGTAAATGTACCAATACAGCAATGTAAAAATACTCCATTACTCCAAATAAAAGTAAATAAGTATTGGCAGCAAACTTCCAGTATTAAAGTAAAAGTACTGATTGACTGTACTCTGATATGTTATTATATAGGACATTATTAGTTGATTAATACCGAAGCATCAGTGTGCAAGTGGCAAGTTACTGTTGTAGCTGCTGGAGGTGGAGCTAGTTTGCACTACTTTATAAACAGTTTGATTAACAGGGATACCAGATAAATCTGAGGTGCTGTGAGATGATTAATGGAAGGGGAAAGAAGAAAATACAAAGTTCTGATTCATAAGTTTGTTCTCAGTATCTCTTTAATCTTAGATTTTTGATGTGATATTGGATCATTTGGACATTTATTGAAATAAAACCAGGTGAGAAGTTTAGAGGGAAAAATCATTTGGTGATGATGTTAACAACTCATGGACATCTGAAATGTGACCTCAACTACAGAATAATTAAGGCTTGGTTGTTTATTACCCTTAATGAATATTGTAAGTATTAATAACATACAGGTTATTATTGCCAAGAACCAGAGTTTTAAATTTAAGTCTAAATGGGCCCCACTTCTTTTCTGCTTCTTTTCTAGTGGCACAAATCCATCACCCTCTTTGTCTTGTACACGCCAGAGGCTGTCACTCACACACACCCACACACACATATATACACACAGAAAACAACATACAAAAGCAAATACAAGTTATGCACTGCTGGTTTAGAATTTTCACAGATGCTTGAAAACCCCAGCTGCTATAATTCCAGGTGTAGTGTGTGTACTGTATGCGTCAGCATGTGTGTGTGTGAGAGAGAGAGAGCATCTATAAGCTAGACAAGATGATAGATTTCTGTGCTCGGCTCCATTGTTGGCTGAGGTGAGGGGGTTGAGAGGTAACACAGAGAGGGGAGATGTGTGGCATAAAGCGGACAAAGGTAGTTGTCTGAAAAGCTGCGTGGAGAGCAATTTCAGACAGAAGCTGCTTTCAGGAGAGCCAACAAGTGTGACAAATTGTTTTTATCAGTTGACCTCCTTAAAGTAGTCTAGTGGTGTTTGTGGAGGTGGGTGTTTGTGCTGTATCTGTGCTGGCATGGATGGTTCTCAGAGCAATCTGGGATCAAGCTGTAGCCAAGTGGAGGCAGGAGGAGAAAGAGCTGGAGACATAATGGGAAATATTTAACTCTAAGGTAAGGTATCAAGCTTTTTTTCTAGTTCCTTGTTTAAAGGTAACACTTTGAAAAGCATTGTTCCCTCTCCCACAATCCAGATGAGACAAGAGGAGCTGATAAAAAATGTCTCCTTCAGTTTCCAGTTTCAGTTTTGTGCAGAGACTTAAACTTTACAAGCAACATATTATTTGCTAGTTTTTTCACCCAGCACTTTGCCTCTCAGGCTACATATAAACTACCATATTCTTTCTAAACCATCACTGTACTCAAGCACAGCTGATAATTTGATTGGATTATTGCCATTGTCTTAATGAATTATACAATAAGGTGGTCTTTCCTTTTCACTGACTTTTAACAAGCAAAGAGAAGTCTATACTCAATTCAATACTCATTCTAAAGCATAAAGTAAAACCTATAAATCCCATTCTCTGTCTACAAATGTGAATTATGCATGGAAACATATTGTGCACATGCTTGTGTTTTCTGTCAGACTTCCTTTTTGTTTGAACTCTGGCATCCATTTTACTCACTTGTGAGACTTCTTGCCCTCTGTGCCCCCAGGGCCCGACCCACAGTCGTGAGCCTGGATGATGAAGGTGTACTCCTTCTGCAGCTCGCAGTCCACCAGGCCGCGGGCCCTCAGTTGGCCCTCGCCGGACGTACCATTCAGCACCACTGCTTTGAATGGAGCCTCCAGACCGTGGATGTTGAATGCACAGATCTCCCCTAGAGACCGGGAAAAAGAGAGGGAGGGAGGGAGGGAGGGAGGGGAGAGAAGAGGAGGAGGGACGAGGTCAGCATTAATCACCGTCAGTCAGGTGGAATCCAGGTGGAGAATGAATGATGTATGTGTGCGTGTGTGTGTGCGTGCATGTGTGTGTAAATGAGGTTAAGTGTATGTTACGTTTGAGTTTCATAAGAGAATGTAGTGAAGACTTACCACAGCTGCCCCGTTTACATGATATAAACGGGCATATCTATATTCTTTTGTCACGTAGAAGAGAAACAAGAACACATTTTAGCTGAGGCCTTCCTCAGTGTGCAGGCTCAGTGTTTGTCACAGTCCAGCCTCTTTCAAACAGGAGCAAAGTTGAAATAATTGATATTGGTGGCCATAAAATGACTCTATTGTGAATGTGAATATTGGAATTGAACCCTACAAATTAATTGTGACACTATCTCTGAGCCTTCCATGTTTCTATGTTAAGTAAAACTGATATTAAAAGAAAAATATGAAATGGGAATACAGAGTGGGGGAAAAACACCTCCAGGATCAGCTGTCTCTCCCACTTCCTAACTCTGTTAGAGCAAATCAAGTACTGTCATGAATGGAGCACACAGAGCAGATTACAAGGAAACCATGTGGCTTTTCAATGCAACGTTGGAGAAAACAAATAAGAAAAAATGTTATGGCTATTCTATTGGAGTTTAAGAAAAATAAACATTTTAAGAGCTGCAAGCCATTCTTTTAAATGCAGATTTGTATATATTCTTTCATCCTTTTTTTAAGTCAATATTTTTGTTTTTAATTTTCTTTCTTTCTTTCTTGTCTTTTTTCCAATATCTCTAAGTCATTGTAATGCCAATGTCCTTGTAATCTTCACTGTGTGTTCTATTTCTACCACAGTACTTGATTTATTCCATTATGTGCAACTGATACTTTGTATCATTAGTTGGATGGTGATGATCACTGAGCTTTTGCATTACAGAAGATATGGCATGTTACTCTTCTGCATCACAAAACATGAAGACAAATGTGAACTTTAAAAGACTTTTTAACCCTGAGTGCAAACCAGTTTACTCAAACTTTTTAAAGGATAAAAACTTAATCTTACTGATGTTCCCATGGAGTCCTGGAACTCAAACTACCAACTTTAAGTTGTAAAGAGCTGTAACCTTTTTAATACTGCTTAGACAACAAAGTTTATGGATGCTGGACGAGAGCTAGATTGCCATAAATAGGCTTTCACCGAGTTTCCCCCCTGTGCAGTCACCTTGGGTAATTCACACTTAATTACATACTCTACGTAATGTTCAAAAACCCAAAGATATAGACAGAACACATCTCAAGAAAATACAAATAAATAGATCAAGCTCACATTCCTATCACTGCATCTCTTACTTACTGTGTAATTGTTGTGAAAAACATCAAGGACATCCCTGCTGTTTGCCCCCCACCACAAAGCAACATACAGCACAATTGAGTTACATGAGGCTCAAATAAAACTACAGCAGCTCAAAGTCACCCTTGTGGAGAGATACAGAGGAGGAAAATCCATTTAAATCCAGAGTGAGCAGCTGACAAGAGCAAAACAAAAGAGCCAAGAGGCGGCTGACATTTATTAGCAGGCCATATAAAGAAGTGGTCCATTTGTGGAGTTGGTTTTTTTTCTTGTCTTTTTTTTCTTGGAGAGCTGTCTTCCACCCACACTTTCACTAGTGGGATTTGAGGAAATCACTTAACGCGTCGGACTCACACCCTGACCTGTGACGGCTAATTGCACTGATATCACTTAAACTAACAGCAAGGACTAAATTGGATTCCCAAGCAGCTTTGTGTGTGCATTGCTCCTGGCAAGTTCTGATAAGAGCAACTTTATTTTCCGCTGCCTTCCCCTTTCTCTCCCCTTTCATCCTGTTTCTGTCATAATCCCCCTCCACCTCACCTCACCTCAAATCTCCCCCCCCATCCTGATGGGGCAGGGCCTCTGAAATGACAATTTGCCCACAGAGCTATAGGCAAAAATGATAAAGAAAAAATGGAAGGCAGGAAAGGGAGAGCAGAAAATGAGCGAATAGGGAGGAGGGGTGTCGCCGCTGTCTGCGCACTGTAAAGACTTCCCCCTCTGTATTGCCTGAACAATGACTTATCAGAGTTAAATGGGCCCCCACAATATGGAGAAGCATGGCTTGCCGGCGAGAGCAAAATCATAAAATGGCACGGAGCAAACGGTGTGCGACAGGGAGTGACAGGAGATGCAACAGTCTCAATGTGCGGCTTCTCTCAATAGTGCACCACCGTACAAAACAGGCAAATGGAAAATCCATCACCGCTGGAGCGAGAAATAAATCCAATATACACAGGCAAGTGCAGAAGCTTCCCATCAGGATGACTATGTTGAGGATATGCTGATGGCGCACGGCCATGACTGAGTCCGGGTGGTCCGACATGCTCCTCCTGATTTAATTGTAGGTAATGGGGGAGTTGGGAGTAGGGTCAAGGAGACTGGGGGAGGAGGACCTTCCTCTTTTAAGACTCAAATAAACACACTCAGATAGCTGGGGGGGGGGGGGGCACCCCCCCCACTTTTACATCAGCCTATCACTTCGCTCCAGGCCTGATAAGTGTTCTGCCACCTGCAGAGAGAGCCAAAGATGGCTGGTGGAGGAGGGAGGAACGAGGGTGGAAGAGCTGGCCCCGGCGGCGGTAGAGGAACAGATGTTGGGCGGCTGGCACTTGGCAGTGGCAGAGAGCTCACAAACGCTAATTACTGTGCTAAACTGTTAGCTAAATATGTGTCTCCGTGTCACATTAGGCTTTTAAGAGGTAGATTTATGGTCAGAAGGAACTCTGTCTTCTTGGGGGGGGGCGGGCATTTAAAACTAATGGATGCAAACTAATGGATATGGATGCTGCAGTGCTATTCCTTTATTAGTTTATTTGCTGGGTTATCATCACTGTTTGGCTATTTGGCATAATGAATCGTTTTTATGATCTTCAGTACTCCGCGTAGGATGACAAAAATATTTTCATTGCAGTTGCACATACTAATACACACACTTGCACAGTAAAACTTTGACACTAACTTCCTTGACTTTTCAGACACCAGGAATTTGTCTCACTCTCACCTCATACCTTATTCTCTACTGGTGTGATTACTAACTCTCCCTTTGGGCACCATTACGTTTTCATTTAATCAAGTCTAAATTAATGACTGTCTATTAATCAGTGGGAATGTGTGCTCAGGACCTAAGCTGCTGTCCTGCTGGTGTCAGAAGTCCTGCAGCGCTCAACACCTCAAGGGAATCTGGCACCTGTCCACACTCGACTATCTTTGAGGACACAGAGCTCATTATCAGTGAAGGCAGAGCCGCTTTACTGGCAACAGTAGCCTGTGTTTGCAGAGCTGGGGGAGTGTGACAAAATATTGGGGGCCACAGCGCCTCGGGGCCCTAAGTTATTATCAAAGCTGACAGAGCATCGCTGATGAGCTGCCTGCATCTGTACATACACACAGGCCGCTTTTGCTGAAAAAGGCGCTCTTGCACATAAGTGCATAGATATGCGTGGCAGCTGTTTACTGAGTGTTTGAGTGAGAAGTAGAAGTGGAGATATCAGGTAGGAAACAGCCACACCGCTGAGAGGAAGAGGAGGAAGAGAAAGATATGAAGGGAGATGAAAGGAGGAACTGAGAAGGATGGGAACACGGCCACGGCCTCAGGGCAGCTCCGATCTCCCTACTGGAGAGTGACCAAAGCACAAGCATGGATACACACACACACATTTACTCAAACTGTGCCAGTTCGGCAGCTCTAATCAGAGCTGACATGCCTTTCATCCTCCTACTGTTGGAACACACACCGGATAGACAGCAAGTAAATCAGATTACTGGATATCACACTGTTAGTGAACACATTCTAGACCAGGCATCAGTTTGCTGGCACCAAAATATTTGCACTCACATTATCTTAATATTTTCACTTGCCATTATTAGTAAATCAACCCTATTTGAACAAGAATTGCTGTCTAGTATGAGGTTTACACAGTTGTCATGATTTCAGCTGCTTTTCCAATTTGGATTTGGCATCAAATTATCTCTTGTATTAGTCACCCACATAACCCGCTAATTCTCCTTCTCATTTTAGTCACAAAAACACAATCGCACATCCACAGGCACTTCGGGATACACTCACTCACACACACCCCAACCCTCTCAGCTGCAGTGCAGAGATAGAGTGTCAGCCTCATAACTCTGCGGAGGGCCGGAATTGAAAATGCTGTAATTATGCTCTTCATGAAATTAGCCAGCCGAGGGAAAAAACACAATTGAGAAGCTGTCCATTTTAGAGATAAGGATTAATACTAATCAAGCTTACATGTTCTGACTGGAGCGCATGAAAGTTGGAGTGGTGTTTGTGTTCTGTGTGTGCGCGTGCGTGTCAGATGGGGGATTTTTAATTAAAGACACACTTTCTCAACAGGGGTTTAGAGAGGGGGGAGGGAGTGTGTGTGTGTGTATGACTGTTGTGGAGGGGGTGCAAGATGATTTACTCGACCTCGTGGTTGCTGCCTCCGTACCACCTCCCATCCATCGTCTCCTCTCTGTTAATTACATTAAAGGCTCCTCTCACAGAGTTAATGACATCCCACTGTCTTGTAACAAAGTGAACACCCACCCTCTGTGTGTGTATGTGTGTGAGAGAGAGAGTGGTGTCAGAGTGAAGGGTGGAGGACTGAACCTGTCAATCAAAATCTCATGTCAAGGCAGTAACACATGGGTTCAGGGATGCTGCTGGAAATCCTGGGGCCTCTGAAACAACGCATGAGGGCCCTGAATATCTAAATATCTACAATCCCTGGCATGTTATAGAGCTTCTGTTAGTGTGTGGGTTCCCTGAGTCATTTATGGTTGGGTGTCATTTTATTCTGTCATAAACCAACACTTTTTTTTCACATATCCACCAAGAAAACAAACAGATAAACAAAAAGAAACAGATTCAAACCAACCTAAAACATGGACATGGACAAAAACTAAACAAACAACATAAAACATACTGTAAACAGTCTGAAACATAAAACTGAAACATGACACAGAAAAAAAAAAAAAAAAAAAGGTTAAAGTATCTTATTTCCATTGTGTTACTGGCTTGTCTTAAATCATGACAAAGACTGCCCAAGCTGTAAAAATGCTGCAAAACACTGTAATGTTTTAGTCTTGCATTAAAGTAAGTATAAAAACTGCTTTTACTTACAGAGGTGCCCCACTGTTTTAGTATTACACATAAAGATACAGTAAAGTTACAAAACATAATCAAAAGAATGGTCATAATTGGTGCAGTAGAGTCTGAGATATCCTCAGTATAATGTTAAAGTCCAATTTATAGTCTGTGTATACAGTTTGTGTGTCTAGAACGCTCTACAGCTCCATATTGTGCTGTATACTTTTGAGCAATCCCAATGCATTTGAGGGATTTACTTGAAATCCCTCTCATGAGTATATGCTGCCTGTGTATTCTGTTTCAATTGGAAATACATTACACTGCAGCAGTTAAAGGTTCTCCATCTTACATTTCATACACACACACCATAATTCAAGTCACTAGTACCTCTGTGTTGGACCCTTCCTCTGTACTATATACACATACCTGTATGCCATTCAAATGTCATGCCAGTTTATAAAGTGGGTTTTCCATTATTAATTTGTGGTGTTTAAGCATAAGCTGAGAAAACCCCGGTGACATCATCGAAGGTCATTTTCTCAAGCTTTAGGGACCTCTACCCAGAGTATGACTAGTAAACTGACCTTGAGTGTCCCTTTAAAGCAAGAGCAGACAGTTGATGATTTCACTTCTTTCCAAACTTACTTTCCCTCTAAAAGTCAGTAATATGTGAGTAACAATAAGCAACATCATAAAGTGAGGTGAATTAGATTAAGTCTGATGCAGTAACAGCACTGGTAGCAGCTTTTAGGAAAAATGTCCATGCTTCTTAATCTCCCCTCTGCAGGCATTTCGCTGGACGGCAGCGTTCCGGGTGCTGAAAGCATCAATGCTATTTTGTCTTAGAAGTTTTAAAGGCCTGTTAGCCCTGCCAACTGTATGCGATGCCATACACCCACCTCCCCCTCTATGTCAATAAAGTTAATCACAAACCCCAGCGGGCGACGTGTCAATTACCTCAGCCTCAAAATGGAATGGAGCCAAAGTACTGCTGGGCAAGTGTCAGACTATCAATAATAAACTGGCATCAAATGCAACACCAGTTAAACATTACAGTAAACACAAACACCTCAATTTAATCAGTTGGCTACTTGGTGGTTACATCTGCTTAAAACAATTCACTCAAGGCTTTCAACCTACGGCAGCCAAGAATAATCAAATTTCACACCACTGACATCAAGCTGACAACATGTGTTTCTTCCAAAATGATTGACTTACCATATTTCTGTAATAAGCTGTAAACTGTATCCATGTAGTGTTCATTGTGAGAAAATGACATAATGCAATATAAAGAGTGTCGGGATTTAGATATAATTTATGTTAATATTTTGTGTTATGACTTTCACTTTACTGCCTTCTTCTTAAAGCCTTCTTTGTAGTCTTTATGGCCCTCTGTAGGATATCTCTAAGTAATTTATAATAGTATAAGGCCACATTGTTGTTGTCTGTCACCACTGAAAAGTACACTGTGCACAGTGACTGGATTTAGTCCATTTACAGTAAGTCTAAGCCTGGATTCATTCTTTTTTCCTTTTTTGCATATTGATGCTGGATTACATTTAGATTATGTACAATTATAGCTGGAGTCAGATACTGATAACTCAGTCCTTAGCCCTCCAACAATACAAGAATACTCACAGAACACTTATGTATATGTTTTGACTTCCAAATGGGGATGGGCAAAGAAAGAGACCAAGAGGGAGAAAAAATGCTGCTAAACATTAGCAAAACACAGCCAAAGCAATCACATTAAACATACAGAGAAATCAATAGTTTCTATTTTCTAATTCTGTTCATGGAAATAGCCTCAGGGGAGAGCATGTGTCCTTGTCTGAGCAAGGCCAGTTAGAGTTCAATGTGTTCAAATATCCGTATCAGAGTTTATGACCCCCATTAATGCCCCTGAGGACATTCTCTGCACAGCTGAGCAACATGATGAAACAAAGATCATTGCCCTGCTGACACTCTCTTTGACCATGGATAAGGTTTATTAGAGCTAAGGTCAAAAAAGCAGAGCAAATCTAACGGGAACCACACAATAGAATATACAGAGTAAGTGTAAATTTGACTCAGATCCAGGCTCACTCAGCAGAATAAATTCAGCCTTGTCCTTATTTCTCCCTTTTCTTGGTTACACTGTATGGAAACATCTTTAACACAACAAACCCAAGTAACCTGGTTTTGCCTCAGCAATCACAATATGTCAAGTTAACTTGATTTGTTTTGCTCAATATCAGTGTACAGTGTTCTAACTGTAAGAATGAATATTACTACATTATAGAATCTGGTAAAGCTCATACATGGATTACATGAGAAACCAGTTTCAGATGTTGGTTGACTTTCAAACTTTTACAGCTTTCTCTTTTGGGTTTCCTCATTAGTGAAAACTAAAACTTGGCAACTCTGACAAAAAACACAGCAGCGAGAAGTCTGCGCTACAACAGCATATCTGCACTAAGCTACTTACATTTAAAAACACTTCTTTTCCTCTCCATTTCAGCCTTATTTCCAGAGTAAAACTGCATTTTTCTCATCTAAATCATCTACTTCTTTTTTTTAACAAAATGATCTCCAGAGCAGGCTTTTGCAAAAGGATGACATGAGCCAGCCCAGTTAACCATGGCAGTGTAGTTAAGAAGGCATTTTTACCTAGATTTATGTTGATTTTGTCATCTTAAAGGGACCATTTATTATCAGTTAAGATTTTTACTGAACTTGTCTTCATTAATATTTATACATTGCTTCTATATCCTTTCTCCTCTTTTTCCTGTCTAGGAATAGATTCTAGGGGACTTTTTTTCAAGCTCCAAACAGATTGGTATCAGATGTCTATTGAAAATATTGTTAGCTTGGTATGGTAGCTTTCCTCTCCGACACACCTGTTGATTCACAAAAGTGCAAAAGTGGTGCATCTTGTTGACAATAGAAACAGAAATATGTGTAAATGAGAACAAGTAAATAGTGAATTTGTCCATATTAAAAAACAAAACAAAACAGTATACTGTGTATGCCCCTGTGAGCAGGAAGACAGTGAATGAAAATTCAACTTAACAAATATCTTACATCTCTAACTTTGTCTGTGATCTGCTGTCAATATCCTATATTTATGTATTTATATTTAACTATATATGTTGAATGTTGAATAGTCTGGTCAGCTGTCTGTCTGACTCCTTACCAGATGTTGGCTGTGATAGTTTTGTTGCCAACTGACATGAGGGCAAAGGAGAGGAGATTCTGCTATTTTTCTATTGATCGCACTGTGGCCTGAGGTCTCTAATAAAATGCCTTGGAAAAATTAGTGTGGAGTTGTTTTCAAGTGTTTAAAAACAATTCTTAGCGTAGACATAGTATTAAGATTACTGTTGCTGTATTAAAATGACCGTTACTGTTATAAGTGAGGACAGCTGAATCTTTTCTTAAGCTGAACAGAAAGACTCACTCTCGTGGTGTCAAAGAGAACAGGTAGTACAAGGATAACTATGCATGATAAAAATCCATTAATTTAGAAAAGGATCCCTAAAGTAAAAACTCTATCTAATATTCTGGCCATTCTTATCACAGGGTATCACCTACTGCCCTCCACAGAGTGCAGTGGAAAATTAAAGAGTCCCAGTTCCAGATCTCTGTGATGAAATAATTATCCCCACTCCACATTATGTAGCACCACACTGCCCAAATACGGGTTGAAATCCTGCCCTTAAGCTATCGATCGTCTCATCACATGCCGACAGCTCTGGCCCAGCTGTTCACCATCATCACCACTGAGTGTTACAGGCTCGGCTCCAACCACACAATGAATATGGTTCCTCTCAGCTTGTCTTAGTCTGCTCATGATTCAGCAAAACCTGGGCCACGGCCAACATTAAGAAATAAGGCTTTGTCCAGTGCAGTCAGGGCTAAAATTAAATGAGAACCAAAAGGATAAGATACAGATGGATACTGAGTTATGTTTTGATTTTTGTAAATGCTACAGAAAATGGGTTTAACAGAAAATCAGTTACAATATTTTCATGCAGTCATTGTAGAACCTAGACACATCGTATCCCAACTGACCACAACACAAAATGTTCTGATCTTGTTTACGTCCTATTAGGGGATTTGAGAGGGAAACGAGATCAGAAGGTTGATGCTGTCTCAAAATGGCCCCCATATCTCTGGTGTATTTTATATGTAAATTGCTATTAGTTACATCACCCTGCTCATGCAGCCACAGCAGCTATGAAGCAGGAACCTATCCTTTCTAGTGGAGTCTGCGGTAATGAGTGCATTAGGCTGATGGCGCCGTGAGAGTGCAGGATGGATGAGCTCGCCGTGGAGCGGTTGCTGCAGACTGTGAGAGACGACAGCCTCGGGTGACACTTCTACTACCGCTGCTGGCAGTGTTTACCTTTGAGGGGGGAAGGAAGACAGTAGGAGAAAACAGGGGATGGGAGGAGAGGAAAGGAGTGAATACAGTGACACCAGGCATGTACAGTGTGTCTGAGAATAGCCGCAGAGGAAAAATTGTTCCTGTGTCTGTGGGACGTCCCTGGAGAGGACTTGTGAAATATTATTTTGCACTTAATCCTCAGAGAGCTATAAAAGAGACTGACGACAGATGTAACAGGAAAGATATCCTGATGGAAGCTTCTCCCTGTCAATGACATGAATCACAAAGAAAAAGTACACCATGATGAAGAGCCCAAACTGGGAACCACACAGACTCAGGTGTGTGTGTGCCATTGAATAAACAGTCTTGGTCCAAGGTATGTGTGTGGCTACAACAGCAGGATTAGCCAGACTCAAAACTCATCAGTGTTATGACAAACTAACCTTATGTACGTTGGGAATTATGAAGCAATTATGGTTTATGATTGGCTTGTGGGGAATAACACAAAACATACTGGACCTTAGAAAGATAAATCAGGCTTCTGTTACTGGGTGAAGATAGAGACAAAACTGAATTAGGACATAGACACAGATGTCTGGTTACTTCTTTTCAACTATATGATTTTGTAGAAGCCTCAGGTTATATGTTTAATTTAATAAGACATCACAGACAAGATGCTTTTCTAAGGCATTAACAGATTTGTCAGATGCAAAAGTGCATCCCAAAACACAAACTAAAAATGCTTAGGGGCAAAATGTTTTCCAAAACTCTCATTGGAGAGAAGTTTGTGTTATGAAAAATGACTCGACTTTTTCCATCCAGGTCTCCTGGCACCAGTGGGCCACCATCGCTCACTGATACTGTTCAAACTGGGCCAGGACCCGGGGAGTGTGAAGGTAGGGCAGTCTCAGCCAAAAAGTGCGTGTATGTGTGTGTGTGTATGTGGGTGAGTGAGTGGGTGTGCCAGAGCAAGTGAGAATGAAAGGCAAGAGATTACGGGAACAACAATACACATCACAAAAATGCCGTATAGACTATTTCTTGCTGTCTACACCTGTTTTTCAACAGCTGTGTGTAACTGTGTGTGTGTGTGTGTGTGTGTGAAGTAGAGAGAGAGAGAGATCAGAGTGGAAACATTCATAACAGCTAGGCTGATTTAGCCTCTTGCTGTTCCTACACCTGCCTTCTTTGCTAAGTAAAATGGCAGAGGTGTGTGTGTGTGTGTGTGAGTCTGTACTCTCTATTCTGAGTGTGTCGTTGTCACTGCCTTCCACCCCAGAAAACCTGCACAGACTGAAAACACTCAGTGATTGTCTGGCCAACATGAGCAGGAGAACAGCTCTATCCCTCCCATCATTTATTCCTCTCATTCGTTCTCTCATTTATTCCTGTCATTCGGTCGCGCCATTTCTCAAATTCAGCTTCTTATTAAGTGTCTGTCATCTGCGCCATTTGTCCATGGCCCATGCGTTTCTCCATTCCTTCATTTGCCCTTCATACCATTCTTTTTTCTTTTTTTCTTTTAGCTTCACCTTGCTGGAGAAATACGGCTGTGTATTTCTACTTTGAACTTGTATTTCTAAGCTTTATTTAACCAGGTATGTTAACAAAGGACACATTTCTCGTATGTGGCTCAAATGGAGCATTTATGAGTTCAATGTCTTGGTTAACGGAACAGTTTTTATGACAGCAGCAATCTTATCACAAGCCTCCCTTTCAATAACAACAAAAATTCAGACATTGATAAAATGCTGATAGGATGACTTGCTATAATACTGAAAAATAAAGTACAAAAATCAAAGGTGAGACAGCAATTACAGTCATCTATCACCACTAAAATAAGAGTCTCAAAGTCTTTCTAATATCTGTTCCAAACTGTTTCAACAGCATCAAAATGAATACTTGTTGGGGCTGCTGCTGAACTTGGATACCAACTGCACAGTGATGTATGTCAAAGCTTGTTGTGTTCGTGTCCATTTACTCCTAAATTAGCCATCTATCACTTTCTTTTCTGTCTGCTTCCTCTCTTTTGATCCTTGGCAATAGAGCCTGGTTGGATGATTCAGTGAGGCCTATGGGATGTGGAAGCTGACTGCACTCCTGATAGTCAAAGCACAGTCACTGTGGAGTGAAAAGGATTAAACCTGGCAAACACAAAGAAGGCCTTCTCCCCACAGCTTAGTTGACGGCGATTAAAACACTTTCTCTTGATAGATCAGGGGTTCAAATTTTTTCACTGCTTACCACACCGCTGCAGCTCCACTTATGCTGGGGTTGATTACTATTGTAGACTAGGGCAAAGAAAATTTAAGCTAAGGAAAGTGTTTTACTGTGCAAAATATTTTGCTCCAACAACATAGATACAATTTGTCTAAATGAATAATTTTAATATTGAGGTTAGTCCCTACACAATCTATAACGTTGACTAATGTAGCACTGACAGAATCACTAATAAACTCTGTGTGTTCAAGCTTTGAACTGGTTTGGTAAGAAGTTTTTCTTGGCTGCCTAAGCATCTTACAGATATTATAATACAAACAAAGTTTAGCTTGTGTAAAAGTATCTACTGGTAATTGTGTGCAGATTCTTTCTTTGAATATGACATTGTTTTGTCAGGACAAACTAGTAATGTAATCACAGTTATAATATCAGGGTTTTCCTCAGTTTTGGGAGGGCTCTAGGCACTGTGGTGGTACAGGGTGGTACATGATTGGGGCTTGGGGGTCACTGTTTGAGAAAATTTGATCTTGACTAAAAAACTATGCATTTTCACATCTGTTTGACCATTATCATGACAATATTTAAAATATTAATAAAAAATACAACACGGTCTCGTTGTTTTCCACAATACACTGCCATCAACAAAGATACAAAACAAATATGCTCACTGATGAAGCGTGCTGAAGTAGTACTCACATTTCTTTCAAGACCCATGCGCCATATAATGACATTGGTAAAACAAGGTTTTTTTCTTTGATGGCCAATATTTCAGAATTCCGACCATAGAACAACTACTGGACAGTCGCTTAATTAGCCATTTAAATATTTGGGATTTAATGCCAATAAAACATTTGTGATTCAACAAATGTATTTTGTATTGATATCGCTAAAAGTCGGCATATGCCGGCTAACATAAACTCGGTAGATGCTATTAAATCATTTGAACTGGCAGTAAAGCACATTACACCAATCTTCAGAAACTCCTTCAAGTGGGCGAACAAAAATACTGTTGACTAACTCTGACAGATTTACTATAGGTGGGTTTAAAACCACAAAATAAACCATAATGCAACACTCTGTACAATGTAAAATTGTAGTTAGACTTGTACACACAAAAGAGAGTATGTGATGTTATGAATGACATAATTGTCTTGTCCTTAAATATAAGCTTAATACTAATACCAGTATACCAATTATACAAATATCACATCCTTGCTCTCCAGAGTGATAGAGAACTCAAAATGATTACTTAAAGGTTGTTGCTGTGTGCATTGTTATTCAGTTCTTTCCATGTAATAAATCCACCTATTAGCCATCCTTTAGTGACCATTGTCCTTTACAATGTTTTATTCCCATAATGCAACATTACCTCAAATCAGCCCAGGAAAACACCTTGTACATAACACAATTACAAGGACCACAGGTCCTGGCTGATATACTCAAGTGATGGGCCATTGAATCCATCATTAGGTCTAATCATATAAGCCTCAGAATGTTCCTTTAAAGTAACTTAATCACCATATATTGAAAATGAGGTGTTTCAACAATCACATGATCGAGAAAGTAAGAAAAAGTATATATATATATATATATATATATATATATATATATATATGTATATATTACTGTAGGTCTGTATGCTTGCTAAAGCCAGATAAGCACTAGGGATAGACCGACATTTCCACCAGGCCAATTATCTGCGCCCGATATTCGCATTTTGACGCATATCACATCTGCCTTTAAAAATTTGACGGCCGATAAGAGATCAATAAAACTGTGTTATTTTGGCTCTGATGCAGCCATGCCTCTGTCTGCAGTCACTACTCTGTTCTGCATTGTCCCACCCACAACACCATCTGATTGGTTACACACACAGAGCCACACGGCAACAATCAATCAGCAGGAAAGATGTGCATGCACAGTGCTCTCACATGCTGAACAACTTGCTTTCTTTTGCACCACAATCTGGTGTTGCCTAATTGGGACTACTAATTGATTTGAGACTCACATTTCTGTGCAAATTTTATTTAACTTTGTTTTATTAACTTGCAAAACTTCAGGAAGCTATTTATTTATTTAAAAAT
The DNA here is from genome assembly GCA_033238685.1 of Lates japonicus. Taxonomy (NCBI): domain Eukaryota; kingdom Metazoa; phylum Chordata; class Actinopteri; family Centropomidae; genus Lates; species Lates japonicus. Next base: position 2,376,511 of record BRZM01000015.1, on the reverse strand, counting down.
CTGTCAACTTTATAAGAGATGCTGCTGACCCTGGGAACTCCATCTACTTTTTTTTTTGTTTGAACTTAAAACAATGATAAGTGAAAGATAAAACATTTCAGTTATATTTGAAATTTTGGAAACTGTAGAAAACTTTTCATTTTTTTCATTTAACTTTATAAGACATGCTGCTGAGCCTGGGAGCCCTGCACTTTTTGTTAGAATTTTAAAACAAAGATGTCTATTGTCTAAGATAAAAAAAAAAACCTTTAATATGTTGCAAATCTGAAAGCTGTTTAATAAAACATATTCTTAAAGGCATTTAAATGAAGTGTTGGAGTCTATATTATTCAAAATTTGATGCCAATATTTTCACTTTACTGCAAATAAATATCGGCTCCAACAGTCGGGTTATCGGCCTCCCTTGACTACTACATAATCAGTATCAGTATCGGCCCTGAAAAACCATATCGGTCTATTCCAATAAGTATACCCATTATAACTAATGGCAGCTGCAGCGAGGAATTGAATGCGCTTATTGTCAGTTTGTCTTTGTACAAACGCATTTATATTATAACTCAGTCCACTATCCTTACCTTTATCTTTAAAAAATATTACCTCTTTATGTTTGACTTGACATTAACATTGAAGTTGTATTAACAGATTTTTGGTCCCTTTGGGTGAAAATTGATTATTTAGTGTAGTTTTAAACTATGGCTAGTATCCAGAGTTTATTTTACACATAGTCTTTCTGTCACCCCTAACTATACTGTTGCTGTGCTTAGACATTATAGAAATAGATAAAATTGCTTCATTGTATCAAAAGGTGGAAACAACACTGAAAGAAAATAAATAAATATATATATATATATATTTATTTAGCCCAAAAGGTAACACAGGCTAATTGAGCAAGCAGATGGAAGGAGGAGGCTTTTAAATAATGTATTTCCATTAACAGCCACATTCCTCTAATAACAATATTTTGAAGCAGCAGGCTTGGTCAGAGAGATAGAGTGTATTAAGGAGTGATGGAACATGATAAAGACATTATTGGGTAGCACAGCGAGGTTGATCTTTCTCCCTTGACAATGTCATACAGTATCAGAGCTCAATCAATATCCGCTGAGATGAAGAAGATGCATATTCTTACTCCACTCTTTGATACTTGGCACTGTGTCAGGCGACACTTTTTTAACTCTCAGAGTCTTTTTCATCTTGGGCACAGCTCATTTCTCTCAGACCTCTCCAGCCTCCAAGAGTCTCCTCCACTTGTCTGCCTTGTCTGCCCTCCCATCTCAAACCAGCTCCATTCACTCGGTGAGTTTCTGCCAGTGACACCAGCTTTTAGCACTTACAACCTCATATTCTTTACCGCAGCTTCTCAGTACGCCACATTAACTGCAGAATAGATGCTGTCATTGTTCTGGAAACAGCTGTGAGCTAAAGCTGAGCCACAGGGCCTGAGCCACTCAATGTAACTACAGAGAGAGATACATCAAATAAAGCATCATTCAATGAGATAAAGTCAAGTGCTAATTGCCCACTTAAGGCCACGATCACCGTACTTTTAAAATACAGTATTATATATAATACTGGTGTATAGGTACATCAGTGAATTATGTTGGTTGTCTATCACACAATTGATTTAAAGGGGGTGTGTGTGTGTGTGTTTGTGTTTTAAATGTACTCCTTGCAGTTTTTAACACCACAGCTGCACACATGCACAAACACACAAATATCCAGTGTACAATCTGAGAGTTGTTTGTTTGGATAGGTATATTTACTGCTGCTTCTCTCAGATTTTTAAGATAGTTCACCTCTGACAACAGTAATTATGTTGCTATATTTAGCACCATTTTAGCATGAACATGGAATTCTACCTGCGATATCAACCCATTAGTATCAGCTTTCAGTTCTGAAAGCAACTGTTGTTTCTAAGATTATTCACATTTTATTAAGGGGTAACCGGAGACTCCTCATTTCAATGCCATTTCCAGTCCAATTCATACTAGCAGCACGGCCCCAGTGATGTCATGGTCCAATGCTACGATCCAGACTGAAATGTCTCAATAACTATCAGATGGATTGCCTTGAAATTTCATCAAAATATCTATGATGCCCAGAGGATGAATCCTAATAACTCTAGTGATCCTATGACTTTTCATCTAGCATCACCAGTAGGTCAGTTTTTCATGGCAAGTGAAATATCTCAACATCTGTTAGATGGAGTGGCACAATATTTGGTGCAGATATTCATGATTCCTACACTTCTTAATGACTTTGGTGATCGAGTCAGTTTCATCTAGCACCAATATATAATAATGATTCATTTCATTTTTTATGAACAAAAATACATCCAAAACTAACTGCATTCCCATCGGCCTCAGCTGTACTTTATTTTTAGTACTAATCAGCAAATTTGAGCATACTAACACATGAACATAATACCCACTAAAGATTATCAGGTGTGATCAAAACATTTAGAGATCAATAACTTTCGTAGGTCAGTATTCCGGGTCACGTCATGCAATCAACATCTGGACCTGTGTTCTCCGTCAACAGGCCCGAGCAGACCTAACCTTCACATTGTGGATCGTCACCAGTGACAAGAGTTGCATCTATGGCTACAACCCAGAGACCAAACAGCAGTCTTCACAGTGGAAGAGTCCACAGTCTCCAAGACCAAAGGAGCATGACCAAGAGCATGCTCTTCCTTTTCTTCTGCATTCTCTGTTGATGCTGAGTTCTACTGTACTTTTATAAGACACCTGAGGGAGGATATCTGGCCTAAACTCTGATGCAATGGCAGTTGGATGCTCTTCTGTGGAGCGTTCCAAGCAGGGTAAGAGCACTGGGAGTGGTGTATAGCTGCACAAGGTGACTTGAAAAGGGATGGCTGCCAAATTTAAATCAGGTAGGTTTTTGCTTGTTATAGGCACAGTCTCAGTCTCATCTTTTTGATCACACCTCATAGTTTAGCAATGCTACCATGATGATCTTTAGCAGCTAAACATCAGCATAGCATTGTCACTGTGAGCATGTTAGTATGTTGAGTTAGCATTTAGTATAAAGCCTCACATAGCTGGTAGTGTGGCAGTAGATCCTTATTGTGTAACCAAGGACAAATTTAGCGTCCTTAACATTAACTGTTTCTGGAAAGAAGTTATGCTGTATTGTAGGTGACAGTAACTTGGTTGGACACTACTGGAAAAACAAAATGTAAAAAATGTATTCATGGAAAATTACTACTGCCATAGGGTCTGTAAAATTTCCAAATAACACTGATCCACAAGGGACTGGAATCACTGTTTCACTCCAATAAATCTGCATTACCATACCTCCTCTGCTAATACTAATGCTGTCCTGAGAGTGCTATGATATTCAGAGAAAATCACTGGCCCTGTCCAGATGGTATTAGTGCTAAATCCCGTCCGGACTTGCTGAAATTCTCTACTGTATGTTGAGTGACATCCCAGAGTTGTTTTAATCCAGGATGAGGATCAACGTCAAGTGGCCTATTTCATCACTCCAAATTGGATCAGATGATGGTTGTTGCAGTGGCTAGAGTAATTTGATTCTCCACTAGGGGAGAAGACAAATTCACCACATTCTATTCACAAAATTCTACTATGAATATATAAATTATAACAACACATGAATATTCAAATGTAGGACATACTACTCATACTTTAAACTTATTGCACATGCAGCACATACTCTCATAAATGGAAATGAGTGATCTTTCACATTTGTATGTATTGGTACAAAGACTTCTTCCAAGTACAACTTGGGGATGGGGATGAAATTCAAAAACAAGAATCAAGAATGAATCAAGAAGACCCTTATTTTTCAGACATTTGCATTATTTCATGACACATCATCTCACAATGACGCACAAAATGTGTCACTCTGCTTGTCAGCACACTCACACACACCACTTCATTATTCCCACTAGTTTCACTGCTGTCACTGCCATCACAGTCCTGCCCGACCCTCCCAAAGGACTGTTTAAAGAATGAAATCTGCTCTCTGCTCACTGTGCTCAGCCTTGATACCACTGATGGAACATGATAACAGCTGTCTCTGTCTTGGCATGAGGAGGGTTAGCAGAGTAGGAAGGAGCAAAGGAATGCACTGTTTCATCCCCCCAACACAGAGAGAGAGACACACACACACTCTCTTAGCGAGGAAAGAGATGGGATTCAGTGCTGGGAAGTTTGGAGTGGGAAGCTGTCAGTCTGTTCCTCCGGGGGTGAATGAGGCTTTGGAAAGAACAATTTGAGCTGTGGGAACTTAACAGTCATACATTTTTGCTCACTGTTCTCAGTGCAAAGCAAGTTTAAAGAAAATATCTACACAAAACTATTAATTGGCCATAACCTTTATTAATAATCACATCTCAGCTAGTCAGAGTGATGGATATAGTGCTGTTTGCTTCATGACATATTTAGTAATTGATTCATGATGTCCTGAGCTATTAACTGGAATAAGGCATGATCAAGTCATATTTGGATTGATCTCTCTCTTCAACATGACACTTGATCATTAATTTGTTATCTCCCCACCCCCTGTTCATTCAAATTACACTACGTATTGGAAATATGTCTGTGAAGATTCTCAGTCATCCAGGTCATGGTTATCCAAGAGGGGTTAGATTGAGGATAACTGTACTTGATGGTAGATACTTGAATATGGCTTCTTCAAATCTGTCTGACTGGTGGGGAGACGCAGGCACACTGTATGACAGGTGCTGAGACACATCATGTCTGCAATGTAAATCTCTTTCACCGACAAAAAAGTCAGTTGTAGAAGATACATTTTACCGTATAATTAACAGTAATATATCTGTCTATTTTTCTGGTTGTGATGATTTTTGATCAATCAGAATTATACTTGCAGCAGACTATTCAGTTGGAATCAAGTAAGCCATGCTAGCCAGGTGAGGCTGATGGGAATGCATGAGACATTAAACTCAAAACCACAATGGGAACCTCATGATTGTGCTAGGGGAAGTTAGGGGATTACTAATATCATAGCTTCAGTCTCTAAGAACCATAATCTATTCAGTGTTTACATATTTCTGGACCAAAGTGGTGGAAGGACTGACCAACCATCTGCCAATGCCATCCCTAATATATATATATATATATATATATATATACTTACTATATAACTGGAAGGCCATTGGGTGAAATTTCTCATAAAAGAATGGCCACAGTATATCATACAGGATTTAAACTACAGCTCTGCAAAATTCACTTCTTTACATTTTTTCTGTCGAATGACTAGGTTTGGTTTGACAGCTCTGTTAATCACAGCACTCAAGAAAGCATCAGCTGGAACATCTTTTAATTCTATATGGTGCAAAGTATCTGTTCTAGCCTAGTGGTGTATATTTTCTAACATCCAAAAAAAAAAAAAAAGAAATTTGAAAATGCACCTCAAAGAAGTGTGGGGATTTCCAGTCAGATTAATTTAGGATGAATTCTAAGAAAATCATGGTTGAAAGTGATCAGAACATTAAAACTGATCAAAAACTTAGCGCATTCCCAACTAAAGATTGACTGACAATGTTAATAAAACCAGTGGGTAGATGAGCAGAAGAGAGTCTAGAGGAGAAAGAGAGTAGCTGCTGAATCCCAATAACCTAGTGAGGGTGAGGTTGAAAGGGAGACGGAGAGGTTGAAATAAATTGATTGAGTTTGGAAGAGAGATGGGGGACGAGACGAGTCAAAGAGAGAGGGGGGGCATGGTGCAAACAAATCAGAAAGACAGACAGAGATGCAGGTGGATTACAGACTAATCCATGCCTCTCTCAGTGTGCTCTTATTACATTAGAGCAGAGTGAGAAACACAGCACCACGGGCTGACCTTCTCTAACTCCATTTCATTCCACTGGATCAGATCAAATGATTTGAGCTGAGCTGCATTGCCCTTAAAGAGGAAACACACACTACTGTACAAGCCACAGTTGCAACACTGTCATCACATTCAGCACGGAGTAAGCCTCATATATGATGGGAAAAAGTCTATGAAGGACAGGAGACAGAGAACAAGTTGTTATCGTTTTAACCATTACATTCAGACATTTACAGTGACCTCTGCCTCTACAGACATGTCTCTCAAATCCATAATCTAATCCAAAATTCACTCATATTTGTTCTAACTTCATCAGAAAATATGTAATTTACACACATACGTGACAAATGATTTTTTTCATCTAACTCTTGATTGTGAAATTGACATGGTGCTATGAGTACTCACCCTGCTTAACCTCTCCCTGGGAACCCTTCCCATATATTGTTATTTTGGGATAAATTAGAATTCTCCAAGCTTGACTTGTTTTTCAGTGACCAAGGATTAGTTAATTTAAAAGTAATTTTAAATTGTTGTGGGGGTTTATGAATAAATAAAGGAATATAAAGTTTATTCTTTATGGTTTATAAGGCTATATGGACCCTGTTAATGGGACAACCTGAGACTTGGTCATATGAAAATAAATAGTGATACTGGAAAAACACACAAACAACCCCGATATTCATGGATTTGTTGGTTGCTTGGCTTCAGGAAGACCAAGACCAAAGACCAAAAAATTGTCTGTGTCTGTGTTTAAAGTCACTCTTTATTTACCATATATTGCTTTATATTGGCCAAGCATTATGCACTTTGTTTTTTATATGGATTAAAATAATGCTGATTAACTAGTGGACCTCTAAATGTATCAAGTATATTGACTATTTCAAGCATTGGGTGTTGCACAACTTTCAGGCTACAAGAGTGCAAGACACACTAACATGATATACCAACACAACACCGGTATTGTGTGGAAATTCAACAACATCCATCATTATCTTCCCAAAATATTAGCTGTTGGCTGCATACAACTCATAACAGGCAGCAGGAATCAGGAATAATATTGACAGGCTAACAAGCAGTCTACAGTCTGACTCCCTAGCATTCCTCAGTGTAAAGGCTGCAGTTGGGCATGTACGCGAAAGGCAAGGGGCGAAGGGCGAATGGCAGCGAGTTCCTACTAGACTTGATATCAGCAGCAACCAACTCTAATCGAATATATGGGTTTGTAGGACTGAATGGTCCCAGGAGTGAGCACATACGGGAAGCCCTGAGAGGAAAACATGCATCAGTTAGTCACCTACCATGCTGTTTAAACAAGCCAATCTTTGCCACGCAGCAGTAAAATGAGTTTGTGACACTATTTAGGGTTGTCATGATTTCATTTATATGGATTAGCCTGGTAAGCTTTGTGAGTTTTTGTCAGCATATGGTAATTTCATGGAGGCAGTACGTACCAGTGTAAACTTGATTTGTATTAAACACGCAAAAATACAATAAACATGACAGAACTGGTTTACCACAAACTTGGTTTCCTCTTCCTGTAACACATCTGACCCGGTGGCACATGAAGACAATACAAGGAATCCTTCTGAGAACTGCATTATTTCAGGTTTATATTACCACAGTACATCATTGTGGTAAAAATATTACAAATGTCTCCTCTGTCATTGTCAAATGGTTCTTTTTTAACTTACTTTATCAAGCCCCACCTTTACTACATCTTAGTTTATCTATTTAATTAATCTGTTCACCCACATTTTTGTGGTTTAGAGACCACACTGAAAGAGCAGGGGCACCACTTAATTGTTGTTTTCACTGCTGTCAGAACCTACATGCCTCACAAGGGTCAACAGAGTTGTGTTTTGAAGGTCTGAATCATGCATATGCAACTAATTCATATTCAGCAACACACCATGTTTTGTCTTTTTTTCTGTTGCTTCACAGCTTGCCAGGAAGTATTGTGGATGCACTCTTTGCTTAACATTTCAAACACCTCCTGCTGTTGCTGTAATATGATTTGAATATTAAAGAGTAATAGTGATATACATGCTTTTAAAGAATTTCATGAAAAGTCTGTTTGAAACTCGACAAACTCACATATCTAGGAAAAGCTTTTCAACTGATCCAGTCGGATCCTCACAAGATCGCTCTACCAGCCAATCAATGTGTCTGCAATTAGTGTCGCTCTAATTAGAAACCATTGTTCTGAGCACCGGCTGAGGCAGTTCATTCATCAATATGAAATTAAGCAGCAGCCACTTAGCATGGGATTACTATGATGAGTTCATTTCTATTGGAATCAATTCATTTGTGTCGTTTGCCGCAATCATGCAATAAGGCTGCACGTGGGAGTGCCTGAGAAGTGTGTGTGAGAACAGTCCATAAGGCTCGCCATATCTGAGAGAGAGAGGGAGAGAAGAGAGAGGTACACAAAGAGGAAAAGACAGAAAGAGAGCACAAACTGTGAAATTACTACCGATTTCTTCCTGAGGAAAAGTCACTTATCGCAAATCAAACTGAGTAAATGAAAGGAGCAGTGCAAATCAAATAGCCTATCTTAACCACCTTGGCAATATCCAGCAGCTAATAAAACATCCCGTTCTGAGATCCCAATTTGACATCCTGTCTTGTACGGCTCTGACACAGGCGGGCGCACTTCAAATTACAATGAGAGATATCATCATCGCAAATGTATCATCACAAATGTATCATTAGGAGAGATGAGAGAGCTGTTGGATTTCCACGGCTATCTCTGTCCCTGTCTCTATCTTTGACACCTCTTCTCTCTTTATCTCTCTGACTCACACACACACACACACTGTTATACATATTGTGCACTTGTGAACATGCATAAACACACATGTCCCTACATGCAGATTCTGATTTGTTTGCTCCCAGGGGATGATGTAATGTAATTGCGTGCAGCAGTGAATTCCACGGTCATTTTCATCCTAGATGCAAACTTCAGGGTGGGAGCTGCTGAATTGAAAATCAGCTTTTGTCACGTAGAGCAACATTGAAGAATTCCAGTCATATGCAGCTCACAGTGACAAAGTCGAATAGAAGAAAAAAAAAACACTGAATGGTAAACAAAGAGTCTGCATTCACAGACAGAGAGTGTATCCTCACACAATAGGAATGCTATAGAGTTTCATGTATTGGCACGGCCCTGGCTTATTTTTATGGCTCAGCTTTGCGTTAAAAGTTATCGAGCTGTGGTTTTGTGAAAAGCCACAGTCATTACTCAGCTGAGGCATTTCATTTGTGCTTGTATTGTTCACGCAGTTAGTGTAAATGAAAGGCAGTAGGGAGAAAGAGGATAAAAAAAAGACCTAAATGGAAAAGAGTGTTCTCTCTAACTGAGGGCTGAGTTGGCTTATGTGCACTCGCTGTAGACAACCATCATATATCAATGATGAGTAATGAGCCATACTCTCCTCATACTCACAGGCAGAGGGGAGCAACAAGTACAAAATAGTACAAAACATAATGAATTCCAGGAAAAGATGACGATGACCATTTAATTTGTACTCAAGTGCACAACATAAAAGAAATGTCATGAATGCACATACACATGCAAAACTTAAATGTTATAGCCATCAGACCTTCATTAAGCTCCACCAAAGACAATGTGACTAAATAAAGTGTACAGGATTTCTGGTTCCCTCTCAGATCTGAACATTTAACAAGCCACTGTTTCAAATGTTTCAGAAGAAGTGGTTGAAAGGATCATTTGCCTGCACTTGCTGCTTAAATCACATTCATTCAATTGATTAACTAATCTACAATCTTTCAGAGAGCACAGCTCCTTCAAAAGAGTCAATTTGAATTATCTGTAATTCTCAGTTCAAATTAGCCTTACATCAGTCCAAATATTGTGGCCCATTTCTCAACAAAACCACACCTCCATAATCTCATAAGGCTCTTCCTCCAAACTGAGACAATTTTGCACACAAAGTTTTTACCTGACACATTTTTGAGTGTTTGAACATTTAACAGCAAGAACTAGGAACCATTAAACAGGAGAAAATCATATCTGTATTTTTGTATTTGTTTGTATTGTTTACCAAGCTGGTTGTACATGTGGTATTTCATCCACTTCTTTGTATTTAAAAAAAAAAAAAATGCTAATTCTGAATCTTGTTTCCACTAACTTGGGTATGGTTAGCCCAAATTCTGGAAGCAGCCTCTTTATACTTTTGTTGACTGTGTGCTCTTTTTCAAATTCACCATTGACATACTGTGTAAAAATTCTAAGCCTCTTACCATCAACCCTCCACTGAATGCTACTTTTTATGATTTCCTTATGACTATACTGTAGCTACCATAAGCCAGCTCCTATCACTGCCCATGTTAATGGTAAATACAGTACATACATGTAACTGCCATTTGTCTGTGACGACCTTTGATTCACAGCATATTCACTGGACTTAATGCCTGACTTCCATTACATTATGCAGTAGCTCTTCCACATTCTAGTTGATGTCATATCTACTGGTGGTGATTTAACACCTTAACACAAATACCTGGTAAATAATGTGGTAACGTGATTTTTCACGAACCAATGTATCCTCAAAGTTTGGGCAAAATGCAGCTGCATTTTCTTCTGCATTTGAGTGACCCTTAAAAATGGGACAGGCCTTATCAGACTGTTATGACATATTTGGTGGAGAAATGCAGACATGGGAGGATCCAGCCTCTGAAATGGGACACAGTGTCTGACACACTTTTGCATCACATTGGAAAGGTGAGAATTCCAACCTGGGGAGGCAGAGCTAGGGAGTAAGGTTAAGTTGTACCAACTGAGAGGGTTTTGAAAAGCATATATAACCCTGTCCTTACATAAAGTGCTTTTATTGCCTGAACATCCTTAGCTTTTTACATGACTTAGGCATTGTGGCCAAGTTCATGTTACATCACACACAACAGATCATATAATCCTTATGTTGTCAGAGAATTTAATGCTTACTTTTTCACGATGTGTAATCTGCTTTCCAGAGTTCATGCTCATCACAAAATATTGTGAGACTCTTTTCTTTTTTTTAAGGTCCAAAATGAAGTAAAAATAAAACCCTCCGTGCGGGCATTCAGCAGGCTGTAGATCTGTCAAGCTAAATTTGATTTCTATTACAAGGGGCAGGGAATGCTAGATGGCCCTTGGACATGAGGCTTAGAGGATTGACAAATTGAGTCACTAAATGCCTGCTTTGAGTGATGGTACGATTTTGGGATCGACAGACCACTAAGGCCTAAGTCACCCTGAGAACAGCAGCCTTGGTTCCACCTCTGATAGCCTACCGTGAAAGGCTGCAAAAGCCTTACTAAAAACCTTTCACTTTCACACAGAAATTCTGTAGACATATACAGTACAAACTCACCCACGCATGTGCACATTCCCTCAAGAGCACAAACTTAAAACTCTGAACATCTCGTTGCTACACATCCTGGTTGGGATTTCCTGCTTGGCACCCTCAGTAGCTCTCTTTTCTCTTGCCAAGGTCTACTGTACCTCACAATCTTCAAAACAAAAGCTGTTTTCTTTTGAGTGTAGCAGCAAACTCAACACATGGAGGATCATGACATCTATTTTCTGATACTGCAACAATGTTTTGAGTCACAAGTAGTGGTAACTTTTCAGTTCCTCCCTCAAATTAAACTTTTTTCAACACGAAACTTTCCTCTACCTCCAAACTCCCTATTTGAGGCTTGATAAATCATAGATTTGCAAATAACATGTTGACTGAAACAACATTTAGTAATAACAGACCCAAAGCTTTGAATGATAATTAAAATTTCCAAATAAGCGTGGACTCTTATGATAATACTCTGCTAATGTGTTTACATTAATTTTCTCTTTGTTGTTGTTATTATTGTAGTTCTTTGCCGTCTTGCGCCTGACTTGCCGGATTCAAAGCCTGTCATTGCTCACGCTGACGCCCCTCTATAATCATATCCCCAGATTCTAATTACTATGGAGTCTTACGCAAATTTGTCTGCAGCTAAATGATGCTTTTCATCCAGAAAATTACCAAAATTCCTTACAGCGTTATTAGTGCTTTAGCACCACTCCCCAGACGACCCTCCATTCATCTTTCCTTTATTGTTTTTATCCTCTCCCCCGGCGCATGCACATGCTCCTCCATCCATGACAGCTACGGTGCACAGTTGGTGGTTTCCCAATCTTTGTAAAAGGCACAGTCTTTAAGTATGTCTGTTTCAATCATCCCACATAAAAAAGAACTAACAAAAAATCTTTGTATTTTAGAGGGCAGTGTGTTATAATGTGATGTTTTTTTCTATGTTAAACAAATAAAATAATCTGGGAAAGAATCCATCATAAATACATCTCAGTATGTGCCTGTAACTGTGGTCATTATAGCCCTGATAATATTCCACACAATGGAAGAAGGCCTTTTTTCTGCAATGTTGATTATCTGGGTTGGACTAATTTTTTGTCACCAGCAGGGGTCTGATTACTAATTTGAAAGTGGTTAATGTAGTGGATGCATTAAAGTTAAAATAACTTCCCCAAAGTTTGAATTCTTGTCTTTTAAATTCCTTTAAGCTCCTCAGATACTCGGTCTGCTTTTGTTTACAACATATTACTTATATTTATCTTACTCAAGGTGATTTGTCATCTCAAACAAGGTGGTTTTATGCACAGGTTATCCAAATAGAATTGTTTCTGAATGGAAGCTGTTAAAATATGATGAGTGGATTGTCACAGGGCTGCTAGTGAGAGATGTGTAAGATTAAAATTAAAAACTCCAAATCTGGGTGGGGAAAGTCAGAGAGCAGTGCTTGTCCCTCCATCCCTACCACCACTGAAGTGCTCTTGAGCAAGGCTCTTAACCTCCAAAGGACTCCAAGTGGAGATGCTCAGCTGCCAGCAAATCAGACCATGTTTGTATTGGGCAGCTTCCAGGTGTGAATGTGCTTGATTGCAAGAGTGCTGTTCCTGTAAAGACATCATTAATCTCAGCAATACTTCCTTGGGTAAATGGTCATCGTTTCCCTTGGCCATGATAACACTGTATTCACCACAGTTAACTGCTTAGGTCTGGGTACATCAGGAATCACTTTGACAGAGTTTAAAGGGATAAGAAACACAACCAGCCTACAGTTTAGCCAAATTATCAAAAGCACTTCATGTAGAAGTAAAACTGAAAGACAGCAAACCTCTAATGTCTTTAACAGTGCCTAACTGAAAATTGAAAACTGCAAAGCTGAACAGTTTGGGTAATCATTTTACCATTTACCACTGATTACAGCAATTAACTTGGTGAGTACAATGTTATTATTATTAGTGATGGGAAGAATGGGTAAAATTATTAATCTAAAATGATCTATTAAGAAACTGAACTTTCCCACTGAAAGAAAAGACATTATACAGGTGTTACCTTTGGTGCCTTAAATCCAAACAAGACTACAGCCAGGCTAGCAGCTCTATGTGATTGTACATGAGCTTACATCAGCATATTAACATCCTCACATCAACATGCTAATGAGTATAATTTGTACCATTTTCACGGTGTTAGGTTAGCGTGTTAGCATGCTATCCAACTGACCGAATTACCATTCCTAAAGCCATGCCACTAGCAAGACTAAAAGTATCAGTCTTCAAAAACTGATTCAGCCTTGGCCTGATCCTTTTACTGTATGAACTCTATTGGTTCAAAATCTAAACCTCTTTCGTCCTATAACCTCAAGTCTGACAGACATCAAAACCCTAAAATCTGTTATTCAGGTCTTTTGACAGACAATGCATGCCTTTTGTAATCTACAGCGCACGAGAGAGGGGAAGTTTTATCGTTAGTACTGCAGGCACTCTCCTGACTGCTCTCGCTGTCGTTAGTCCAGTTGTGGCCCGACCTGCCAGCTGCTGGCTCAGTTCCAGGCTGCCTGTCACAGGGTCAGCTCAGAGAGACGACCACTCACAGCCTGTAAAACACTGCTGATGGCTAAAACACTCACACCATCCATCATGCAGGTGCAAAGACTGTACTTATCCCCAAGGGGCTTCACACACGCGCACACAGACGTGCGCATGCACACACAAGAACATGCACACATAAATGCCTTTGAGCCGTCGTTTAGTGGAAGTTATTGATTAGCCCTCTGTAATTAACACATAGTCCCACAGGGAATGAATCGGTACTGATGAATCACTTGTTTGGCGATGGAAGTGTGCGTATGTGCATATGTGCATGAGTGTGTGTGTGTGTGTGGTTGTGTGTGCAGGTTATTGGGTCATTAAGGTTGAGGGAGCGATAGTCAGGCCCTGAGGTGAGCTGAACTAAAAGTGCCCTAGTCGACAGTATAAAACTGCTGCTGCACTATGATACTGTGACCTGAGGCATCAACTGTGGACTGACAGAGACATTTAAAGAGCATAAACCACAAAGACCAAAGTTCTCACAGGAAATGAACAAAATAAAAAAGGCAGAAACTGCTTCCAAAGTCCTACACCATGTTTCATAGCCAGAACTCAATAGGTTACTATCAAGTTACTTTTTTTTTCAACTGCCTTATACAGGTTCATAAGACAATACAAATTACACTGTAAGATATATAAAATCACAAATGAAGCAAAAGCTGTGAGCTACCTAGCAGACAACTCAAGGCCACTTGGCTACTCTTACATAACACACTCCAGTTCTTGTAACAGAGGCTGTTTGCGCTCTGTTCACTCTTTTGCTTTTCCATGCCAGCCGCTGCACTGCTTACCTGAAATCTATGCTGTAACAGTTGCATTCACTTGCTGTCATGGGTCCCACCACTCCAACAGCACATACAGCATTTCATAAGCCCCATTTCAACCCTGGCATCCACCTATGCACTCTGAGTCTCAGTTCCCTGCGGGAGGAAATAATTGTCACTCCCCGATCCCTCATTTAGCTCACTGTCTTCTTGTGGCGATGAGATACCAAATATCAGCTCTGTGCACTCCACTGTGGGTGGCCAACTGAACTATCCATCCATCCATCAAATAGCTATACCACTTATCCTTGAGGGTTGCAGGGGGGCTGGAGCCAAACCCAGCTGACATTGGACGAGACGAGGGGTACACCCTCGACCCTCTACTGAGCAAGGTATTTAATTCAAAATTATTTCAATTTACAATATATAAAAACTGGGATATTTCACAGGCATTTGGTGTCATCTTTATTTTGGTCACATTAAAATATTAAGTCTTTAAGTTCATTCTTTCATTCATTTATACAGTGGTGGAAAAAAGTTTTAGTACAGTCACGGCCAAAATACTAAACAAATCCTAAAAAAGCCATAAAAAACTTAAAATTGATTGGTTCCATAAAAATACATAATAAATTTTGAGTATTGGGTCATTTTGGTACCAGTGATCCACTAATGAAGGTCGTGCTTTTTATTAAAAGACACAATTTTTGTTCGTTTCTTCGTGTCTATATAAAACCAGCACATTTGAAAGTACTTCAGAGACAAAAATGGCTAAAACAAGGAACCTAACGCAGGAAACGCCTGAAGATACAGATTCTCAGCCAGGAAGAGTACAGCTGCCGCCAGATAGCCAGGAAGTGCAGATGCAGTCCTTCAGCAGTTGGATACACTCTGCAGAAATACAGACGAACCAACAGCTTGGAAAACAAACCAAGATCCAAATGACATCACAGGAGCTTTAGCAGCAGTGGTCAAACCAAACTGGTGTCCAGTGTTCCACCCGCATTGTACGTGGCCGACTTTTAGATCCTGGCTTAAGGTCCTACAAGGCTGTCAAGAAGCCCCATATCAATGAGAGACAGAGGTTAGCCCGGCGTTGTTGGGCCCAAGCACACAAGAACTGGACAGCCAGGAATTAGAAGAAGATGAGTCCAGTTTCCAGCTTTATCCTCCTCCTGATAATGTTAGGGAACGCAGAAGGCCAGGCGAAGCATTATCTCCAGCATGTACAGTACCTACTGTCAAGCATGGTGGAGGCAGTATCATGGTTTGGGGATGCATGAGTGCTGCTGGTGTTGGTCATCTCACTGTCTGTAATGGCACACTGAACTCTGCCAAGTATTGCCATTCTCGAAACCCACATGCTCCCTTCTGCAGGTGCACTGTTACATCGAGGTCAAAACTGGATGTTTCAACAAGATAATGCCCCTTGCCACACATCCCGGGCCAGTAGAACTTGGCTGCAGGGGCACTGTATACAGGTCTTAGAGTGGCCAGCTCAATCCCTGGACATGAGTCCCATTGAAAATCTGTGGAGGATTATCAAAAGGTCTGTTTCAAAGCATAAACCAAAGAATTTAGAAGAATTAAAAGCAGTAATTCAAGAAGAATGGGACAAGATTACCCCTCAACACTGTGAAAGGCTCGTGGGGAACATGCCAGCCAGGATTAGAGCTCTACTGCGTGCAAATGGCAGGACTACTAAATATTAATTTGATGATATGATGGTTTATTAATTTTTTGTTCAGTTTTGAACACATTCTCTGTTATTTGTTGACTTTGATACCGACAATGTAGAGAACTGACATATTGAAACTGTCAAGAATTTAGTTTTGTTAGTTTTTCTTGTAAACAATAAACAAAAAATATATCATTTGTATTTGTTTGCATCTGTCTAATGCAGCCACACCTTTTGAAACACAAAAATGATTTTTCCCCAAATATTTCATGATAATATTTGAGATTGTGTAAAATTTTAAGGGTGTCCGAAAACTTTTTTCCACCACTGTATATGTTTTTATTTGTGTTTATTTAATTTTGCATGCTTTCAATCTATTCATTCCTGTAGTTTTGTTCATTTAGGCGGGTGGGAACAATGTCAGTGCATAACAAAAAAACACAAAGATGCCTTTCAAAAGACAATTGTGCTGTGATTTACTGAGAGTGATAATATCATAAACTGACACCAGAGTCTTTGTGCCTTTTGTTTACAAGCCCTGTTTTGCTTGTGTTTGGTCATTGAACTTAATAATGATGCCATCCTTATAGATTTGAAGAATGAAACCTGAACAAAATGCTATTTGAGTGCCAGAGCACTCAGTGGCAAACTGGTGTGTCTCATTCCATTTTACGACCGACCTGTGTTTGTTCCCAATTTCTAATTCTTCCTGTCACTGTATCCCTCCTCCGGCTTTCAGCTCTAACAGGGAAGAAAAGAGCAGCGAAGAAACTAAATCTTGAGTAGACAATTTCATTACACCCAATCCAGCTTTATTTTATTACACATGCAGGAATCCAATTACCTTCCTAATTTAATCAGCCAAGCTTTTATTAGCCCATTTATATATTTTTAGTCAAAGAGTTCTCACCTCACTGTCTCCCTGCTTGTCTCTGACAGATTGGGAACTCAACCAAAAAGAAAGCATGGGGGCCCTTATTTTTTGGTGGTGAGTTATAAAGGTCAAGTAGAAAATTGAGGTTGGGATAATATATGCCATCAATTTGCACTTCATTTTCACTCAGCCTGACCGTTGTCTGTCTTCCTCAACATTTTTATGGGTCATTTTATTGATGGAATATATTTTTGACAGACAGCATGGTGGGTATCACTGGGTATCTACATCCAAGGTCCAGACAAATAACAGCTGGGCTTAAGACTTGATAAGTTTATCAATTCAGATTTTTGTTTTTGTTTAACAGTCAAAGAAGAAGAAGATGCTTTGAATTACAAGAGTGAACTTGTGCAGCAAAGTATAACTAACCTTAGAAGTCTTGGGAAAGTAAAGGTCTTGGTGCTGTGAGTGTAAAATACTTTTATCTGGAAATACATCAAGGTGTTATCTGAAAACAGAAGCTGTCAGATGATTTTTTTAAAGAGGTCTCATTGCAGGACACAGAAATGTGGCTAACAACTGTGGCTATGGAGTGACCTTTTCTTCTCATAATGTTGCTGTTTGTTAATGTCATTTGAATAAACCAAAGCTTCCTTTTTTCTTTCTTCTTCTTTTGTCCTGTGGGTGTCTGACAAAAAGTAGAATATATCAAGCATACAAGATGTTTCAGGTCTCAATTCATTAGAATTTGCTCTCAATATACAACTTTATTGCTAAACATGGGCCTTTATAAAACCTATATAAGGTAGAGTTAGAGGTAGAGAAAATTATGTATTAGTCAGAAATATAAAAATTAAACAAATATAAATACATATTTTCAGCATTATCAAAAAGATATTGATAAGTTAACAAAACCTCATATCGGCATATATGAAAGGGCTCACCACTGCTGTTCATACAACACTTCAATAGCCTCATCTGTTCCCCAGCATCCACCTGTGGACTCTAAGTCTTAACTCCCCTGGGGGAAGTAATGACCGTAACTCCTCAATTCCTGCTGGGCTGAGCTTGTATTCTTCTGGAGTGAGACACCAGAGCCTAGACACCAAATATCAGCTGTGTACGTTTTGTGCATTCACACACGCACACCATACATTACAAAGAAAAAAAAGAAAGAGACATTATCTGATTTTCTATCAAGATTTATCTCACAAACACACAGATTCTGACCAAAAAACTCTGTGATGCAGGCCTGAAACAAAAACGACTGGCAGATCATCTAGGATGATTTACAACGACAACATACTGCTCTTGTCAGTGTAGTGACAATGGGATCAGACACAACCAAGAGCCGCTTTTGTTGATTGCTGCATTTCCTTGGAGCTTTCTCAAGGCTAAATGAGCTATAGGACGAGAGCGGCTGGCAGAGTGCCCCACCGGAACAGCTCCATCCTTTAACACTCTGATTGATCACATTACAGTTAATTAAATATTGGCAAATTGCTCCCATCCAAGGTTGGGCCATTAAAGTTTACACTCCAGCCACATTTATCACTTTCCATGTCTCTTTTATCACCGCTGCTTGTCGCCTTTCCTGTGTGTCAAGTGGATGATGATAAACGCCCAAACCCTTCATTTCTCTCACTTGTACATTTTTACCTCCTTATTCCTTTTTTGGTTCAGCTTCTTACACTTCCCACTGGCTTTTCATTTCAATGAAGTATGACAGCTCCAATGAAGGAGTGCGCTGCAGTGACTCTTTTCCATATTCCTCGGTCTGTGTGTAACCGTCAGTATCTCAAAAGGGATCAGGCAAGGGGAAAATGACAGGTAAGAGCTAGGAGCATGAAAATGACACTATCGGGCAACAGCAGAAGTAAAACAGAATTGTTCAGCTGTCAGCTGAGGTGCTACCCTAATAAACTACAATAATCCTGATGGGCAGGGTTATGTTGCATGTCTGACACACATATGGTGTTAAGATGGCTCTTATCCTCACTGACAATAATGAATGAGCAGCCCCCCCCCCCCAGCCCCCCCCCTTCCCCACCTATTTTCACTATGAGTTGGTCTCTTCCAGAAATCCCTTAGGTCTCACAAAATGGTTGTGGAAGAGACTGAGTTAGCAGATAGGGATGGACACAAATTGTTGTCCACTTGGGTATGGTTGCAGAGTGATTCATTACTAATGCATTCAGTTTACAGGCCTGAGGGAAAGTGAAGACAGCATATCACCTCAGATAAGCCACAAGGCGCTCCTTGAAAATGAGCCGTCCTTTTTATTTGGGGAGAGCTCAGTGGTAAAGGAGGATCTGGGCTATAAAGCCCAGGCCTGTGATTAAATGCACATGATAAAATCCTCAGACACTTGACGATTACTTATCAAGAGCCAGCTACCCCTGTAAATGAGTCTGATTAAAACTATGGCAATGTGGTTTTACATAGTGAAACAGAGAGTGGGTTTCTGGGTAACTGTAACTCACACAGGCAGAGAAGCTGATGTGGATGCTTCCAGAATCTCATTGACGTTGTGTGTACCTGCTGTCTTGTTATACTGTACTTGGCTGAGAACGAAGGATATCTTTCAAGACAGGGATGTGGCCAACAAGGAAAATGGTAATAATTTTTTGGTTTTTTTTGGTAGTAATAGAAGTATTTCAATGTGCTGGTGGAAACATACAACATGTCTGCATGCTGTGTCAAAAAATCATTGTACCATGTATTATCAACTACACCTGAAGGCAAAAGTATTTATACCTGTTCCAAAATGCCACATTAAAAGCCTAAGATGCAGAACAGTACAACTGGAGAAAGTGAACACATTCTTAGACAGCGTTCCTTGAAGGGATTCATGGTGTTGGATATTACCTAGTTCAAATCATACATGCTTCCCCAGCTCTGCACACCTGGCCAATCAGTGCACGAAATGGGCATGCTTGTTGGAATGTCAGTTTTGGACAGTTACAGAAATTGCTGGAAGCAGTCATCTCTATTCCAATGACAGAAAAGTGGCACTGAACTACCATACAAAGGCTGACCATTGGGAGATATTTTGGGTTTGGTGTCTTGCTCAAGGACACTTATGTGGACAGGAGGCTGGACAGGAGGCTCTGGCTCTGATCGCAGGGTTGAACCGGAAACCCTGCAATCAGGACGAATAATTTTACATGCTGACTAACAACCATCCCATCAATACTATAAGTACTGAAAATGACATTGCTTTGTACAACTCTACAGACAAGTGCTGTAAGATGAGTTCTTGGTTTGAAGTGTGTTGAACCTCTACAAGAACCTATTACAAGATTCACTCAAGGCGGTCCAAATGGGCTTACAGTAAGTCGTACTTTTAAGAAAACACTCGTTGGCTGTTTCTTGTTACTGCCACATTGAGAAAAGGTCAGCTATTGGCTGCTCCTGATCCATACATAGTATCAAACATACTTGATGTTTGCGGGAAACTCTGTCAATGTCACCCTGGTCCTTGAATTTACAGTAAAGTACTTAAAATGTGTGCATTCTCACTATCTGATTGCTGCTGAGGTAGCACATTACAAGATACAAACTGACAGCATCTTGTAATGTGCTCATCCGGTGTGCCTACTGCTCTGGCATAAAGGTGTAGATTGCATTCAATAAAGAGGGACGTGGCTTCTGAGGGAAAAATTTATATTGGGCAGTTAGTCTGGGTTGAATCCTCTTCTCTGCCCCAACACTCCATCTCTTTAAGTGAGTGCCTCTCCTTCATATGTTAATGCATGTTGTTCTGGCACCAACTCAGAGACGGTCTTCAATAAAACTAAAGAAGGTTTACATCTTCTCAGTGCCAGGTCAGGCTTTTTGCTGTGAACCCTCTGAGCTGAAGCTCGCCAAGATAGAGTGTCATCACTGATGACCTGACCTAGCTGTGGTAACATTAGTGGAAGGTGTAGTTTTAGAGTGACAGTCAAGAGTGACAACTGGGTTAACAATGTTATGTGTTTCTCTACTGACTACCTTCTTGGCTGTCTTCCACATAGATATGTTGCTCTCTTCAGTAAAAGGTGCCTTTATGGTGTTCAAATTTAATTAAAAAAAAAATAAATAAAAAAAAAAACATCAAAGAGAGCACTGTAGTTTATATTCTACTGGCCACCGATTCTGTATGCCAACAGACAGTGGAGACACACAAATGTCTTTCTCTTCTACAAAAAAATTTCCCTGGTTAGAGGCTCTTGCTCTTTGATTTTGAGGTACTGACACCGAAACTTGATGTTTACTCATGTTTTAGAAGTTTTTTCAATAAGCCTCATTTGTAGCAGTGCCAAAACTATCTCAATACCACTCAATGTAAGAAATAAGAGAAGGCATCGTGTAACAGCAAAATGGATCAACACTATATAACTGCTGTGCTTAACCTGTATCAGTTATTCAGTGCTATTGCAAGACATTAGTATTGGACAGTTCCGCAAAACTTTTTTTTTTCTTTCTTAAGCTCTATGTCAAATGTCAACACTGTAAGCTATGGTTAAGATATGGTTAGGGTCAGTTGGTTATGGTTAAGGAATGACTGTGGTTTGCGTTAATTCAGGGTTCATTTTGGGTTCATGAACTGCCACTCTGCAGTTCATTAGAGATTACATGCAAGTTGACTTGACTTTATGGTTACAGGTCATAAAGTTGACATGACTTTATGGCTTGTAACCATAAAGTCATGTCAACCAAGAAGTTTAGCGATTTTGGAGTTTGATGTGAAAACCCCCAAGAATACAGAAAAACAATATGTCAAGAGGTCAAAAGACTGCCTTTATATATGTCTGATAAAATAACGGGCATGTGATGAAGCAGAAAATTGATAACATCAGTGCCCCTGGAGGGAAGTACTGTGTGGTCCCTTTGCCTTGCACTCTACTTCACCTTTGATGCAGCAAACTTCAGCAACCCATGAGTCATTGTGAACATAAATAACTTATAGTGTGGAGGAGACTAGTTTGCTACTGCCTCTGTTTGCCACAGAAGCTATATACCATACTGTTAAAAGAGTGACTGATGATGCATTTAGTATTTTTTTCTCTCTTCAGGAATCCACATCTAAAAACACATTATCATAATTTTACAAAATGGTATGCAGTGAATCTTGAGATAAACCCTAAATCTCATTTAACACACTAAATCACACACTCAGATGCCATACAGGTAGAGGAAATGAAATGTGAATTTGAAATGTGATTTAAAATGCCTGCAGCTGGGCTCTGCCATATAGATGTAAGGGTGAAAAGGGAGGGCAGGCTGGTGCTGATGCAAAGACAAAGAGAGACAGACAGAGAGGAAAAGACAAAAATGTCTTATGTGGCCTGTACGTACAGCCTGCAGTCATTCCTTGTAAGACCTTGCTTCTGCCTTGTACCTGTCAGATACCTTTACATGTGCTGTACCTCCTGTTGGTTGTGCTTCCATGACATAAGGCCAAAACCATACACATGCCCACAGGCGAAGATGGGAGAAGAGATAAACAGACAGATAAAAGGGGGAATTTCTTACAGCACAATGGAAGGAGTTCACTGTGCGAGGCTGAAAAAGATCTTCTTTTACTCTTGGTAATGGAGCATTTTACAACTATGATCCACACCCCTGCAGTCTGTCCATTTATCTAGAAGATAAAATTTTAAGATCTGCTAAATAGTGAACTCTTTCTATAAGCTGAAAGTATAAGTAAGGCCAATGGAAGCAAGAGATTTCTGAAGATGTAGGGATTAAAGAGGTAGAGGAGACAGGAAGCTTGTAGAGAGAAAGCAGAGACCTTAAATGGAACAGAGGATGAAAGTATTAGAAAAGAAAGATAGGAGCGGACAATAACAGGATATTTACACTGTATGTAAGCTACCAAAAGCAGCTCCTTCTTTTTTACCCTCACCCCCCACACATACTCCTCCATGGTCTACGAGTGCAGATCACCACTATCTCCTCCTGAGTTGCACCTCCATTTTATGCTCCAGCGGATGACAATAATTTAAGCCTCCCAATATGCAAATGTCCTTAATTGGACTGTCACAAGTTCCCAGGCATCGTCAACTTTACAAAATGACTGAGGCTGGGAGCAGATTGGATTTTGGTGGCCAATCTTGTACACTTAATTTTCAGTAATTTTGCAAGCGTCTCACCACGGGGTCCTGTGACATGCCACTTAAAAGAATATCTATACCAGCTGGAAAAGGTAAAAAAAAAAAAAAATTTAAAAAGACTGCTCTCTGTCTTGTCATTTTCATTCTCTGCCTCATCTCTCTTTCTCTCTCTATACCCAATTACCCCCATCTCAACCAGGCCCTTCAATACTCATGCGACTCATCTTGCTTGTACCTTTTAAAACCTATATGACTATGGGGTTGGAGCCAGCAATTTTACCCTCCTGGAGGCTCTTGTTGTTCCCATTCTGTCATATAACTATATTTTGTTCTGCACTCAAAACTCAGCCACATTTAGAAGAACACGTTTTCTCTGCCTAGCGCAAATCTAATGGCTTTGTTTTTAAAGATTGGGAGCGCACATGCGTTAGTGTCTGAAGGCAGCTACCACAGGAACACACCGTAATACATGAGGATTAATATAATACTCCTAGTACATGAATATTCCAGTGAGTTGTAGTGATTCTGTTTTCTCTAAGAGAAGAGCAGAACCTTGTTGAACTGCAAAGGTGTACAGCCAGAAGCATTCTGATGATCGGGGACCAAAAGCAAAACCAGCTCATGCAATATTATATATATATATATATATATATATATATTCTCCTCTGAGGTAAATAACCTTGATGTGCAGCCTCCTGGATATTGTCTGTCATCGCAAGTGATCCAAGGCCATTAATTATCCCTGATGTTTCCCTGTCATGTTTTTGTATAATCTTTGTTTATTTAAAACATCCATTTTTTCATGTTTGCTAGAAGACTTCCATCAATTACCAAATAAGCATGTTAAGTGACAAGTCAATGTGTGTATTTCATTATACTGCGAGAGAAAAATTCTGTCTCATACATAACTTCCACCCCGACAAGCCAATCTATATATTTTGAAGCAAAAACGCCTTTCCACATGCCACCGGTTATGATGAAGGATTGTTAAATAACATCCTATTAAAGAAAGTTTCTTGATGTTTTGCAATTTATCATAATTTCTTTAGTATTTTCTCTCCTCCCTGCGTACCCACCCACACCTCTACTCACCCACCCATCCAGCCTTCCCTCAGTTAATTGAGCGAACATGTGGAAATCATATTAGCCATGATGACACCTAAACAAAAGAGAGAGAGATGAAACACCAGTGTGGCGACAGGAAGCCAAGCCAGATGAGGTTAAAGTGGGCCTCTGACTGCAGGCATCACTGTGAATCCCCTGGTTTTCCTGGATACATAAACCCCAAATACCTCATCTCACTTTGAAAAATTAGTACTATCCATTCAATATATAACAGTGGAGAAGGGAGCAGATGATTTCTGTGGTGATCTCACTGTCAGGTGATTAAGGCCGTGAGACATTTGGTGGAATGATGTTTTAATAACCTCTGTGCTCTGAAATACAGAGCTACAGGGCCGCGGCAATCCGGGAATTAACTACATGGATGTGGGTGCAGGATTAGTATTAAATTTAAAGCTCTGACTGTCTGTTATGTTTCTATCAAAAGGAGATTTTCATTCATTTCTCCATGCTCTCCTGGGTAATGTTTAATAACAGCAGTTCATTGCTTTTTTTTATTCAGTGTGACAGACAATTTCTTCCCCTTGTATGAAGATTGTACCCATTCAATAAAAGTCTAAAAGGAGTGAAAGAGTGAGGGATTAATAAATTACCAATAACCAAGGTAAATCAAGCAGTAGGGAGTCATTGTGTGCTGCTGTGTCAAATGCTTTGAATTTTCCATGTATCCTCATAAAACTCAAATGCCTGCATGTGTGTTTGTTTGCATATAAGCAGATCCAATTGAAGTTTTTCAAATTGTTTACAGAGCAGTGTCTTACATTCGTCACTAATGCGTCATCAAATCAAATCTGTTGTTCTCTGTCTGACCCACACACACACACACACACACACACACACACACACACACAGACATACATTGCAGCTGAAGCATGTGTGTCTGCTGGATATGTCTCTAGCTCCAACGAGGAAGCAGAGAAAAACTAGGTGATGGAATGACAACAGGAGAAAAAAAGGGGGGGATTAAACTGGAGAGGAAGCTGTCAAATTTCAAAGAGGTCCTCTTCAGAAAACAGACAGAAAGAGGACTGAAAGTCAGATGGGATGATTTGGAGACTGGTAGCCAGACCAGAACCTCAAAATTGAAGTTGTATATCAGAAGTGGAGTTGAACTCTTTGAAGTGCAGCAGTGATGTACCGGCAAGTGATGAATGTAATATTGACAAACTGCTAAAACATGGATTGCTCTCATGGAGTGCTTCTTCGAGAGTTGAACTTCAGTGGAAGTCTTTGAAACAACATCCTTTTCTTTATCAGACTGCGACAACTCAGAGCAGACTTTTGGCCTCTTCCCTGTGTGTTTGCCTCCCAGGAGGAGCACTCATGTCAGTTTGTTGACACTTTAATTGGAGGCCTTGATATATATATATATATACATATATATATATATATATATATATACACGCACGCACACACACATAAACAATACGATACGATTACATGTGATGCTTTCATGTATTATGCAAAGAAATGCAGCGACAAATGTAGGGAAGTCATTGTAGGTAGTTTCACACTTTAATTTACTGTAACTATATTATAGTTCTGACATTATGTGATAATTCTAGCAACATTAAAGAACTTGTCAGCTACATGAAAATGTAATTCTGTGTTAACTTACAGGATAGAGGTGTGTGCTATAGATGCACAGATACTGTGGGGTTTGAGCCACAGTGCGCCATAACAATGCCCCCCTTTAAAAAGGAAAACAAAAAAAAGAAACAAATCTCCCTACACCCAGTAGTCTCCCATAAAATCGAATCTTGGATCAATACTGTTAGCAGGCTTCTCTTTTTTAAATATTATAAGCTGTATCAACATTTATTTTCATGAGTTAGTCAAAGGTTAGGTGGGAGGATAGCTACGAATGATTCTATCTGCAGTTCAAAATGACAAAGTCATAAACCAGGCAACGACCTAGCATCATTTTCCAGCAACGTTAGCTAAATAATAGCCAAGTACTGATCAACTGCTAACGCTTCCAGAATCCTTCAGTTACACTTTTAAGCAAATCACACTGACATCTTATCTGATATCTGGATCTTCAAATACTCAGCCTGTTCTGCCTGTCTGCGACATCACACTAGCTTTTGTTAGCTAATGTGACTTTTAGCTCAGCAGCCATAGGGAAGACTGAGAGCTTTCAACACATTCAATTTAGAACTTATCTCATACTGTTACTTACCAGCAGTCTACTTCACTACATACACTACTAAATCCAATTATGCTTCTGAATGCTTAGGATAATAACACAGCAATGTAACTATTATCAATTATTGTGAGCTACACTAAATTACTAGCTAATTATGTTATGAAACTCACAACACTAAGAAAAGGCTCAGAGTGGAAAAACGTGGAACATCTGCAAGATGAGATCTGTTGATCAACAAACCAGTGTTCCTTGAATAGCAGAATTTCAGTGGAACAGAGTCAACAGAAGTAAGTGTACTTCAGATAAGGGGTACACTATGCAGAAGGACAAAGCCTCACAAATCAGTTTCTGATTTCAATAGCAGTGACTGTCTCAGTTTGAAAGCAACTGCATCAGTCAAGCATCTCTGCTTCTCAGTGGGATGAGGAGGTAGTTGACTAGAGATTCTACTTTATGGCATTCAAGAGACCCTAACATGTGTTCCTTTTCGCTCCCTTTTGAGAGAACAAAGGAGCAAGTTGCTGCACTGACTCCACTTGCCCCCCTCTGCCAGCTCTGTAACTCATCAAAAGACAAAAAAGCTAAAAGCCTGGGAAAAAAATCTCATTACAAAGACTATTTCCCTCATCTGTGTGGTTCAGTGAGGAAGCAGATTGCATTTCAGTACTTCATTAATAAATGAGTATGTGAACAATGGCAGAGTGATGGCTCCATTGTCTTGAAGCCAAAGACTAAGGCACTCAGAAAGCCAGAAGCAAGACAGTCATTATGCTGCCTGTGTTTTTCAGCTTGAAAGTCTGCAGAAAAAACTTAGTATGAATAACAGTATCACTGTGGTTGAATTTGACTTTACAGGTTTCTTGTGTTAGCAGTTAAATCCTTATCTTGGGCACGCTTTGTCCCGTCTCTCTGTTTACCATCAGCCCCTCATAGACGATGTCAGAAAAAGATGTAATTAGATTGAAATCTTCCACAAAGAAAGAGCTGTCAGCCGTGGGACAATGATGCATCTGCTGTGGACAGTGTTGAGTCTCTGGGAGGATAAAGAATGTCACTCTAACCCTTGAATGTACCAGAGCTAGATGAGATCTGACAGGTGGAAATTATTTGAGCAAAGATGAAAAAAGAGTGTGAATGCACAGGAAGGAGGAAAGAAAGTGCAGCCTTGTTCTAGGTCAGAATACAAGCAAAATGACTAAAAGAGGAAGGAGGAGCTGAATTGTGGTGGGAGGAAAGCCTGAACAGAAAGTACAGACGGATTAAAGGAATCTGACAGCCTCGTGGTAGAAAGGATTTTTTTTTTTTCAGATAGACTATCTCTCCACAAAATTATTTCAATCTGTTACTTTTTAATCATGGTTTTAAGCAACAGCTTTGAAGTAGGGGATTTTCAGGGAATTGAGAGAGCAGCACCTGTTGAAAAAAGGGGGAAAAAAAACTGTTGCCTTGTTAAAAGCAGCCCCCTGGCCCCTCCAAATTTTCATTCAGCTTATGAGATGAGTTTTAAAAGGCATAAAGGGTCTCCCATCAGAAAGCTCCTTCTTCAACTTCACATCTACTGTATATTTTTCAGTCGTGATAAGCCTCGATAAAAGTGACCTGTAGTTTCCATTTATAGAGTCTGACAGAAGATGAGTTCATTTTAGACTCCACATTTATTGGATCACTATGGGGCTTTTTGCATAATGTGTGACATTTTTACTCAAGAAAGTGATAAAACTGTAGGATAGGAGCTTAAATACAGTGACAGCTTAACAACAGCAGGTAACTGATTCAAATAGCTTCAGAAACACTGTATTCAAGTGTAATACTTCAAAGCATGTTGTAGGAAGCGTGTTGAGATACTGACTGTAGCCTTAACTTATCCTCTCTAGTCATGATGCAATTTATCTCACTTCCGCACATTTATTCCAGCTCTGAGTCACACAGCATATTTCACCTTTCAAACAAACCCTTCACGGTCTCTCTTGTTAATAAATACATTGCAGTGTTCATGCTTCTCCACCTACACACTGTATGAAGCTCACTGCTACTGTGCTAATGAGATACTTTTCATAATTAGCTTGAGATCTGTTTCCCGATCAGACAGACAATGAGAGGCTAATTAATCACAGCACATTAGCCAGCCTGTATGTTTACCCACTATTTACCTTGTTTCATGGCAGCGAATGACTATATAATATCCCCTGCTGTTTTCGAAGTAATGGGAAGCCCTTGGATTCACAGAAGAAAGCCAAGGTCAGAGATAATTGATTTTTATTAATGCCTTGAGAGGTACAGTTTTGTAATGCGGAAAAATTTGAATTCAGAAACATTGCTTACTCAGACATCAGATGAGACAGCGGGAGCAGTCTGATTCCTGCAGTCAGTCAGAACACAGACAGGAATGAAAAGTAAGTCCTCCCTTATTCAGAGTCTGAGAGAAGGCAAACTGCATATGGCACATCAGAGCCATCATAAAGGGTTTAACATGATTCATGCAGCAGGAATATGTGTGTGTGTGTGCGCGTGTGCAAAGAGAGGTCTTGTGAACCTGTTTTACCTACCAGTGCTGTCTGAACAGTGTACAAGTAGGCTACGTGGGTCAGTGGTGAGATATTAGCTTGGCCTTCAAACAAAAACCACAGTGCTCTGGGGACCAGTGAAAGTGAAGGATTTACACATGAATAGTATGTTATGTCATAAGAAAATGCATGGGTGGCAGTGTCTGTGTTTGTCACACAACAGAAAACCAGGAGTGACTGACAACCAGCCAACCTGTGTCAAATAACAGTACTCAGCAAATCTTTGCCCATTAACCTTGCTAACCCGGTACTTTAGTAACCTACTCAGTACAGAGGTGGAAGTCTCCTAAAAAAGATGCTTCAACCTAACAGAGTTGGTCTCACACATTATCTATCACTGTGGAGTTCAGAGTACAAAAAACCCACTTGAAAAAGCAGTGAATATTTCAGTGTTCTTTACATTTGCACATTGTTAACGTTTAACTCCCGTTGTCAAGCAAAGTGACAAGGTGAAATGTTTTGAATTCGCTGATCACTAGTCATTTGGCAAATGCGTTTGTTACATTACAAAAGCGACCTGCATTTTTTCATTTTTTATTTTCCACCTCTACCATTCTTGTTTGACAATCATGTGGCACATTCACTGACAAAAGAGGAACTAGTATGCCTTTTATGTAGAGAGGTAGAAAGGTGGGAGCATGCTTAAAATAGACTAGATTGTACACCATCCAGCTTACATGCAGTTTTGTGTTTCCATATGTTGGAGGGCAAAACTCTTATTGGAGTGAAAAGCCTGTCATCATAGAGAGGGAAAAATTGCTTAAATATGTGTATAATAGTGCATTCTTTCAGACAGTCTTGCTAGGAAGACACTGATGCTCTTGTACTTGCATGTAATGTCTAGACATTATAGGCTTTTGGAGTTAGGGGTAGGGTTAGGACTATGACTATTAGGGTTATAACTAAAGGAAACTGGCCTGTTATTTGTGTGCCATTTGGGGATACCAGGTTGGAAAGTTAAAGACATTGGCAAATGCAGGAGCCCCCATTTCCATCATTCAGAAGCTGTTTGACCTTTCAACAAACACTTCAGTTGGAGCATACTGATGATTAAATGGCATTTGGGCTGATGGAATTTGTATCACATCCCAGAATTATATTTCATTTTGGCTAACCACATTCATGAACATTTGATAATCCTGAGTTTTAGTTGCCTAACCTGACCATACTGTATCTGCATTAACTACAGTATGGATATTGTATTGACATCGGACTACATGCATGGATACAGTAGAAATAATTCACTGTAATAAACATTGGCAATGACTGTTTTGCAGAATCGCCCTATGTCCACACTTCGTCAGGTTACAGGATTGGTACTATACCATATAAGGCCTAGGTTTACCAAGCTGAAACATCACTCTGGTACTTCACGCAATTTCTACAACATTACTCCATGTATAGCTGTCACTGAAATGGAAAATCTCAAGTTGATGACTGACTGAGTTCATGCAGGCACTTGTCAACTAATAAAGTTAGATATTGTGACAGACTAGAAGCATAAGCTCCCGACAAGTTTTGTGAATACATGTGTAACTCATGAATAAAAAATAGGCTCAGGTGTGGTAGAAAGCTAAAGATGCACATCAAAGTGTGTTTTCTTGATGTCATCTGTTGCATATATCTGTTTGTACCACCTACCTTCTTGTATTTTCTGTTTCCTAGGGCTAGAAACCTGCATTTTGTCAGACATAGCATAGTATTCATGCATAAAGCAGCGAGTCCATCTATACCTGTGCTTTTCACTCTTTCTGACATGCTGTCGCTGTGATTTTGAAGTTTGTGAGCTGCTGTAGCACTGCAGTGATGGCTGATGTCAGTCTTCGCCAGCTTCCAGACACAGCAGTGCCACATTTCCTGTTGTTCCAGACCAGTGAGTGTGGTGACGGTTGCACCCTGCTCAGCAGTCCGAGACGATTACTGGACAGGTTTGGAGTGATGTAAAAAACTCACAAGGAAATAGTGGGTACTTATTGGTATTTTTCTGCTGAATTAATCTGGATTGTGAGGTGTTCTCAGGTACAAACAGATGGAAAAAATATTATCAAGTCATGCATATTAACAAATATTCAACAATAAAATATTTGCTGGATATGTATGTGCATAAAAATCACATCTTTGAAATATGTGCGGTGTTAATGTGCTGAAGCAGGTGTGATTTCATGAGCTAATAAATGAAGGTGTTTCCAGTGTATTATGGTTCTTGCAATCACCCACTGAGCAGTGTGAGCGCCGTCAGTCAGACATCACTTGTCTGTGTCTTAGATGTACTGTAATTAAAACCTGGCTGGCCTAATAAATGAGGCTTAACCTCTACCTGTGCACTGCCCTGCCACTCCACCCCAGCAATTTGGTGGAAGAGGCTTGGATTCGCCTCAGCCAATTACTGGATAACTGTTTACTGCCCTGAACCATATCTGCCTGGTTGGAAATCACTGCTTTAGGAGGCAGAGAAAATAGGGGGACTGGTTCAATGTGTGTAGGTTTGTTTGGGTAGTTCAAAAGGTATACAGGGAGGGAGGGGAGATATATAAATTATCTTGGGAGTGGGGACTAGAGGAAAAAAGACAGCAGCAATAGAGAAATGAGAACTTATAAGAGATCAGGAAAGGCAGATAAAGTCAGACTGGTGATGTTAATGTTCCTGTTTGTTAATAATTTTGTGAGAAATCTCTCCCAGCACTCTCACGTAGGAAATCCAGGAATACCCACATGCTCTGCCCACTGTGTGTGTGCGTCCGTGTGTGCTGTTTCTCGTTGTGTGGCTGTCAGTCTGTGGAGAGCCAGAGGACATATGCTGGTCAGCCAGCTACCCTCCCTACTGTCTCATCATTTTCTCTCTTTCTCCCTGTAGGGTGGCCATTACTGTGAGCCCCCTCAGGCCATGCCACAGCATACATGCACACAGACACACACGCACACAGAGGATAGCAAAGAATGAAAAAAAAAAAAAATGTTTTAGTAAGCATACACACTTGCACGCTTGCACAAACACACAAATTCACTTCCTCTCCATCCATCCATCCTTCCAGCCCAGCTCGAGGGCCTCGGTGAGTGGGCTCCAGCCCTGTGTCGCAGACCCATGCTAGGGCCTTGGCCACATTAGCAGCCTGGCGGGAGATAGGCTGGCCGGGCTCGCCAACAGCCTCCAGCTAACGTCCTCCCACAAGAGCTGGCACACTTTAGATGAGCTGGAATGGTCACAAAGTGGGAAGAATCTAATCCGGTTTGATTCCTTTTTTTCAGTGTCCTCAGCCGTCGTGGGCCTTATTTGGACCACTTTCCATTAAAAAAATACGAAAAATGAGTTCTCTATGTGATGTGTGCTTCCTGGGAATTATTGGATTAAAAGGTTGCTGCACAGAGCAGTAATACTATGAAAAAGCTGTGATGCAGCAGTTATACTACATGAAGCCAATTTAAGCTCCGTCACCATGATATCACATCACATCACATGACAGCTTTATATGGTTTATATCCTTAATGTAAGTATATCCTGCAGCTATGTGTTCCTGTGCGGATTAACACCTCCGTCATCATTAACTGCTCCCATTTGCTCTGAGGTAGCCCACCTTTACCCATATTGCTATGATCGTTCTCCAGTTGGCATCCGTTAGGAGTGAAATGTACCATACCTGCGTAAGGAATGGGGGCGTCTTTATCCAGGGCCACCAGAGGAGGATCCAGCAGAACGATGTCAGTGTTTTCAGTGATCACCCCATGGTACGATGTCTCAATCCACGGCTTGTGTTTATTCACTGTGGAGGCAGAGAGTGTGAGGTGTCAGTGAATTACTTGTGCTACAAGGTACAACAGAACTGTCAGTCTTAGCATGCTGACAAAAACAGTACATTTTCAATTTCATTTCACCTGAAAAACTATCCACAGGTAAACAATGTAACTTTGACAAATACAGTACACTGCACCAAGAATACATACACATCTTACTCTGTTCTTGGCAAAGCTCCTCCAGCCTCAGTTTCTACAAGACGTTCTTATTTTGCTAATCTCCCCTGCTACTTCTTTTCTCTCTTTTGTTCTTTTCTTCCTTCAAACATTCCCTGCAGGTTTCAAAGCACAGTGCCACGCTTGATCAATGACCACCACAGTGCTGCCAGCAGAAAACTGTATCCAAGGCCAAGTCAAAACAAAGTTCATGAGCTGAGGGCCTGATTAAGGGCCATAATGAGTAACGGCCCCCTGGGCTGTGTGCAGCACCATGCTGACCAACATGCCATTTGTTTCCCATCTTATATTCAAAAGAAGAAAAAGAGTACAGAAAAACTGGAACCCCTTAAGTCCTTCTTAATGCTTTTTAGCTGGGCCAAAAAAATTCCATTTACACTTACATTTTGTCCGTTTTTTAAAGTTCAAGTTCAAGTTGATGGATTGAAAATGACACAAAGGAAAGTGGTAATTTAAGGGCCCCTGAGAAACATTGCTTTAAAAAACGTGGTTTAAATGAAGTGCATAGGCAATAATTACTCTCCATTCAGTGAAGGGAAAACCAAAAAATGAATCTTTCTAAGTGCTAATCAAGAAAACATTATTACACACTACTTCAGTTATTCACTGAATGCCAGTAAAAGCCACTTGGCAATGCTAAAATGGACTTTCCAAACAACCCAAATAGACAAATGTTACAGGGCATCATACTCAATGTGAGCACAAAAGGAACACTTCATTGTTGTTGTGAAACAAATGCAGCTGCATTTAATTTTATTTTCATCACTTCCATACAATGTGATTGCATGTTTTCTCTGCTTTGAATGACAGTACTATATCACTCTAAAGCAGCAATTCCCAATCAGTTGTACTTGTAGCCTAGGAGGTACTTTGGTTTTGTGGAAAGACTGTGGAGTAGCTCAACTAATTAGAATTTTTTTTTAATTATAAAAAAATATAAACTGACATATCTGTGTTAAGAGGAAAATAACCTTATATACATATATAGCACAATTACTGTAATGATGTAATGATTACAACACATTAACATATGTTAACACTGACACCGACCCTAACCCTAACTAGTTAGCAACCTGAAGAGAAGTCAGAAATATTTAGCTAAAAGTAATGGATAAATGGTTTAAATAGTTAGCTAACAGTGGATAAACACTTGCAATTACTACCAAAAAGTAATGGATAAATGTTTCAAGTTATTGGCTAAAAAGCTAAAAGTAATGACTAAATAGGAAAAATAGTCAGCTAAATGTTAAGTTACATAAAATTTGTTTTGTTTGTTAAATTTTTGGAACTTCCTTTTGGGTCTGTGGCAACTGACAAATACAACAATAAGATATTGGAGTTAGGTGGATAAATGGTTGAAAAATTCATCTTATGCGGTTTTAAGTGCTAGTTGTAGGGATGTATACTTAGCAACCTTTGTCGTGTAACTTAACATCTAATTGAATAAACTGAAATGAATGCATCTCTAACATGTTAGATGAAGTCTCTTGGTAGCAGTAAGAAACTAGTGAGACCTATGGAAAACATGCTAACACTGCAGAGATGCATATTAATGAGTGTCAGCCCAGAAAGCATGGCTAACAGCCCTGATACAGAGGAGAAGATCATTTACAGGGGAAGAGAGATAGGAACACATTAGTCTATTAGGCCATGATAAATATGCATGAGTTTGCTACAACAGCGAGGGGTAAAATGATACTGGATTTCAACTTTAAATGCCAAACCATGTCATTTAGAGAATGAATAGCTTGCTGACGCTGCTGTATAGGAGTTTCAAGGGGAAACATGATGTGTACATGCCATTCCTGCCAAAGCTGGGGTTAAGAGAGACAAACCTGTCGAAAAAGGATCTTTCAGGGGTATTTTGTGGAATACATTGTGATACAGATACAGAATAATTAGTACACTGGTTCTTAATTAAGAACTGGCTCTGGAACAAAACAGCAAAAACTCCTCTTTCAGCAGGACAGTGGAAGTGTGTAATCATAAGGAAAAATAGAAAGCAAGAAATTTGAAAGCAGGTAAAAAAAAAAAAAAAAGCTAATCTGCTGCTCCGACTCTGGACTGGACAAGTCCGCAACCCCAATAAATGTGTAATACAGGGTATAACACTATTTGAGCACCATGCGTGACAACTAATGAGGAGTCTGGGGAACTGAAGGCGCTCGTCCAACTTCATATTCAGTCTTCTCACAGCTTAGGAGCCCTCTTGACCTTTAAATCCTTGAAGCCTTGATGCTGCTCACCGTGACTACTTAACAGTGTCAGACTGACCTAAATGCTCTATTATCAGCATTACCAAAATTTTCTGTTGTGAGAGCACAAAGTGATCCAGCTGCAGTGCCCTGATATAGCAGTGAAAATTGAGAAAATGAAGAGTCAAGCTACACAACTTGTGACAATAGTGGCAGACGACTGAACATCACAGTTTTGTCTGATGATATCTTCACACTGATGACCTCTGTGATGTCACTACTCCAAGTGCATCTTTCCATCACTCAACATGGCCTAGCTACGATTGCCATCACAGGTTAATGACATCTCACAGCCCTGCTGGTCTGTGTGTGTGTGGGTTGGAATGGTTTTTCACCAGGAGTGATGAGGACATTAAAGGAGCGTCCACCACCAATAATCGCCACAGTTTCTCGATGGGGTGCCACCTACATGTCAACCCCACCCCTTACCCACAGCAGCAGCTCATCCAATCACTGGCAAGAAATACAATGCTGACAGTGTCTTAATAGAATGGGGCCCATGGACTGACAGCTTGAGACATGCCCCTAAGTCATTTTCACAAAGTGGATGGATATGCTCCTCTCTTCTTGAAAATAATGCAGACTATCAGAGGTCGAAGAGGGGTGGAGGGGAGAATGGGAGTGGAGATATGAGCCAGATCATCAGTTCCAGAGATTCCTCGGGGAAACATTGCTAGGGTTTACCGCAATTGAAGTCACGGCTGCCAGCATGAAGGCCTTGATACTTAGTGATTAGCTACATACTCCATGGGCACTTGAATCAACTAAATGCAGTTAATCCTCGAGTCGATATAAAGGGAACATGACACCACACACGGCCGAGTTTGGCTGCATCATTTAACTCTGCAGGTAGAGTCAGAAATCAGCACTTCTAAGAGTTGCTCTCTTTGCTAAAAGTCTTCAAGCCTTTGCAAGGTAATGACACACACCAATGAGAAGATTTGTCCTTTTGACACTTTGATTGAACTGTGCTGTGCTCATCTACGACTCCTTCAGGCCTCAGACAGCCTCTGATAGGATGTGTGCTTAAAAACAGAAAAATCAGCAAACACACACGCAGAAACACACACACACAAAAAGAGGCCTGAGCTGCACTCCAAGTGACCCCAATTTTTAAAAGCAAACACCTTCATTGGCTACTAAAAGCACTCAGTAAATACCGTGCGATAAGTTCTGTTTGTGAATGGGGGGAGGTCAGCTTGCCAGAATCTTATGAAACTTTGTGGCTGAACAACACCAGCTTATGATGCAAGGACTTTTAACATCTTAAGGACAGAGCAGGAATGATGCACACCATTTTCTGTTTTATGTGTAAACAAGCAGAGGAAAGTGCTCATACAAGATTGTTGTGTTTTCTTATTTAGACATGAGCTGGGATTCAAATACCATGACCTTTTGCTACTGTCTCACACAGGGGAAAAGCAGCAGGGTGAATTTTGTTAAATGGCTTCAAGGCAGACAAGACAAAATTGTTTCACTTAATACAATATCGCTCAGAAAGTAACCTTTTTATTTTAACCTTTAACTTTATTTTTCTTTATTTTGTTTAATAAGACTTTTACCGCTTTCAGCTGCTCTATATTCTCTGCTCTAGCAACTAAATAAAGTGTAATATTCATACGTGTCAATAATAAGCGCTTCCTTGTAATTTTGTCTTTTCTCAATTGAGTGGACTTAAAGGCCACTGAATCATTTTTGTTCTTCAAATCTATTTAATTACAGGGTGTGAGGGATACAGTTATCAAACCTGTACAGACTAATATAATCAGCTAGTGTGACAGCTGAAAGGTGAATGCTGGAGCTCAGCTGCCCTTTACCGCTGACTGCTGGTCAGCGGGACTATCTCCCTCCGCCATTTCACTGTCAATTAAACCGAGAGTCGTGGATTTGACTTGAGGCTCTGAGCATGGCGGTGGCGCTATAATGGCTGATTAATCTCTGACCAGGCGAAGGTGTGCCACTGTAACTGCGCTGACGGGTGCCACCTCTTAACGGGCAGGCGCTGCAATCTGAACAGGCCCCAGGGGGACAGGGGAGGAAGAGAAACAGTTGTAATTAAAAAGAAATTTGTAGGAAATTAAACTCTGATTGATAAGGTCAACAAAAGGGGCCGTGATGAATACATCAGCATAATGAAAAGTAAACGTAGCAGAGAGTCAGCCATTACTGCAACCAACAGGCAATTACAGCTACACGGCAAGCTGGGAGCTCATGCCAGCTCGGAGAGGCTCAGAGATGTCCATCAGCGGGTCACTGCGAATTATGGAGAAACCTCTCCACTCCGCCAACTTCGAGCTGTGTCTCAGCTCTTTTTTTTTCTTTCCACTCAACCACTTCATCATTACAGTGAGCCGTGTCTTCGTTGAACCTTGGAGATCTTTGCAAACTTTAATCTTCTTTGCACTCGGTGCACTGGCTTCGTGCTTCACAGAGTGAGCTAACAGGAACCATCTGCCAGGAGAGGACTTTATTAAATATGAAAGCTTCTAAGTAGATTTCTCATCTAGATACATTGAGTCCTCAAGTTGCTAACATTGATTTTGATTTTCAGTTAGACTAAAGGGTAACACATGTAGTCTGCAGGCTAATAAAACTGACATTACATAGTGCATGAAATTTTTATTTTGACTCCTAATTTCTGAAATATATTAGCTCAGCTTCATTAGAGGGGTACTCCAGTGATTTAGTTTTGCATGTCCATAGAGCTGGGGGACTCAGAAGACATAGATTAAAGACAAAGGGCTGCTCAAAATAGAAGCAGCAGAGTAGGGGTTAAACTCCCATATTGCAACTCACTAGTTATGTTAGGTCCTCCCTGCCTGCTGAGTACTAACATCTTTTAAACTCAACAGGGTTATTTTCTCAGACGTGTGGAAAGCTCCCTTCAAAGCCCCAGATGACAGTATACAAATGTTTCTGCAAGTTGAGTAGTACTGACAAATAACCTGATCTTTATCTGTAAAATCAATGAAGTGCCCTTTTAATGATCTAATTATTGTTTTATTTCAATTTTAAGGAAAGTTATTCAAGAGAACTCATTTTCTAAAGAAAAATCTTTGCTAAATTATATTTCACATGATTGTAATTGAGAGGTTTTGTCTTGTTGTCAAAATGCATGGTATTGTATCACCTTCAATATGCATATCCCTCTGTCTGTTACACAGAGTACTTTATACTTATTATTTACATAAACCAGACTTGCCAGTACGTATATGGTGGCCTGTCTTAAACAGATGGGCTCACTCGCATTTGTCTGTAAGCAGACTCAGGCACTGTCCTGCATTGCACACTGACAGACTCTGATTAAGCCTTTGAACACAAGAGCAGTAAAGTCCGTGTAAGGGTCAAAATGTTTCTCAATAAATGTATTTTTTTCATCTTATTCACAAGTATTGCTGTGTCTCTGCACTTGTCACCTAATACGCAAAAAACAATAATGAATACAGTCAATTTTTCATGTTCTCATTTCCCCTTTATATTACATTATGTGACCAAAAATTACAAACAAGACATGAATTTAATGTATTGGATAAGTTGTGGGAAATTCTAATGAAACTGAAAAGAACAGATACCAGCTTTTGAATGACGTAGAGGCTGAGTGACAGCATGTTAGAATATAATAATGAATGAGAAAAATGGTGGAACTCAACAGGAACCAGGATTTTGAAAGCAGATGAGAGGTAAATCTCAGCTTATTTATACCATCATGCCAGTGTTTGCAGTGTTAAATAGAACAAGGGAACCAAATACAAGATCAAACTACAGCGGCTGCCAAAGCTCAAACAAATATGAGAAAGGCTTTTTGTGCTTGGGTAGAATACAAGTGAGTTCATTACTAAGTCAGAGCATACAGCAAAGGAAACTGTGTTCCTGCCAAAACACCTGGGTCACACTGAGGCCAGCCCTCCACAGTCCCTCTCAGACACTGACATCCTGACCTCTGCTATGCTTCATACAGAGCCCCTTCTGCTGTCCTCTCATCTCAGAACTGTTTCTGGAGGACATGCAATGGAAACTAAACTCCACACTTTTATGCCATCCAAAAAAAAACACCTCATGTCCGCCTCTGGGATATAATTGAAAATCATGAAGTGGCCTGGAAATAATTCACCTGTTGCACCCTGTTCGACCTTTTGTTTGGATTTAGTTTCTTGAGATTATGAGCTGTTCATAGCCCTGGGCAGGGCGAGATAAAGCAAAACCACACTATGCTTTTTTGAGTTTTGTTTAGAGTGGAATAACCTCTAAATAATAACGATTCACCCTGCGTTTGCCCTAGGTGTGTATGAGTGTGTAGGTGTGTAAAACGTAGAATATAAACCTGGCCATCTCTGTGTATGTGTGCATGGTGCTTTTGTGGCTAACGGCAGGTTGCATGTTCTGGCCGTGATCCAAGCACATGGTGCCTGATGTCTGGTGTGTGCAAGTGTGTGTGTGTGTGGTAGCACACGGCAGGGTGGTGGGGAAGGTTCACTGGCCTGTTGGAGAGTAGAGCAATGTTGCAGCAGGAACCCACAGCGTCTGAGCCTAACAAATCCATAGCAGCATGTGCAAACACTGCCCTGTGAAACCACCTGGCGAGTGCTCTGACCGCGGTAAGCAAAACACACAAAGAGACAGAGCTCAAAGGTTCATAAATAAGCAGGAAAAAAAAATCACAATTCATTTAGGGTTTAGCCAACAATTCCTCCAACCTGAACGAACATATAGGTTGTTTGTCCCTACCCTCTGACATGACCCATAGGCGCGCCAACTGAAATGGCGCCCCTACGGCAGCAGGCATACCATGCACTACATGCAAGAGAAACTCTGAGACGAGGCAAGCGCTGCCACAAATCAAAGTCCAGCTTTATTTGCACCTCAGTGAACAAAGGCATTTTTGTTTTGACATTTCTCTCGCTTCTACCCCTCAACATTGTCCCTGCAGCAAAATGATAGAGCCCACACAAGGGTCAGGCTTTTATCATGAGTTTGTTTTCCATCCACCTTGGCTGAAGTGCAGACCCTCCCTCTGGAGTGAGAATACAAGAGTAAAGAGGAGATGGAGAAAGAGAGGAGGGGGGGAAAAAGCACTATACAAATTGTCTGGGTTTGCTTCTGTGCCTTAAGTGACTGTGCGGCTGTGCTTCTGTATGTGATGCTCCTCTTTCAGATGGGGGCTTACTAACCTGCAGAGATAGGGAAAAGGCTGACTGCACAGTCACTCTGCCCCACCACCCCACCACCCTGCCCCTGGGGAGGAGTGAGAAAAACAAAGAGAGAGAAAGAGACGTAGGAGTGTTATGCATTACATTACACACATGCGCACACATGCCCACACACACACACACAAACTAAAAGCATCCATTCAATGACCGGAGTGGATGTATAGGAGCTGAAATGCACTTGCCATTACCATCATGACCCCTCTTTATCAAATGATACACCATCACAAATGTTCCATCTGTGTGTCATTTGAGAGCCATTATCCTGGTCCATTCTTGTATGTACAATTTGAGATATGGCATTTAGCCTCGCCTTCCTCACACACATGAACTGGGAGCATGTCAAGAGATACACCTACGAGAAAAAGTTTTGACCGAGTCTGAAAAAAATATGATAAAACAAAAGCAGTAAAGACAATGATGGTACATTTATCTAAAAAATCCTGATGTCTGGAACTAGTTTGTACATTTTTACATACTTTAATATTGAGCACAAGTAATTGTGCTAATTTCTTTACTAATCAAGCCAAGCCTAAATCACAGTGGGACCCACTGGGCCTTGCAGATGTAGTAGAGCATGCATCATGTCTATGAATGTCAGACATTGGGTCCAGCCTTATACAACGCGCCAAAGTGAGTCCCAAATCTAGTGGAATTACTTTTAGCAATAAATAAATTGTAGATGCTTTTGTCAGGAATTCAGGGAGTCTCGCTAATCCAGGAAGGCATTTGTGATTTTTTTTCTAAATGAATTTGTCTTCTAATCCACCTGTATCCTTGTTGTGTTTTTACCAGCTACTACAATGTTCACATGTGACATTTCAGAAGGGCAGACTTGAACGAGATGGGACGCCTCCAGTTGTGCACATACATCCAAAAACCTTGCTATTTTTTTTTACTCTTTAGTTTTAAAGTATCATGGTATATAATTATTATTTATTATTTATGGTATTTTGCCCTCAATTTATTTTTTTGTACACATTGCACATTATTACAGGTGATGCACATGCAAGTATAGAGAGAACTAAGATGTAGAAAATCCTGAATAGAAAATGGCCACAGTTAAACACCTGGTTGATTTGATCCACTTCGACTTCTCTTGCTGCTCAGTAAGAGTTCTTTATTTGCATGGCTTCCAAAGTGAGCACTGCGTGTGTGCACTGGTGAGCAAGGACTCCTGCAGATAAGAGACAACTTCTCAGGTCTTTTGATCCCTGCAGAATTTTGCTCTGGACAGTTTATATGTGCCTCAGGCCAGCTGTGAAACAGGGGTTGAAAACATTGAACAAATAAAAGTATTTCAGTGGTGTAATCCTTAGGAATGGGTGGGATTTGAAACCAAGGCCACCGTCTATGGAACTTGAGGTGCACCTGGCACAGTAATCTACAAGAATGTACGTGTGGTTACTTATGTATCTGATGCCAGGAGCAGGAAGACAAACACTTAACACATATAGCAGTACGACCTTTGGGAACAATATAAGTTGTTTTTTTTTCTTGCGTCTTTAATCCATACACTTTCATCACTCAAATATTCAATCAAAAGCTTACTTTTATCTGGTCAGTTGCTCTTTCATCTAGTTCTAGGGCTGG
This sequence comes from Lates japonicus, assembly GCA_033238685.1. NCBI lineage: Eukaryota > Metazoa > Chordata > Actinopteri > Centropomidae > Lates > Lates japonicus. The sequence continues at coordinate 2,334,476 of BRZM01000015.1, read as the reverse complement.
CACATCTATTTCTCCCACACACATTTAGTTCTTCTATAGCACTTAGTCCCCAGTGCTTCTAAGACCGCTTGTGATTCCTCCTGGCAGTCCATTCCATTTTGCCTCTCTCATCTTTCTCATATCACTCTAAAAATCAAGACAAGTGGGCAAGGAGATGATGAAAGGGAAGAGAGTATCCCACTGGGACTCCTCCGACCTCCACAACCCACACACACACACACACACACACACACACACACACACAGAACTAGTTCATCTTTCCACATCCTGGAGGGAAGGAAGAAGGGGAAAAAGAGACTGGCTCAAAAGTAAACCCTGTAACCTTGTATTATCTCCTCCTCCTTATTTCCCAAAGCAGAGAATTCAGAGAGGAGAGCAGAGAAAGAGGGAAGCGAAGAGGAATCGTGAGGTTACAGAAGGAAATGCAGGTCCAATATAATGACAGTGGGATTTGAGGAACACACCAAACAAGTACAGAGGGATTCAATTGTGCTGCTGTTATCTTTAGTAATGGTGACATATACTGTATGAAGGAGAGAGCAACATCTGAGGAGACTGTTCTATTGGTCACCTGTTGAGTGATGAGAACAAGGACACAAAACATACTGTATGTGTCCCTGGGAGAATATTGAATAAATCTGACATCTTCTTTAGGCCAGACAGTATGCTGCCATCCATTGTTACTGGGGGCTTGTTGCGATAAAGAAATATAGTTGAAGAATATGTGGTTTCTCACCCGGACAGCTCAAACAGTCAGACATAAAAGGACAGTACCGTATCGTTATATGATGAAAATTAACTTTTTTAAAGAGTAGGAAGGAGACCATGGACTGAAATGTGTTGGGTGCAAATGTAAGGATGGAATCAAGCTGCCATGTTTGTACTTTCAGTTCAATAGGATGAGCACATTTATACTGTTGGGCTCCAAGTCTGTTAGCCTGAGCGAGTGACTCTGATTACATAGTCCCACCTCACTGAATTGAAACACATATTTCATGCTCCCCAGCTCCAGGAGCCAGAAGTGTTGTCACTGTAACAAATGTCAAACTCTGTTTGGTATTCTTGATTTTTACAAAAGTTTCTCACTCATATTGAGATGGAAGCCAATGGTTTTGATGTGACTTCTAAGTCTTTTTTTTAGCTTTGGATCTGGCAGTCAGTCTTGAAATTGCTGCCTGATTCCTGCTGTTTGTGCCATCGACTTTATCACTCAGTTACACACTGTTCACAGGAGATCACACCACCCAGCAAAGTTACATTATGCAAAACAGCGGCCAGTGTCAGAGGGAAATGACAGAGGCACCATTATCCCTTATTATAATTATTGTACCGGAAGCTTTATAGGTAGAATACATGCATTATGTTATGTTTAATTTCTGTTGTACTTCTTTTTTTGTTTTGTTGATACTGCTGTATCATGCAACAAGTGCTCCAAATTATACAGCAAAATCCATTGTTTGTCCCTGCTATACAGAATGATCTAACAAACCTATCAACAAGATGACATAATCACGTTAATAAGAGTGGTGTATAATCGCTCAGGTTTGCGAAAAATCATAACTAAGCTGCATGGTGTTCACGATTAAGGCACATCTAACCCCACATATATTTCAGATTAAACTACACTAGTTTATTGCACACATGCAGAGCCAGTTATTTGCCAGCTGAATATTGGTACATTTCTTTTATATCTGTAGTTTATTGACTGAATAAATTGTGCTGTCCCCATTATCTACGGGGCTGGGATAAGAAGAAACAGCCGACAGTACTACATAATTTGGTTTTCAGTCAAATAAAATGGACATTGAGTTTATAAGGCGGCTATTAAAGAATTTAAGATCATGCGCTTTGAGGATAAAAACGGGTTATTTTCTTTCCACAAGGACGCCTTTTAGTTCGCTATTAGCTACTGATTGAAGTGCACATGTTTATGCTAAGGCCAGAAAATTAGCTTAAAAGTTGAGCGGCGATTAACTTGAAATTTTGGTGAAATTGAACAAAACAGCAGTTTAATCTTTTCGCACATTAACTGAGGTGTATGGGGAATACTGCATGTCATGTGTACATGTGTATTTTGAGTCGGCACAAAAGATTTTTGTGAAGGCTGAGAGGATGTCAGAGACGACGAACGTTTCATGCCCATGCACATCAGAAACTTCTGAAAACATTCAACAAATTGAACAAATCGTTTGAAATTATCAATGACTCAGTATAAGAATGATGGTCTCCACTATTAAAGAGACAGTTTTTGTATGAAAATTTGAATAAACAGATAAAAGTGTGTGCCAAAGTTGTCCCAAAATGTCTGACTCTGATTAAAAGTGAAAAGCAGGTTCTGGGCCCAAAACAAATCACAGTGCTTAATCACTCCCTATTCACCCGATCTAGCACCATGTGAGTTTTCCTTTTCCTGCTCAAAGGAACACATTTAAAGCTGTGTCAGTAGTTAAGAAATGAATGACAACCGTCCAGAGAAGACCTGCACTGCTTTGATCAGTGAAGACCTGATTGCAGCGGTAAAGACATGAGTATATTAAGGAGAAAGACACTGAAAAATGTTTATGTTCAATAAAATTAATAGAACATAGAAAGAGCACACACAGCGACATTAACCACCATCTTTTCTCCAGCTTCCGGCTGCACTGTGTGTACATATCCCTTTTTCATCCTGGCACAACAGCATTGATTAAATTCAAAACCGGAACCCCTGAGTTTCAACGTCCAGCAGTGTTTTGTTTTTTTTGCTTTTTTCTGTTGGTTGAACCTGTAGAGCTGCAGTGCATGACCATGGAGCCCTGACTGTGAACTAGAGAACAGAGCACCTGAAGGCAACGATGTATGCTAAGGAAAGAGGAAAGTGCTCAAACACACTTTTAACCCCACCATACGAGAAATATGTGCTCATCAGCATACATAAAATGAACGCAGTTCTATTTCTCTCTCTCTCTCTCTCACACACACACACACATACACACACACACCACACATAACATTGAGGCAGTAGCCAATCAGGCTTAGCTGTTGATATGCCCAGACATGTGTAATATACTGACAACTGCTTTCCATCTGAAGTAGATGAAGGCAGGAGGAGTTATCACCCCAGAAGACCGATCAACAAGATACACGCGGTAGCACAGGAACACTTGTGTGTGTGTGTATATGAGTGCATCTCTTTATGGTGTTAGTTTGTGTGTTTCAAGGTAAATGACAGTGATACAGGAGGCCTCCTGACTGTACAGCAACACGTCAATATCAGAAAGTTGACTGTAACCTAGTTAAAAAACTGACTAAAATAACAGGAATAGCACACATTCAGTGCCAAACACCTACGGTCCCCACGTACAAATACAGCACACTTAAATTCACAGGAAACTAACCAACAATTACTGTGCCATTCCTCCCACTGACCACCACCTTCATTTTATAGTCCACATCTGCACCTCGGTCCAACCCCACTGTATTTGGTTTCTTGCACAAGCAAAGCAATCAGTTATTCAGAGAGGGAAAAAAAGACGCTTTTGTGCATTACAATATCCTCTCAACCTCAAACCCAGCCAAAGTTCAAGGGTTATTTTTATTTCCATTATACTGAAGAGAATGTATATGAGGGAGAGGGAAAAACATTACTGTTTATCGTGACATAATTTTAAAGTTTGCTTGCTTTTGGGCAGGAAATTAATTCAGGTGGAAAACACATGGGGGTTCAATAGATTAAGCCCGGCGTGTTTGTGGTAGCACCGTGGTGAGCTCCAGTGCATCGCCTTGTAATACAATGTAAAACAAGCTTCTACTTGCTAATGTTAAACAGAGGCAAAAGATGTTACTAAGATAGCCCATTATCCCTCTGACCCTCATTTCTGGGTTCCTATTTAGCCTTGAGATTCAGGTTTTTACTGTGGAACTGGTAAAATAAAAGCCAAATTGCCGGTAGCCAGGAATGGAACAGCGACACAAGTAATGGGGAGTTGGCATGTATGAGAGAAGTGATTTAGGCCTCAGTGTTGGTAGCTCGACTTGAAACAAAGAGATTATCAGCAGCCAGTGCGGAGCAACAATGCTCCTCACAGCTCAAACACACACATACACTGGAGCTGAGAAAGAAACTCACACTGGCACAAAACACAGACATAAGATGAGGATATATAAACTTGAAATGAAACTGCATCCAATTGTTGGCTCCCGCTATTATGATGAAAGAAGTGATGGTTTCAAAAGAGGGATGCAGCAATGAACCTGAGACAACCTTGTGATCTCAGGTGACACAAAGGCCATCTCTCGAACAGTGATTCTCCCAGGAGCTATGAGGCCACATGCAAACACACCCACACACACAGAAAGTATTGTAACACTATGCATAGTAAGAAATTTGTTCATTTAGTCTATGTTCAGTTTGTCTATCTGAAGTTCACTGGAACACAGTAATTGGCCCCAGTGGAAGGTTAGTTAGAGCTATCATTTTGGAAAAGATAACACTCAATCAATCCATCGCTTACAGGTTAGTACCAAAGGCAACTAATAAACACAAAGTTAATGAGTAATGCACATATAGAGATAAAGAACAGGAATAAAAATGAAAAAATGGAAAAGTAATTAAAACAACAAACTGATTAAGAAAAAAAGAAAAAAAAAAATCAAATAACAGCCATAAAACATTCTAATCAATGGTTACTTTGAAGATATCAGCAATTTGGGTTACAATCATCTTCGCAGGCTGTTCCACATTATATCTGGACTGAGTAAAGAAAGTCATTTTTAAAGATTATTTAAGCAGTTAAATATCTATTACACTGATTTAATTGAAGTTGAATACTAGAGTATTTGAAACTTGTAACCTTGAAAGTTTACATTTGTTTATATTTTCTTTATTTGCAATTAAATGTAGTACTTTGGAGATAACTATAATTCTGATTTATATACGGTTGGATTATTTATGTAGGTTAGCCATCGCTTTATTGGCTAGACAACATTAGTAATTACTGAAATCTGGGAAATGGCAATGTAAGTTTTGGCCAAAATACACAACCTGAGTTTGGCACTCCTGTAAATAGTCACAAGAGAAAACTCCAGAGGTGCAGTACTATTAACACCAATAAAAAGGATAGCCAAAATTACACAAATAAGATCCAGCATAAGCCAAACACTAATGAGTACCAATAGTTGCAGAGTCTGGTGACCTCATCATGACATGACAGTTTGAGTTAGGGAGAAGCAGAGATTAGCGAGTGAGAGCACACAGGCTTAAATTTGACTTTTCTTTCACTCTCTGAATAGTGCCACATATGGCATATGGCTCTTTGTCCCACATGTCCAGTTGGCTAGCTCAGAGGCCAATCATTTCTGACCCACTGCGACAGACGGCTGGGTGGGTGGGGCAGACAGGCAGACAGATGCACAAAAAAACAGAAATGTGTGGGGCTGTCTGCCTCTCAGACAATAACAGAATCCATCAGTATGGTTATGGAAAAGCAACATATTAATTTATGAAGGAAACACATTCAGATATTGTTAGCATGGCTGGCTAACTATAGCACTAACCCAAATGCTAATTTCAAGGCCAAGAGTGGCTAATTAGTAGTTACTCTTTGTTTCTCTGCACCTTAGAAGCATCCAGATACTGACAAGTAATCATTGCCTTGATTAAAATTGTGGATTTCTGTTTGAAAATTGTTGAAACATTTAGGATACAAGTACACAACTCACCAAATAAACATAATCAATCATATATTTTAACGGGAAAGTTACAATTAATTAACCAACACTACTAATAGTAAACTATTACATGTACTTACTACTACATTGTACTTTGTGGTGTTACATTAAATAAAGGTCGATTCATGACTAGTATATTGGCTGTGTAGTGTCTACCACTGTGTGGGAAGTCACGCTTGATGTTAACATAGCTGACGTTAACATTACGTTGCTCTTTACCGATTTGCAAGCTTTTACACTCAAACTCCGAGCCAATGTTACCTGAAATAGCATGACGCTTGTCAGTGCTCTTCCTGAAAGCCTGTTTTTCTCTATGAAAACAGTGAACAGTCACTTGTCAAATTGATGATTTAAGCAGGTACTCTTTACTAACATTTCTTCACTCTCTGCCTGCCTTTGCTATTTGTTGCTAACTCCTAACTCACTTGTCATTTCAGTAATCCTGTTACAGCCATCCTAGCTCCAGTCTAAATTGGTGTTGATTTGAACAGCATCACATTGGGTTACACCCATCTCAACCTGGTTCGATTATTTTGCCAAGTCACAAAGAAAGGAGTAATTTAATTCAACAGCGCGATTATTGAAATGTTTTGTTAGAAAGGCTTAAATGTTCTATAATTTGACAACCCTATTCATTTGCTTCCAGTGAAGACTGGTGGGTGGCCCAGCTGTGGATTCACAGGACAAAACATAGAAGAAAAGATGAATCGTGAATTACTTTTAGTGAGAACTCATTACAGGAACATGATCAAATACTGGAGCCCAGTCCAGAAAAATAAAATCTCAAAACTAAACATGAAGAATTATCTCACTAATGCATACTCTTGTGGCACTGTAGAGACAGCTCAGCATGTTCCTCATCATTCACAATCAATGGAAAATGTCGAGCTGAGAGTCTGGATCTACTAGTGAAAAGCACGCACTGGCAAGCACTTATTGCCAGAGTGCGAAAACACACGTATTACTTAGAATAGCTAATGTCCGGTAATCACCTGCATGCCTGTGTTGTCGTGGCGTGTGATAAATTGAGCGAATACCACGAGGTGAATAGAAACCTATTGTGTTATAATCAGTCCAAATGATTTGGTTATGAAAATGGCTTTAATCTAGAGCCAGAGTCTTAGCTATCGGAGCACAGCCATGTAGCATGAGGTTTTGCTTCAGGAGACTACCACCTGACACTGGCCATTTGCTAGATTCATGGCAGCTGAGAAAGATGAACGTTTTGCAGAAATAGCTAAAGGATAGGGACCACCATTTTTCAAAGTCTGTTGTAAACAACAGCCGGGTGCCTGCGTTGATACACTGAAACTGATTTTGCTTGCTGTAATCATTCATTCTGTTAATGTTGTCTCTTTACACGTGTCTTCCCCTGATGCATTTAATGTAAGTGATAGAGGGCAAGGTCGACCAGTCCTTGTTTTTCTGGTGTAAAATTGTATCCCAAAACTTATTTGAATATCAGATTTTTAGCTAAACTGTCCACCTTATATTTTATTGGTCTATTGTTCAGCAAGACCTAGCAACAATAGTAGCTAGTTATGACAGAAGCAAACAAGACAAAGTTAGTGACATTTTATATATATATATAGCAACAAAGTCTGTATTAGAAAAGGTTGGGGTGATGAAGGGTCACCAAAAAGCTCAATGTTTGTTTTACTTAAGGACTGTTCCAAAACCATAACCTTGTCTTCACTATTGCAACTATGACAACAAAGGTCCTCTAACCTTAAGGAAGTATTTACTCTGACCAAACCATGATCTTTTCCTAAATCCATCCTAGTATTTTTTGCACCTAAACCCAACCGTCATGACCATTCCACAACCTTAACTGTGTGCTTGTTAACAACTATGAGGACACACTTCCTCTATGGCTGCCACTGGTAAGCTCCTTATAGGCCTATGGTGTCTGAGAGAGGGGACAAGGAAGCTAAATGATTGTGGACTAAGTTGAGGACCGTCCGAATTGGACAACATTACAGCATTTTGAGTATAGTTGTTCTTGGTTAAATTGTTTTTCCTCTAAAGCTCAACAGGAAAATACTGTCAAGGAAACACAAGAGGGAATTTCATACCAAAAAGACTCATTTCAGAAAATATCCCTTGCTTGGTCTAACTCAGGTTGCTCATATTAGCTTCCAGATAAACTTACTAACTACCTTTTTTCACAAAATGAGACTGTGGATTTAGTCCTCCATCACTTAAAAATTAAAGAACTTTTAGATAAGGGTCTTTAATGGCCAGTATTAACAGATTCAATATACATATAAGTGCCCGACTATTGTTTCCTTCTTGTATTGATTTGAACATCCACACCTGTCCATTAAGTCAAAAGCCAAAATTTAGATTTAAAGCACATTAGGCTTTAAACAGGATCATCACACAAGGAAACCACATCATTGCATGGCAGTCTTTACTGTACTGCTGTGACCTCACCATGAACTTCAACACAAACCTCTGGGCAACCCCTATAACAATGTTTACAGTCACCCCCATAAATAAGACAGAGCGTATAAACCACAGCGATGACCTTCAAGGAAATAGTCCTTGTTCCCCGTAGTAGTATCCATCAAGACACTGTAAATGAAATGACATAACCTTCCATTGGTAGCACTGTAACCATTTTTATGTATACTGCCATAACATGTCTTTCACATACTGTATCCATGGCCCATGCTTGACATACATGCTCCAGCCCCCAGAGTGCAGAGTGTTGTCCATCAGTATTCCAGGTGAGTAGTCTGTCTTATGAGCTTGAGTTGTTTCCCACCGCCACAGAGCACAGCGAAAGATGCTGGGCTGCAGTTCAAAGGCCTCTAGCATCAAAAGGAATAAGCAGAGCCAATTTCAGAAGAGAAGGAGACAAGGTGCAGCGCAGGTTGCAGAGGGGGTAAGTGCAGGAACACGAAATAATATAATAAATGGAAATGGCAATAGCTTTTTCCTGTATGTGTTTTGTATCTCATGTGTACACCAATCACACACCAAAGCTCCCGGAGTGTACATAATAAAGGGGAATATATCTTACTGGCAGTTGATAAAGATTTACCTGCAGTCAGCACAGTCATTTCTAAGTTGCTCAGTGCTGGTATTCATCAATCATCCTCGGTCCAGTGCGCCTTCGGATCCTCGTAGTCAGATCATCAGGTCATTCAGGTTAATGAATACGATGATCAAATTCAGCTGCGATTCTGTAGCTCAGCACTTTCATCTGTACAACTGGATAAATATCAGCTAATGTGTTTATGGTTAGACACTGGCTGTATAGCTCAATCAGACTGGTTTAGGAACACATTCTCATATCACGCACATGTACGCAAACAGTTGATTAGAGAAAGGTCAGTCTTCCTTCATTTTCAAACATATGCTGTTCATGCCGCCTAATGCTCAGGCTGTATAAGCTACCTGTCTCATCACCTACATACAAACACGCACGCCGAGATTTTGGCTTAAAGAGGAGCAAATCTACTAACAAACATTCACAAATGCTGAATCAAGAAGGTGTCAAAGATTGTGGTGTATTGGGCTCACAAATGTGGGTTTTCTGTGTGTGTGTGTGTGTGTGTAAGTATGGTATGTATGGGGCTGCAGGTGTGGAAAATGATAAAACCTAAAGTCATTGACCGCTTCTTCTGTGCTGCCTGCTCTGCTCTTGTGCAGAGGATACTGCTTGTTTCTGCTCAATATATTCCAACTATTCTTTTCAATAAGATAAAAAAAGAAACTCTGTCCTTCATTCTCATTGCTGGCAAAATAAATATACTACAGCTATGGCCGATCAGACTGCAGTGAGGGAGAAAGAAGGGATGAGTGAAGGGAAAAGAAAGTGAGAGAGAGAGAGAAAGAGAAACACACTCATCCATTTTTCATTGCTGCTCACTGCAGCTGAACCTGCTGGACCAGAGAGAGAGAGAGAGATGAATAGGAGAAAAGGAGGGAGCGTTTCAGTACAAGCTAATCTTCTATTTTTGTGTCCACACAAGCTTCATTAAACTCACTAGGGAAGGCTAGATGAAGGTTTTTTCAATTGATGCCTGCTACAGGTCCTTTGTCAAGGTTCCTTTTGCCACTGCTTGATCACTGAGGACCAAGTGAGCAACTCACTAATCCACCAGTGAGTCTAGCAGAACTTATCCACCACAACATGTAATGTGTACTATAAGGAGTATGCCCACAGGTCAGCATATATGCATTTTGGTATATATATGAATATCCAGTCTATTGAGTGTACTATGTCAAGCTGCTGTCAGTCATACTCTGACAGTCACTCTGAGGTGGTTTCTGGAGGTCATGTTAGTGGATGTCAGCTGTCAGCAAGGGATTGCTGCAACAAAAGCAGATAAGGCAAACTATAATTTAATCAACTCCTCATACCATGTTCATCAATTGTTCAAACTAATCTGATTAAGAAAGTGGAGCCAAGACATGCCAAATTATACAATCTGATATAAATGTTATGCATTAATCTTGGACCAATATTATTTTTTAATCATTATATTATCTTGCTTATTTTCCAGATAACCTTCAGATGATAATCCCCCACCCCCACTCCACCTCTGCATGACTTGCACATTTCCTGTGCTAGATTATGCTATCGCAACATTTGAGCCACCAGCTAAAAAGAGAAAGAGACAGAGGCACATTTTTGGGAATTGACCGTATATGACACAAAAATGCAATAATAAAAAAACAACAATGTGTATAGGTGGTAACTATGTTTATTGTACTTTTCATGGCCAGCATAGCAGAAATTGAGTAATATCAGGGCTAACATATATATGAAATTGGTTTATAGTCATTACAAGTAAAGCATTATTTCTGACAGCTGAAAGGCAGAGACAGACCAACTTTTCTCATCAGAAGTTTTTAGCCATGCTAGCAGCATGGTTTAGGGATGCAATATCTGCTGGTATGATGGTTGGTCAAAACATTTTGTCTAGGCAACATGCTATCAGCCACAGGATGGTTTGCCATGATATTGGCATAGACATTGACTTCTTCATCTGGCACCAGGATAAGGTCAAAATTTAAAATTGTCCAATACTTAAGCTTTATCACCCGATACCTGCAAAACCATACAATCCTGTCAGCCTAAGCTGTACTTTTGTGATTCATGCCAAATAAAATGTTAGAAATGCCATCATGTTAAACTAAACTGCGAACAATATATATATACCTGCCAGACATCGCACGCTAACATTTTCATTGTGAGCTGTTAGGATGCTGATGTTAGTAGCTAAACATAGCTTACCAAGGATTTGGGGACTCTAATACAGCCCAATTAGCTGCTAGTATGGCTATAGTACACTCTTCAGCCATAGTTTGCTGAGGTTGAAGCTGTACACCTGTATACATGTATAACCAGAATACAGTTCAGATTTAGTTGTTTTCATAAGCATATTGTCACTAACTTCACAACTGGTGAGGAAAGTCTGTATTTGGTACGTTTACAACCAGCGATTTCCCCAATAATCAGGAATTGACCTTACCTCTCTGGAGAGTCTATTTATACGACTATCCAGCAAGATCTGCATCTACTGCAAATTAAAAAATGCATTACTCAGGTAACTCAAACAAAACATGTTAATATAAGGCAATACTACATGCAGTTGTTGCAGTTCTGGCAACTCTGGATAAGTATACAGACAATGTCGGTGAAATTTATGGATAAGTGTTTAATACCAAAGCTGGGGGAAATGAAAAATGTCCCTCTTTCTCCACCTGCCAAACCTCAGACCTGCCATTATTCACTAGATTTTCAGCTCTAGCACAATTGTGGGAAAGAAGACTAAGCCTCCTTAGTTTGGTAGATCAACTCATTTGCCACTCAGTTACTTTGTATTTTTGCATGTTTATTTTTCTTTTGGGAAGACTTAACCACCATAGTCTGATAATGTACAATAATGAATCAATTTTTGAAAGTTGTATACAGTTAGTTTGGTGTTGATTCTCAGTGTGATGGCAATAGGCACTCTTCAATTTGTAAGGAGTCAACGTTCATACAAAATATTGCTTAATGGAGCTCTAATGAAAAAAAAAAAAACAACATCACAAATTTCATTTACATGCAACACCCATTTCATTGTTATAGCCCTCTCACCCTTTCGCTTATGCCAGGTGTGCAGGGTAATGGAAATGGCCTGAATGAACAGGCAGGCATTTCAAGGTCACCAAATGCCAGCATGCCTTAGATCTGCAGTCTTTGTAGCAGCTAAGAAACTGCAGTCCAGGTATGAAAAGCAAGTAAAAGATAGATTATATGGGATGTACCACATGTGAGTTTATCTGTTGTTTGTAGTGAAGTGTACAGAGCAGCAATATTCGTTCAGGCCATAAAATGGGCGTACAACCATGTAAGCCATCCTATCTGTGTGCATATGCACGCCCTCAATGTGGAATGTGAGAGAGTGGTTTAATTCAGTCTGGTCATTTCTGCACCATCTTCCTTCATCCCTTTCTTTTCCTCCCTCTGCTTTCCTTTTTCCTCTTTCCACCACTTTCCATTTTACAGGGCCTTTGTTCCTTATTAATGAGATGCATTAAATGGATAAATTACTACCACTTCACCTGTATTTCTTTTCCCTGCACTTTAACATTGCATAGAGTTCAATCATTATCTATCAACCGTAAGGGTCTTATTGTCCTGTACTTCATTCTGTGGTAATCAATCCTGCAATATCTACATTGCACTGCATATGACTCCCCAACAATTGTGGATACCAGTTAATAGAAACAATTGTGTTAAGGCTGATGAACATAGTCAAATACTGTCATGTAATGTAATTATTACTCGTTACCATGATGCCACAAGGAGAAAATTTGGCCTCAGAAAAACAAAGTGAAACAAGAAATTTTAGTTACTTCAGGGTACTCTTTTCGTAGACCAGAACAATGTTGCAGAACACCATTTATTTGGTGTAATTGAACTGTTTCACCCTGACCAGGCTATAACCTTGAAAGTTCAATGCCATGGAGAGTAGTTCATCAGCACTTTTCTAGTTTGTGATTCTGTGTTGATTTACCATTAAATTATATCTTTACACCTTAGCTGCAATTTTAATCTCCTCTACAATCCTCAAACACACAAATGAGTTTTCTATTGACATCATACACAAGAAGTGTTTGTTAGTTTGCTTAGGGTACCCACCATTTCATATTACATACATCTTACTACATAGGTGTGTGTTTTATAAACTTTGTTTGCTTTAGTCTAGTTGTTGCTAAAGCTACCTCGTCAAAATGACTGTATTAATTTTAGAGGAGATGAGGTAGACAGTTGGGGATGATCAGCTTCCTTCCTGATTAGGCTGTGTAACAATTCATTTCTCAAATGAGCTGAGACTTGATTAATATGTAGGAGTACCCAATAAATGTGTATTATTTAAAATGTAACTGTGAGACAGGTGTTAGTCAGGCTAGTTCTCAAGGATTTCTGAAAGTCACAATATAAACGCTTAGCTTGTTGCTTTTGTTTGCATGGGAGATGTTATTCTGTACAAAAGACAGACTGCATCCGATGTTGTGATTGTGAGAAAAAGTTCTTATCTGCGTATTTTTCTATGAAGAAAACAAACACCTCATCTTTTGTTTTTATTCTTTTTTGCGATTAGTTGTTTCTCTTGCCCCCCCCAATCTTTAATATCTCTCTCTTTCTCAGTAGCGGTTCCACACTGTCAGCCAATTCCTGCCTATCTGCGGCCCAAAAGTGGCTGTGCTTTGCTGATTCCACTGATAAGAGACTGAATGCCTGCTGTCCACAAAAGAGAGAGGAGGAGAGGCATAGGGAGAGAGAACAGGAGGGTGGAAAACATGGGGAGATTGGGAAACTGAGAAAGGATAAGAATAACAATTACTCTTTTGTGAAAAAGCCAGCTGGGATAGTATTTTGAGATTTAACTAGCAAGACACTGACACATCTTAGTCCTTACCCTAACTCTATGTACATTAAATTATGTTCCAGTGATGTTTAAAAGAGCCCTGTAGGTACTTGACTGTCAGGAAAGGAGAACCACTCCATAAAGTCTTTTTTTTTCACCCCAGACATGGGCTGCTGATACTGTATCAGTGGAGGATGATGAATCATTTGTAATACATCAAAATGGTGAGAGGAGTGTTAGAGGCAGGGAGAGAATGAGGGAGGGTTAAGGTCGGTTACTCATAGAGGAGACACTAATCTCCTGGGGAAGAAAAGGAGCTACCGTGAAGTTCTATTGAGGAGGTGAGGATACAAAAGCTGCATATTTAACTGCTAACGGAGGTGCTGTGCAGGAGCAGGTGTAGGAATGGGGAGAGGGCATGAGTGCACATGCAGCTATGTCTTTCGCTAAGTCAGATGCACATTGACACTTTATGCAACAAACAGACGCATAGCAAAATGAGGTGGTTATATGGTGACAGGCATCTGGGTATACTAATGGTCTCAGGACAGAAATGTATGAGAGGATGCATGAAAGGGGTTAGAGATTTAGAGGTTGTACACACTTGCACACACACCACTGTGACTCAAGTTCACTCACAGATCAATCTGAAAATACCATGAGCATGTTAGTTTTCCATTTGCAAATTCCAGGTCATTTGAAAATTTGCAATCTGAAATACAAAACAGTGAAAAAAATAAGATATCTTCTTTTATATATAGGTATGGTTGAGATAAGTGAAAGACTGTGGTTGAAGAAATGAGGCAAATAAGGCAGCTAAAAAGATTACAAGAGAAAGATTGCACAAAATAAAATGTAAAGTCTCTGATGAGAAGCTCAGGCCTCACGTGAAAGTCTGGCATGCTACGTGCCCATGCACTACTGCAGTATGGGTGCAACTTAGACTGACCCTTGCAAAATGGTGGCACATGCTAAATCCTGATGTGTTAACGTCCAAATGAATGAATTCCAAAAAAACTGAGCTGTTGTTTCTCCTTTTAGTTAGTTCACCCTTGTACTTGAGGTTGATGAACAACAAAGTGTTTCATTTCTGCTACAGTTGAACTGTGATTGAAACACACAGATCATTTTAACAAACAAAGACAGTCACTCTTGCTCTCTGGAGTCTCTCTGTGATTGGTGTGTTTTATTGTAAAATTACAATACCAGATAGTTAACTCTCCTGTAGACAGGAGTAGTAATTTCCAGATCTTAATTTCTGCATTACTGGTCCAAACTCAATCTCGCCTGTTCAGCAGGGGTTCAGGGTTTCACCACTATTATTTTTAACATGATGAGGACCATCCACCATCACTACAGGATTTCAGTGACAGTTTGCTGCCATGAACAGGTTATTCTGAGCATGACATAACTAAATTTTATTCTGATCTTTTCTGTCACAATAACCTTTCCTTGATGGATACTGTAGTAGATTTAAATTCCCAATGTGTTATAAGTAGCACAGTTTTGTTAAGTTTTTATTTTCAACACAGTAACACCAGGCCAGTAACTGTAATACTGAAAAATCAAAGTCTGGATCAGTGATACTGATATTTTAAATAAGCTTCTTAACACTGGGGAAAGTAGATTGTTGGTTTTGTATGTGAAAAAAAAGCTGTTGATCTCAAGCAAATTTGTTTTCTCCATCCACACACGTCATGAGACCAGTATTTTTATATTTATTCACTTATGAGAACATTTTCCACAACATCTGCTTTTGGAGAGGGTAAGATGCCCGCTTACTGTGGATGGAGGAAAGGAAAGGAAACAAAATATGGTCTTCAAATTTGTCAACATTATTGTGAATATGGTCAAAATCTTAAAAGAGATCAAGCTTTCTGTCTGAACTGCAACCCTGAGTTTGCCTCCTGTGTTGGTTGCCAACACAGGTTTACCACGAAGTCTGTACACAACCTCTGGTGGAGAAGATCAGTTACACACAGACCTCACACAGAAGCAGACTCATGTGTATGCTGTGAGTGCCTGTGCCCTTTATAGGATTCTACAAAGGCTATAAAGACCACAATGCTCTTTTCCTCCCCTTTTCCCCCTCAGAGCGTTCACACATAGTGAGTTTCTTAATGACCGGCCAAGATCAGGATCTTTATTTTCAGATTGTGAACAGAATAGCATCGACACTTTACAGAGTATTTGTGATCCAATCCACAATGACCAATTTCTCAGCAAATTGAAACTTCAAATTTCCTATCAAACATGACCCTGCTGGAGAAACAGTTAATGCTACTACAAAGTAGTGATAGATTTCTGCTGTTGCTGTAGCTAAACAAAAATGTATCAATAAATATTTCATTTTCAAGCTGAAAGTGCAAACATTTCAGTCAGGAATATTCCTACTGATGGCCAGAACCACAGGTTGAACAATTGTTTGTATGCCACGGATACTCACATGGAACACCATGGGCTCTGTGACTGCCATGGAGACCAGAGAGGAATAAGGAGGAAAACTAGTCAATTAACTACAATCATCAACATCATCCTCCCACACATCCTTCTACTCATATAAAACTAAATGTATATGTAATATTTCATTGTATATTTCTAATGAGTGTCACATTCATCATATATTATATCACTAATGCTCCTTAGAAGCCCACAGATAATGAGTGATAGTGGTTCACATGGAGGAGAAGTAGATTTCTGGTACATGTCTCCTCCATATATGGTATACAGACACGGTTATATGAGCTAAGATCAACAAGAAGAAAGGTAAGAAAGGCAAGAAATCAAATGTCTCAGTGGGTGTTTGGCTCCACCAGGGATCCCTGATTGTATTTGTGATCATGGATTGATCTTAAGGCGACTGGGGAGGAGTGTCTGGTTCAGGGACCTCAGAACCTGCTTGCTTTTAGATGATGTGACTTGTTGGCTCCTATTAGACTATGAATTATCTTCCAACCTCACATGGTCATGAGCTTTGTAGTGACAGAAAAATAGATTGCAAATACAAGCAGTCATAATGAGTTATCTCCAGAGGGTAGCTGGGCTCACCCTTAGGGTTAGGAAGGTTTCAGACATCTGGAGGGAAACTGCTGCTCAGGAGCTGCAGTGACTTCTGGGCTACCTTTTGCTTAGCCTGCTGCCACCACAACTGGCCCCTGATAGGCAATACAAAATTGATGCCTCCTCCAGTGCTACTGATGAAGACTGGGGCTAAGCTCCTCAAGTCTTCTCATTTTCATTGTTGCCGCCTATCAGCCAATTAGGGCTGTAACTAATCAATTAAAATCTAATCATTGTCGCCGCCATAACCAATCAGCTCTGATGGAAGGTCTAAACATCAGCACCATGTTCTGCCTGTTTCTGTCGAGATAAAAGAAGAAGGAGGGTAGAAGGAGAGGAGAAAACAGAGGTTACAGCCGTTGACCAGTAAAATGTAGCCAGGCTAATGACAGCGATAAAATCTGGGTTAAACGCGACTCGATGAATATGGTAATGAAGGTGCACACGATGCTGTATTCCCTCTCAAAAAATAAAAGAATTTTCCAAATTCCTTTTCCTTTTTGCTCCTCACCTCATTATCACTCCCTCAGTAATACAAAATTTAGTGGGCCTAGAGCTTTAGCAATAGTGGTGTTAGAGATCTGAGGCTCAGCAGGACACTGATCCCAAACACGGCAGCCATCAAATCCAGACACACTCCATCAGCTCAATGTCTAAAGAAATGAAAAGAAATAAAACATACAAAAGAGGTAAAGATGAAAAGAGTTCAAAAGAAACAACTTTGCCATTGTTCTCGTTCATTACAAGAGGTCGTGGCTTGGAGCAGGCCGCTTTTGATTGTTCCAACACGATTAACGCTTCAGGATCGCTTAACCAGGCTGTGCTGTTAATGAAGGCAAATCAAGATAAGAGCAACAAGCATTAATGGGAGAATTATTGAGAGGAAAAGGAGGAAAGATGAATGCAGAAAACGTTTAGAACTGAATTTGAGTTCAATCCCCAAATATGTGTGTATTTGCAATTACTAATAATAAACCAAGTAGTGTTACACCCTGGATGCTCCCATTTGCCTTTCAGCACTCACTTTATTACATTTTGCGTAGGAGCCATCAATGCAGGACGCCTTGAAGTGTCAAAAGGAGAATGGCGTGTGTGTGTGTGTGTGTGTCATTAGACCCAGAGAGCTCATTAGTAGGTGGAGTTGTGAAGGGTAATCCCTTGATACCTCTGCCGCAGGAAATCCACATCCTTTCTCTGTTTCTGTCTCTCTCCTCATCCTCTACTTTGTCTTATCACCGCAGCAGCTTCAATGATGATGAAGTTGTGGGCTCAGCAAAGGAGTCGAGGAGCATTACCATGTTGCACACAGATGTCCTGGGTAATGGTCTGGGTGAGGCAGTGGGTTTATGCTTTGGCCATCAGCACGGCCTAATGACCTGAAGTTGAGCAACAGTGATTGGTATGGTGTGTAATTCGTGTTTGGATGTGTTTTGTGTGGCATGTGTGTGAGATGATCCTGCAGCAATGGGCATCAAAGCCTAGCTGGCTAAACATCTGTGCTATTGTGACAGGTTAGACCACGACTTCCTTAAGCTAGTAGAAGACCCAGCTGCACAAACACATACATGTCCTCTGAGAACCGTTCATCCCTTTGAATGTGGAAATAGAAAAGAGTTGCAGTGAAAAAGAGGAGAAAATAATAGAGACAAAGACAGACAACCACAGAGCAGATCAAATTTGTGACGGTGAGATACTGGGCCATGTAAATAAAATTTGACTTGAGGGAGGTTTGATGCGAAAAACCAGGCAAGAGAGAAAAGAAACATTGGGCATTGTGTGTGTATTCTGTATATCTATGTGTTTCGCTTTCCTTAATGTGCAGCTGATAAGTCAGAGAAAGGATTCTCTTGGGTGCCCCCATAGCTGAATGGTTGTTGCACGCACTACATGGGCCTATGCTCTGAGCAGCTGGTCCCTGATCACCCTGGTCTGGCCACAGACCTTTACTGTGTCATTCCCCACTTTCCCTTGCTTCCTGTCTCCTCCACCGTCCTCCTCTCAATAAAGGTGAAAAGCCCAAAATAATAATAATTAAAAAAAAAAGAAAGGATTCTCTCCTGTTGATAACTGTACCCAAGGCCAGCTCTTTCATCAGTGCAGAAAGAGTGATACTGTAACAATGAACTGTGATAAAATAGTGTAGGACCATACTGGAGGTTTGCGGGTTAGTTTATGATTTAACCACAATTTATGGTTAATGGACATACCACAGGATCTAATTTTTCACATTCTTAATGTTAATTTGGCAAATTCCAGCCTGACTTATAATAGGTACATATACATACACCGATCAGCCACCACATTAAAACCACACTGCCTAATATTACATTTATGTCCCTCCTGCCATCAAAACAGCTCTGACTTCAAGATATGGACCTTGGAAGGACCTCTGAAAGTATGAGGTGCTAAGACATTAGTACCAGATCCTTTAAGTCCTGTAAGTTGCGTAAAATAGGGCCCATGAACTGTACGGCTTGTTTTCCAGGACATTCCACTGATCAATCAGTTTGAGATCTGGAGAATTTGGAGGCCAAGTCAACACGCTGAACTCTTTGTCATGTACCTGAACCTGAACATTTTTGCAGTGTGGCAGGATCGCATTATCCCGCGGAGCAAGCAACCGCCATCAAGGAACAACATCGATGCCATGAAGGGGTGCACTTGGCCGGCAACATTGTTCAAGTAGGTGATATGTGCCAAAGTCACAACCACATGAATGCCAGGACCCAAGATTTCCAACAGGAAAAATTTGAGTCACACTGTCACTGCCAGCTTGCCTCTTCTCATAGTGCACCCTGCTGCCATCTTTCGCCAGGTAAACAACGACAACACCCAGCCATCCAAACATAAGGGAAAAAATATGATCTATCAGTCAGGCCACCTTCTTCCATTGCTCCATGGTCCAGTTCTGATGCTCACATTTCTGTTGTATGCTCACATGTCCCTATACGCAAAACGCTGTGGTGCACTCTGTGTTCTGACAGCTTTCTCTCAGCCAGCATTAAGGTTTTCAGCACTTGTGCTTCAGTAGCTCTTCTGTGGAGTTGGATCACAGGAGGCTAGCCTTCGCTCTTCACATGCATCAGAGCCTTTGGCCTGTCACCAGCTGTCATTTCACTTGACCACTTGCTGGTACTAACCACTGCATACCGGGAACACACACAAGACCTGCCATTTCGGAGATGCTCTGACCCAGTCATCTAGCCATCACAATCTGACCCTTTGTCAAAGCCACTCAGATCCCTCACACTTGCCCATTTTCCTAAGCTTCCAACACATCAACTTCAAGAACTGATTGTTCACTTGTTGCCTAATAGACCACCCTTGACAGGTACCCATTGTAATGATAATAAATGTTATTCTCGCCACCTGTCAGTGGTTTGAAAGTTGTATGATCGCTGTAGAGATACTGTTATGATAGGCCTTTTAGTGGTAGAGGACCCGTCTATAGAAGACATTTTGACATGTCAGTAGAAAAGTACATGACTAAATAATAAAAAATACTGGTCAATTCCATTTAGCTGCTAAGAAGTCAGCCTGGTATGGTTCGTATGACTCACTGTCACACTGTCATTGCACCTGTGGATACCAATAGAGCAAAAGCAAAAGGATTGTAGTGCTGAGCCAATGCCAGAGTTTGGAATGTTAGAGAACCACTATCAGTACTAGAAGGATGCTGCATCATCCAATCCTGCAGCTACAGGTAGGAAGACAACAGAATACATCTACATGGGACAAATGGGAACATCTCATCAAATTTGCAACTCACACAGTCAGGTTTTCAGATCAGGCTATGGCTATGGAAGTTAGGTTTTCGAACTTCCCATAATAGCTAACTAATTTCTAACAGCAAAAGATACAAATATGATGTCAAGTCTGAAATTTCAGGAACAACTTATAAATATCAAATAAGAAGAGATCAAGTTAATTGTGTGAATATTGCTCAAAGTCACAAACCTAACAATTGCCTCCCCAGAGGATTTATATGTACAGCACCATAAATCCTTAGACCTTAATTACAATTAAAAAACACACACACACAAAAAAAGTTCAATAGGAAAAAGGAAACCCTTAGGAGAATAAAAGATCAATGATGCCTCTTCAGAGATGGAAACAAATGTAAATAAATAAATGTAGACAGAAGTAGTAGTGGCATAATTAAAATATGGAGAAATGAGTTCAAATTACTGTGTATCATTATGTAAACATTAAGTGTAATATGAGTTTCAGGCAGAGTCTAAAAATAAAGAATGATCTGACTGGGTTTTACAAACATTTTGAGATTTTGCCTGGGTCACTGTAGGATCGTTTTTTCGGAATCACATGGGTGACATGGTTCAACAACATGCCACAGCATGCTGAGATCCATATATACAGTAGTATAGATCCTGTATCCATACATTGTAAACTAGGAAATTGTCAGGTCCTGGAAATCTCATGCTTGGTTTATTAACCAAGGCCTCAAATGAGCTCAAGGTGTTATCATGTCTGTGCTGACGTGGTACTGTGTATGGAGTACTGGGGAGAAGAGTACAGTGAAAGAGAGAAAATAGAAAGAGAGAGTCCAATGCCCAAAAACAGAGGTCCATTACAAGTTCACATGACAGAGCCTGTGTATTGGGAAAACAGAAGGTCTGAAATAAATACTGGCCCCAAGCCTACACACTGATGGTTATTTGATTTGAATTCTGTGACAAAGTCCCGGTAAATCACTTTGTGCATCGAGCAGTACCACGCACTACTCCATAACTTAAAGGAGACCTAACACCCATCCACACCGTGCCTCTTACACCCATATACATATATTAATGCTTTCAATTATTTAGCCTTATTGTCATCCTTCAAGGACGAAAGGCACTTAAGCAAAAAAAAGCAAAGGAAGACAGAAGGGATGTCCAGTGGATTAATGAAGGTAAGGAAAGAGAGAGTCGTTCTGGAAGCCCTCTGTATAACACCTAGTGGGTATGTACTACTATGCGTCTGGTAGCATTGCATGTACCGCAGCAGATGGGTAAGTACGACGCGCCTATGCAACAGCTAATGAAACAGATTTAGACTAGACAGACACCACAGACACATCCGTTAAACTCAACACATGAGGGAATGCACGGAGTAAAACCTGCACAGACTAAGCATTAACTTCCCATTAAGAGCTAAGAAATTCATTAATGTGCATTAGTGTATTTGAGGATTTGGGTGAGAAGATTGAATTAGGACCAGCCTGGCTTCCTCAAACAATTATTTGTGTTCCATCAGCCTATTAAAAGCAGCATCCAATGAAGATTACAGTGCAAGGAAAACACTGATGGCAGCTTGTCACTTTCTGTTTGTGGTCTCTAAGAAGAAGATGGTTAAATGGTTGTCATCCTGTAGTCCCTCATCGACTGAAATGTGATGATCCATGGAAAGGTTAGTGCTCTAGCTGCTAGATCAAATTTGAGAGATGAAATCTGCCTTTGCTAGTCTTTTTCCATCCTCCTTCTCTGCTGTTTCACACTTCCTGTGTGGGGAGTGTGTGTGTTCTGTGTCCTCAGGTCTCCAGTGGTGGCACTTAATTCAACTCTGTCGTCAGTAGGCCTGGGGGAGTCTATGACTATGTTGACTTAAGTGTACAGTGCTCAGCTCATGACAGAGGGTTGTATGAGTGTATGTGTGTGTTTAAGCAGAAAAAGAGGGGAGAGGAATAACTCTGTGTGCAACTAATCAAAAACCACAGTTTTAGATTCCTTTGAGTTTCAGCCTACAAGTTGCAAAAATGTAAATATATCTTTATGTGTGTGGGTGTGTGTGTATCCAGAAATTCTCCTGGGCCAGCTAAGGGGGTTGTAGATGTGCGTCGTGAGCAGCATCGCTCCACATCAATAAGCCAGAGTCATAAATACGTTTCTTCAACAAACACCTGGATTTTTCTGCCATATACCAAACTTCACTTTTGCCCTGAGGCCACACACATGTACACACACACACACACAACCAGAAAGGGGGTATAATCTGGACAGGTGAGATGGCAGAACCAAGAGAGAGAGAAGGTCACAGTAAAGCATGAGAGTAAGGTAACAGAAAAATGAAGAGAAGGAAGTTAACAAAACTAGAAAGAACATCAAACTAACCTGAGGATGGCTGCAAGATGGTTGAGAGAAAGCAACAAGAAAGGCAGACTGAAAAGACACAGTCACCATCTCCATTCAGGTTCACACTATTTGAACACGCCCATGTGCACCTGTGTGCATCACTGCATCAGTTGCCTTCAGTGTTATTTGGATATTTCAAATTGCGTAGAAAAAATATGAGACTGTGGTGAAAACACAGAGGGAGCCATCAGCCACCTTTGGACAGCCTTTCTACTGGGACAATGGTGCTGTAATAGTCCACTCTACAGCCCACTTTCAAAAAGCTAGATACAAACAAAAAGCAACCCAGCACACATATACATGATGAATAGGTGTTAATACAGCGGCCTACATCACAGTTGAAAACCCTTATAGCTGTAATGCAAAAATGAGCCCGTAGCCTAATCGCCTCTCAGATATCTGCTCAAAACATTTTCAGCTTTTCAGTTTTTCCCTCCTACTTGTTTTTATACCACTTACATACCGATCATATGTTTGCAGATAATGGACAGATGTGTTTTGCAGATGGCTGCTGCTAGATAAGTTGATTTACATTTCTATGGCAACAGGCAGGAAGTTGACTTTTAAATTACAATTCAGTGTAAGCCTTGAACTGAGTGGAGATGTGAGTGTGTTGGAGTATGTGTATGCACTTATATCACTTGTTATAGAAATATATATAAGTAATGGTTCTCTGCAGTTACATTACTTAAATACTGATTCAATGAGGAAAAATGAACCCAGTTAATAACCATCCCATATCAAATTCTTTACTTCAACATCTATAATCCTTGGGGTCAATTTGACCCCAGCAATTTAAACATCCAGAAAATTCTACACTCTACATTCCAGAAAAATCTAACTAAAATTGTTAGCCAAGTTTATGTATCAGGTACTTTGTGTTAGTTTGTTGACAACCTAAACAGCCCTTTAAATGACCTATTAAAGACAATTTCTGTTA
Organism: Lates japonicus; assembly: GCA_033238685.1. NCBI lineage: Eukaryota > Metazoa > Chordata > Actinopteri > Centropomidae > Lates > Lates japonicus. The sequence goes on along the minus strand of BRZM01000015.1, from coordinate 2,310,759 downwards.
TCAAGAATAGTAACATGTATTATGCTCAGGCTCAATTTGACCTAAGAACACACTTCAAAACTGGAAGGATTTTTATTTGTAAAACAGAACATCATCATCAATAGAATATCAGTAAGGAAATACATGGGTATTTCATTCACAAAAACCTATAAAAAAAGTACATTTGGACATTATGTTGCAGTATTGTTCTATGCTACCTAAGTGCTGTGTATGGAATATATAAATGAGCTGACAGAATACAAACAGACAGAATATGAACACATATTATTCTTTCAGGCAACGAGAGGGTACACTCCAGCCTTTTGTCTGCAATTATTGTACAGAGAGTGCATGCATGTTCCTTGCAGATGTATTTGCATTTCCAAACAGGTGTTGCTGGTCTTGGAGTCATTTCTGTTGGGACAGACCTGCACTCCAAGCAGCTTGCCTGCAGTTTGAAACACTGAGAAGTTGGGGTGTGTGTCTCTGTTTGGATGTCCTTCTGCTACAGTTGCAGCAGCTGTTGATGCCTTTTGGAAGGCACCGTCTTCAATATGTGGTTTCACCATCGTAACTCAGCTGCCCAGGAAAATCCTCCTTGAATCAGTTTTCCGCTGTTCCAGTCCTTACTATTTCACCCATATTACAAAGGCATTAGAAGGCCACATCAATGATGCTGAAGAAAATTACAGCAACACCAGCAGTCATGTCCGCAGGCTGTATGTGGCTGTGACCTTGTCCAGGGTACCTTGTCTCGCTAGTCCAAGACTACCGTGGTTTTCTGTCTTCTGGTGCTCAGGACAGCATCTTTGTGCATGGTGCTCATCAGCAAGACATTTTCCTTTCTTGGGCAATAGGAGACAACAGCGTTCTGTCAGTGAAGGTAAACATTGAAGATGTTACCTTCCTGTTCTTCTCATCACAAGCAGCTCAGAGGGGAGCTCCGCTTGTTTTTTCTCACTGTCCCCAACATGGTAACCTTCCTTTTCAGCAGTTCTCATCAAGGGTATGATATGTACCATCACATGTATGTTATGTGAGTTTTAATACTCGTTGGTCAAGCGCCTTGTTTCTCTGTCAACAAAGTTTTATAACACGGGAGAAAACATGGAATGTGTTTAGAGACATGGTGGTTGGAAATATTGCCCTTCCAGTAAGTCAGCAGTCTAAAGGTTGCTGTTGCCGCTTTTAACTTGTACACTTGCCAAAATGAGCAACCCAATGTAGGCTTTCTGCAAGTCGGGTCACATCCAGGTTGTTTTAACTGTCTCCCATACACGCCGCCTCTAAATTACCATGTCAAGTATATTCTTTCAATTGATGGTGTGATGAAAAGTTCAACACTGACTTTATTTATTGGACATGTATTGACAGCGTATATGTGGACCTGGAACCATTTGATTAGCATTAGCAGCACTAAGTCTACTGTTGTTCAGGTGGGGAGATTGATAATAATAACTTTCCATTTTTGAATGTAGTATGTTTGGTTGCGGTTGAGAGACAACAGGAGGGTCAACACTGACGATCTCATTCTCATCAGAGGAGGATGCCTCATAATCATATTATTATATTATTATGATATTTCTTATGTTTTATACAGCTAAAACAGCCTGGGGTCAAACTGACCCCAAAGAACACAGATGCATTAAATATGCATACAGGACATTGAAAACATATCATCATGTAAATTTTATGTTTGCCCAGTTGTAAGTAATTAAATAAAAAGCCAACAAAAATATGTTATAATAGGAGGGTTAAGATGCTTTAATGCAATGAGTCAAGAGTAATTAATATGTGATTTGCTCTTTTTCATGCATAGCTATTGATGGCACTCATTCCTGTTCACACACACATATACAGGAGAAAATAGACAGAGGAAAATAATATGGACATGTCAAAATACTGTGGATGCAAAAGTGTTATTCTTCAATAAAATACATAATCAAAAACACTCAAAGGCTTGATCGCCAAGACTGCAGTTAAAATAGATGAGTCAGTCCCATCTTTTGCTGCGTTTTCAGCATGCTTGCAATCACCCACAACAACAAAGCCACTCGCGTGCTGAAAATGACCATTTGGCGCTTTTGTATATGCCGTGATCTCAATACTACTGCATATATAATTATTGTTTCTCTCATGGAGGCACAGACAGCTATTGTTATTCACTATCAGCATATTCTACTGTACTCTCTCCGCATCACTGACTCGTGAAATCGACTCATCAGTAATAGGGTAGGTACAGAGAAAGCGAGAGAATGGAAGCAGTGAGGAGAGACAAAATAATGCAGAAAGACGAGGAGAAAAATAAAAGAAATGTAAAAATAAAGGCGGAGGAGAGTTCTGATGAATTCCCAGTGAGCTATTGATAATACAGCCTATTATGATGTTTTGTCTCTTTATAAACCACAAGCTGTATAACAGGTTTCACAATAAAGGGTGAGGTACAAGAGAGAACGAAGAGCCACGCCTCAGACATTGCCGAGTATATGAAGGATGGTATTGGAGGCCAGGTATTGATTGCAGTGGCGCATCAGCTCAGCCTCTAGAGAGTTGGGATCAGGACGCCTGAAGACGCCAGCACACACACACTCACACATCAAGCTGGCGGGAGTCACAGTGAGGTATCAGTCAGTGCTAATGCACAGTCCTAGTGTAGGTCTGGATTAGGAGAACCTTTTCAGCCAACACAGACTCAGGAAGATTTAGGAGATGACTTAAATGGATAACAGACAAAAATCAGTAGATTTAAATCGTAAACGTTTCAGCCGCCCCTTCAAGAAACTGTGTGGCAAACCATTGTTTGAGTCACCACTGCTATTCTTGAAATGTCAAGGTTAGTTAATGATTAACTGTACATTTCAAATGACTTAAAGCCTTGAAATGTCTCAGTTTGATAATAAATATTCATGACTATATTAGTAACATTCAGTGGTAAAGTTCAGAAACACCTATTAATTAATTAAGAGAGATTAACACTTGAAACATCAGCTAATTTTCTTCATCAGGGTCAATGTGGATGTGCTGGCAAATAAGGTAACAACTCAACAACTGTCAATGTATTTTCACTGCGACAGTGCTACACTGTGGAAAGCATCAACACTCAGACATCAATTCTCTCACAGCCTACCCACTTCAAATCTGTCAATATAAACAAAACACAAAATTCGGCAGAAATCTCCTATTTGAAATGATAACAACTTTTCAAACCTATGTCCATCCTCATAGTAAAAAAGTTGATGTGGGTAAAATAACCAGAGGAAGTTTGGCATAAAGTTAAGAATTACAATCACCCACTAATTAATCTATATTCCAGTAATTAAAGGTTCCACAAATGGGCATCATTACCGCTGTAATGTGATGTAAGTCCACTTGAAACTGCTATTGGGAAGGAATATCACTGGAGAAAAGGGGCAGAGAGAAAGGTGGAAATTGCTCAAAAGTTTGAGATGACAGTAATGGGACATTGGTGCAGCGCAGATATCATCACTAAAAAATGACTGGTCTTCAGGAACTTTCTAGAATGTGTAGGCTTATTTTACAAATACCGTCACTTGGCTTCTGAATAAAGGGTGAAGAATAAAGAGAACAAAAGTATTCAGGCTCTGTAGCAGACGAGTCATCGAAAGACTTTTACTTCCACAAAATAGTGCATTTTCAGATGAATTTCCAACCAAAGTCGCTACAAATGTTAACTGTTTCCAAATCCAAATAGGAAAGGCAAAATGACACTAAGAAATTAATGATACCATTTCATGAGACCTTTTAAGCCACTGTGAGTAAATACTTAAATTTCTGATTCTTTAGCAACCCACAGTGATAGTATCAAACTGTGGCAGAAAAGAACCATGCACCTGCATAATCCTCAAAAATGTTCCTGAGAGTATACATAAACCATCAGAATGGTCTCATTTTTATTTTCTAATGCCCGAATATTTGAAAGGTAATAATAATATTAATACATGTTATTTATAAGTGCCTTGGTCACTTTGCATAAGGACACTATATACAATATACAATAATCAATAAAACAACAATGGATAAAATGGATAATTATAACAATTAACAATTATAACATATAAATATATAAACATATAACAATTTTTAGGTTTTAAACAGCATCTGGAAAATTCAGATTTACACCACTGGTTAAGCTTACACTCTGCACCCAAAACAAGTCTGTCCCAGCAGACCAATTTTGATATATGATATATTGTTTGAAAGCTCTAAGTCTGTGCAAAGCATTTTAGGGGACCCCCATGTATTGCAGTCTATATTCCCTTTTTATGACAGTGTAAGGCAGAAAAGCTCTCTCTCTCTCTCTCTCTCTCTCACACACACACACACCCAATCTACCTCCAGAGCTCTTTTCACCTTCCAATCCCAGTATTCTTGTGTGCAGTCTGTATTTCCTTCTTTTCATCTCACACCTTCATCACAGCAGTTGTTGGCAATCCTAGTGAATACTATTTGATTGAAGAAAAGCCGTAATCAAGACAAGAAATGTTGATTGTAATTTTCTCTGCCTGTCACATTACAAATGCAACACAATAATTGAGGATGATTGAGATTCCATAATATACAGTTACAATTAGGAAAAAGAAAGGTTTTTCTGTTTAGTTTCGTTCTTTGTAAGGGGCTAAATCACTGACATGCTAACAATTGATTGTCGTAGTTTGAAATCTATTTTTCTTTTCTTTTCTTTTTTAATTGAGCTATTAATATCAGTCATTAATAAGTACAAATTTCTTTACCAAAAGTTGGCATTTCTACTTCTACCTTTTCTCACAATCTACCCAGCTCTCACACCTCTGTTTAGAGCTTTTTAACACCCCTTAAAGACAATGCTTCCAGTAATAAGCTGCTCTTCCTTGCTGAACATGCACAGAAGAATGGTATTCAGGGCAGCATCATATACTACAATTCTCCTCTCTCTCCATTTCATCTACTTCGTGAGACTCAGAATTTAGAGAAATATATGAGGGTAGAGACAATTAATACAAATAATGCCTATGTGTATAAAGGCCAGATTGACTCTTTCTGGCAGGTGCAATAAAGACTTGCGAAAGTTGTTCGTGAGCGCACAATAATGCATGCGTAAGCTGCTAGGCTACAAAATTAAATCCCCGCAGGATTAACCATCCATAGAAATGTCACATATCCATGACAATGCTCACATTAGAGGTGACCAAGAGCCCTGTCTGCCTTGTCCTGATTTATAGGTAACCATGCATGTGTGGGTATGTGTGTGTTGTGTATGCACATGTGAGTATCTTGTGGATGAGAGAGAGAAGGTAGGTTAGAGAGTGGTCATCCATCAGCCACAGGACAGGACTGTGGATGGTGATTATAGCAGGGGGGACTGGCCCTGATTGATTCTACCTCTCTCTCTTCTCGGGTCACAAAATTCAAGAAAATGACCATTTTACACTTCTCACTGGCAAAAATCCACATGAGCCATAAATCTATAGCAGTCTGCACGTATTTATTAGGATTGGGGTGTGAGTGTGTTCATAAATAATTCAGCAACACTGCTCTCTGCTCTGAAATATTAGACAAAATATTGAAATGTTGAAATTGCAACAGAGCAGTGAAATCAAGTGTGCCAAACAAGAGGGGCAGAGACGTAAATGACATGGAGAAGAGAAGAGAAGAAAAGAGAAAGGTGAGATAAGTGGAAATGACACTTGCAGCTATATGCATTTCCTCAATATGATATCCTCAATATAGTTTATTGATTTCACTCATTTTGTTGTGTGTTTGTGTTTGCATGCATTTGAATATCTAATATCCAAATATGTGAATATGTAAATAGTGTTTACTATGCTGCTTTTATTAGGACTCCATGAAAGGAGATGATGCATGTATGAATAAATTTCCATGCACGTAAATGAGCACATTGTGTTCTAATAATTCATCTGTAGCTCAACGCTTAATGCTGTTAATTGGTTATTACGGTATGTTGTCTATTGAAACCGCTTGCAGATGTGTACTCTGGGTATTGTGCTGGCTTTGAATTTCATTTCCCCCGTCATTAAATGTTATCATTTTGTGGGCGTTATTGTATTATTATACCTCTAGGCTGTTGCCCAAAGCAACATGCTGTAAGAGTTTTTTGGGGGGTGTAATAGTCATGCTTTGCTTGAGCTATGAGAGCCTTCAAAATCATCATGGGGGATTTCTGGATGATTTGAGTAAAACTGTGAAGCTGCTCGGCCCTTTGATCTCCCTTCACTCTGTCCTCATCAGACTCTGTTTATGCCCCTCTAAATTAGTCTCCCTCTCTCTAGCATGCTGTCCCCCACTCCACCCACCCCCCATTCTCCATCCATCTCATTCTTGCTTTTTCATGTTGGCACCTTAGAGTGGGCACTCCTGGCTGCGGAAACTGCCAGATAGTCTGGCACTTCGGCCTTGCCTGCCATCATCATTTTGCTTTTGACGCACTGACCTCAGGCACCAACACTCACTTGTGGCATGCTCCTTCCTTTAATCTCTTTTCCAAGCCTATCAAACCCCAGCCCCAACCCTGACCCCTTCATCTCCCTTCCTCACCTTCGCTTTTTCTCCAGCTGCTGCCCCCATGCACTTTTGTCTGATTCTTGCCCTTCTCATCCCGCGCAGAACCTTTCTCCCTGTCTATCAATCCTTTATCTCCCTTCCTCCACCCCAGAAATAGACAAGTGCTTCACATTTACTTTACAATAACACTTATCTCTACCAGGTCCGCTGTCTACCCTCTCACCCCCTCCTTCTGTCGCCCACATACTCTCTGATCAATAACTCTCACATGGCAAACAAACAACAGCAGCAGCCAAACATTTGTCAGGCTACAGTGCACAGTGGTGTTTTTCCTCACAGTCTAATGCAATGACTAATTGGATTTAGAAATTGATTTGGGTTTGCTAAGGGGAATTGTCAAGCAGTTTGGAGAGAAGGAGGAGAAAGCTGAGAGAGCTGAAAATGGATGCCTAAATGGAGTGAAACCCGTAAGCTACTTCAGGAGCTGTGCTGTCACACTCACTCGTGATATATTGCTTGTATGGCAGTTTATAAGCTCCACCTCCTGCCCAGCATCCACCTGTAAACTCTGACAGAGGTTTGTTATGGTCACTCCCTTTTCTCCCCTGTGATGAGCCTGGTATGCTCCTGTGGGGAGTGACAGATTCAAAGCTTAAGGCTGCTTCAACCAAGTCTTTGTCAGTCTGTTGAACAGCATCTGAATATCCCCCCATATCCTAAATATTCATCCAACAATTGTAACTTTGCGACATCAACAATGATGAATTTATCTAAGCTGATCTTACAGTCAAAGACTGCAGCTCTCTTTTTTTCCACACTGCCACTTCCGTCATTTTTCACATGCACACCATAAAGAAAAGACTGTCAGAATGTGTACCATTATTCTCATTTGAACCATTACTGTATCTCACCTCTCTTAACCCTAGAACACTTTTGTAACACCACCACTAACATCGGGTATATTTTACCCGATGCAGCATACCCAAAAAAAAATACTTCTAATCAAAATATATCAAAGTACAACAATACATGGCAAATTGAAGTACTTTTCTTTCATTTCCATCTATACAGCGTCTCATAAAATGAAAAAAAGGTATCATGGGGGGACCCTATAAAAAAGCACTAAAATCAGTGAAAAATTAGGCAATTTCCTAAAAAAAATAAAATAATGGGACTGACTGGGAACTTGTTCTTTGGTCAAACTGTTCTTGGCACATGTGAGCATTGGCCTGTGAAGTTACAGTCTCCCTGTATCACTGATAACTCTGGGAGAGCTAAACAAAAAATGGCATTTCGCTAAATGGGGACCAGCTGTTCATAAAAATGAATTTCAATTCCCTGGAAATTATCCCAAGTGATGTTTATTCACACATAACTAAAGTTAGCTGTTTCAAGTTGTGTTTATATCACTACAACTTCACCTGTAGCTAGCTAAATAACTTCAGTTAGCTCCAGTATCAAAGAGGAAAACTGTATAGCTATTTATTGCCAACATAAACTAATCCTCGAAATAAGTTTTACCGCTTCCATTGGCATACCAGAGTCACCAAGCCTGTGACAGGATGATAGCTGTGCATGATATGGGGCAATAAATATGGCAGGCCTGAAAGTTGTTATCCTCAATTTAACACACAAACACTAACGTCGGGTACAATCCACCCAAAAAATATTCTACTCTCAATCACTAACGTCGGGTGAAAATCACCCGAACATGTGCCTGTAGCTACACGTGCACCCTGAAGCTACTCAAGGACCCATGCAACTCAGCGACAACACAATGAAAATCATGTGAACACAATAGCATGGGTGAAAATCACCCGACGTTAGTGTTTCAGGGTTAATGATGCCACGTTTTTCACTTTGCTTTTAAGTGTCTTTCACCACTACTGAAATAAACTTCTACCTACCAAAGTGGTTGGACAAGTCAAACAAAACGTGCTGCAGCTTTACAAGACTAAACCAAACTCTGCTCCACACATATTCAGTATTCACATAATAATACTTTTGTTACACATAACTTGGTTGATTTAAATGACCTGAGTACATTCAGTGAGAAACTGAAATGTGAAGAAAGTATTATGATAATGGATACAGGATAAAATCCAGGCTCTACAGTATTTGTGTTTGTGTCTTCGTGGGTGGATGTGAGGGTATTTGCAAAAGAATCAGTTTGCAAGCAACCTTATTACACTGATGGGCTGAACATAGGGATTTGGATCATAGTTATTGTCAGCGAAAATGATCTCTTCTTGGACAATGCAATTCTAAACAACAGCTGCTGATTACACCCAACACTTACCTCTGCAGAGGCTGAGGCCCTCTGTTTGTATATGTGTGTGAAATGCAAATTGAGAAAAGTAAAGTATGTGTCCATCAGTTTATAAAACATTGTACTTGTAGCAGGTGTGAGGCAGGCATGTGTGTGTGTGTGTGTGTATGTGTGTACAAGGCTAAGTACAAAATCCTGTGTATGTTAGTGGTTTCATTTCCTGCAGGTTTTAAATGTTACTGACAGAACCAGGACATGATACATGACCTTTCTCTATTGGTGTGAGTCAGGACAGGGACCAGGGGTGGTTGGTGTCATTTAGCAGTTACCATGGTGATGATGCGCCGGTCACAGCTATCTGTGGAAGCCTAGATTCACACCACCCACCGAGGGGCAAGTGGCTTAGCACGGCTCAGCCTTGTATCAGACCTGGCGCCGAAGCAGTCGAGTGGACATGGCACTCCGGGCTCTGCCAAAGAGGCTTAAGCTGCATGTGTGTGTGGGTGGGTGTATGTGTGTTTCAAGCTTGAAGAAGAGAACACACTTGGTTTCTTCGCCCAGAAGAGATCAAGAAAAGCCTTGTGTATGCTAATGTGTGATAAATAAAAAAATACTATTTATAAGATATGAAAACCTCAAACAAGCGGCTGCCTGTTATTTCAACTGCTGTGAGTTTGATGATAAAAAAAAAAAATCATTTTCAGATTCCTAGTGTAAGTAAGTGTCTTTGTGTGAACATTTTACCAGCGAAATGTCTCAACAGATGTTGCCCATAGGCATTGTTCAGATATAGGTCCACCACTTCTTGTCTTTACTGTTCATGATGAAACTGAGTTTGGCGTTCTTCACCTCTGCTCACTGACAGCCTCAGTCTATGTGTGTGCATATCTGTATGTGCTTGTACATCTTATCTCGTGTTCTCCACCATCTCTGCGCTCAGCAACCAAGAGCCGTCTCCATGTCTATCTGCATAGGGGGAATGACTCTGTGGTCTCCTGGAGTCCATCTTCCAGACGGCACTCTGGGCTCATCTATCATTGCCTGCCAAACCCAAACAGTGTCTCCTTTTTCAACAAGTTTCATCTACTTGTCTCAACCCTTCCCGTCTTGAGCCGCGACTTCACGGTCACGCAACAACACACTGCACAGAAATCCTCTTAAATACACACACGCAGACGCACACATATATACAAGTATTTCTGGGAAACAAAATTTTCTGTATCCACCCATCCCCTGAGCCCACGCTTGAATACAATGCAATCTGAGCCAGATCACACACAAACAAGCCATCCATCTTTATCACTTTTTATAAGCAAAAAATCCTCTCACATTCATATGTGCATAAACAAGAAAACCATACATTCATGCACTGACAGAGAGATAAATAAATGCCAGGAATAAAATAAATAAATCAAACTGAACAACATGCTCAGATTGCTGATACGTCCAACACCTCGCTCCTTATCTCCCACCTCGCCTGTACAGAAACACATGGGTTGATTTGCAATTCGAAAGTGGGGGGTGGATGGAGGAAAATGAGAAAAGGAGGAAATGGGAGATAGGGAGATCCAGGTTGAGGGGTTCACGTAGGTTGTATTCACTCACTTTCCTTATCAGTTGCCATATTAAAGCCGCTGTTTTCCCGTTGTTCTCTCCCCCGCTTCCTCCATCCTTCCCCCCACCTCGTGCTCAAGCAATCGTGGTCTTCTTGTCAGAGCAATATTGCAGCTCGGGAGATGAGATTCCAGATAAATAGGTGCGTCAGGAGTGTGTTTGTCATCCACCCTTCCCTGTACGAGACGATAATGAACAACGTGCGACTGTGTATGAATTTCTAGACTTGATGGCAAAGCTGAGGTGATAATTATAAATGTTTGCAGAAGGAATTAGGGAGTCCGGAGGGAGGGTGAACAGAGATAGCTGGAAACGAGTTCTTGAGAGTGAGCAGCTAAGAAGGCATAGCAGAACCGGTGACATTTACATTCACCTGGGTGAACTGTTGATAAGGTAGCAGGGATTCATGGCTACAACGGTGAAATGATGATAATATTGACTGACTGTCCTATCAGCTGCGGAAAATGTCATTTACATGTGGGATGCTACAGCGGGGAGCAGACTAGTCTTAGCCCTTCAGTGTCAAGGACATCAAACATGAAGACTGTGATGTAAATTAATATCAGCTGATACATAACTGCATTGAAAGATGTAGGCTTGTTAAATAATGTAGAGCATAAAGTGATTTAAGGTCCTATTAACAGGGGAAGCCACCGCAGTTCACGGTGCTACCTTGCTGCTTTGATTCTCTTCGGGCCGCTGGGGCCAGCCGTCACTGTCATTTTCCTTATGAAGGGTAATGGGATCAACCATTTGACCTTTTTCGTACATTGTAACTTTATTAGCATCCATGGCATCTAGCCATACCCTCATACTTGGAAAAGACTGATCTTCTCTTTGCACAGGACGATGGATTGAACTGAGACTGAGAGGGAGCTCAAGCTTTGATTTATCAAGCTGCCTTACCTGATATCAGATAAGCACAAAGTGGCAAAAGCATTTTAAAACTGGTATTAGGTCATTCTGCAATGTTGTTCATTTATCCTTTTGTGAACTATGATGTTCCTGCTTTCCCATGTGTGTTAAGATCTGGACTCTGCCCCCTGATATTGATTGATTGAAGTTAAGACTGTTTTCTAGGAGAGTTTCTATGAACGCTCTCTAATTTCAACACACATTTCCCAAAGCACTACATAAAAGAGTACTCCATAGATTCAACATCGCACTCCAATAACATCATCTGTCTCATGGGGCGCAGTTTGGAACTAAAAAAGATCAAAATTGATGCAGCAGATCCAAAGATATCATCTTTTTATATTTTTTTTATTTCATGCATTCTTCTTCCTTACCCACGCTGACAGTTTGGTCAGAGATTTTGGCTTGTTATTCTAGTCGCAGTTAATGTAGCCTCAAGCAGAGACGAGGAAGAGGCTACAGAGGTCTGGTAAACTCACTTCTTTCTAACTCTACAGCCCCAGATTTTTGTACTTTTCACACTTATAGTCTTAGGTCCCAACCGACACTGACATCAAGAGTCATCACTTAAGGCAATTTATCAGACTTCACATAGCTCCCTCTGGAGCCACAAAAGGCTTTTTACACAACTTTTTCATATATGCAGTCACGCTCCCTAAGGCCTGTAAACAGACTTTGATTTGTGAAATCAGTGCAGTTCCCCTTTAACATCAGCTGAAGCTTCTGAAGATTATTTTACTCTCCTGCACGTGGGTACAAGCCACCTGTTAATTTACAGACATATCTAGGAGCGTCTTAAGCGACAATGCTTTTGGGATACACCTCTTTAAGAAGGTTTGTTTAATTTATTTTACAATAATCTTATCCTTAGGAAATGAGACATTCATCTTTAAATATAATTTTTGCACCCTCATTTGAAGTAAATTATTGTCTGTATACATTTTAGGGGGAATCGTGTGTAAATGTCATCTTTAAAATTCAGCTCAGAGATACAGATTTATATTCACCACCAAGGAAACTTGTGTGCAAGCTTGCGTACCTCATGTGAAATGATTCTGAACTCGTCTGCTGCACTCTTAACCTCGCAAAGCCTTGATGGAGTGCAGCATACGAATGTATTGACACTGGCGTAGCCGTGCGGAGAAACCCCAATCACACCCAACATCAACACACAGCCACCGCTGCGAGACACGTTGACTCCTGATGACTACAAACGCTTGACACCGCGCGACTGTCAACACCATACTGTGGTCTCGGCCTGAACACACACACACGCAGTGACACCAATTTTAAAAGACAAATTTGTCTGGACGCTGACAGACACAAACAATCTTTCTAATATCGGACACCCCAGCAGCAAGACGTACTGTACAATCAGTAGACACCTCTTAGCAGGGACATGACTGACTGCATCAACTTTTAAGCAACGGCAAAACGTTTTTCGTTAACAAAACTGACATATGCGCACACTGATGCCAATATTTTTTGTAATTAATATGCTTAGATTTTAACATCCTAAAACAACAAACAATTAAAACCCAGCCTTACATTTCCAGATAGCTTTTAGTTTGCAGAAGATGGTGGTGTTTACAGGAGAGTTGCTCGGATCCATGACCTCAGTATTTATAAAATCCTGGCCATAGCCCTGCATATATCCATAAGATACCCCCCCAATAAATTTTTCCTCAAGACAGCCTGTTCAAAACCAGGCTGTTGAAATCGATTCAAAAGAAAAACTCTGCTTTGCTCTGTGAGAAAGCATGTTTCTGAATTATAAAATGTGACATTTTATACCTACTGCACACACACTGCAATGATAATGTAAACAATCCACACACACAAACACTCTACAACACTATCTGTGTTTATAGAATTATGGATTCTCCCAGTTGTCATGTGGGTTGTGTTAGTCTCTGATCCATGAAACCCAGCACATACCACCTATTAAAAACCAGACAGCTGAGGGTAAAGGGACCAGTAACCTTAAAGAGTGGATAATGTGATGATGTGATCATAACTTCTAATTAAAATTCACTTTTGGACTGGAGTTTATAACCTCTTGGCTCGAGGGCAGACTGATAAAAGAGGTAAGACTGAGGTGAGAGCTTCATATAATCATTACGAGCACTGGATAGAAACTAACACAGACCTAGTGATCTACATAGCAAACATACATTTTCAGAATTTTAGCAAACATGGTGGTAACAATAATTTTTAAAAAGGAAGATACTTTTACTTCACCCTGAAAAAAGGCTCGTAGAGAGACTTTAAGTGCCTTTGTGGTAAATAAAGTGGTATCACTTCTGACCAGCTGCAGCTGTGGTCTCTTTACTACTACCCAAGAAGAGGGCAATTTATTTTAACGTCCAGATATGTACAATTAAGAGCTTCTGTCAGGGAGCAACAAGGAAATGGAGATTTTCTGCCCCTTTCTTGTTTCCAACAACTTTCGTGCACACACACACACACATGAACATGCACTAAAGCCAATGGGGAGACCATTTTAATTAGTGTTTAGACTGATGACCTGACTAAATAATAAGCTAAAGCTTGCTGTTGGCCTCCTGGACATAAACAGCAGTGCCAGCTGGGGGTTAAAAACAAATCGACCATCTTGTTATTTTCCTAACTGGCCGCAATTGGCAGAGCTTTCTGAGGCCAGTCATCTTGGCGTGTGTTAAATTAGCCCTATTGACAGCATGTTTACCCCTCTCATTCCAATCACCGCGGGCACATCTTTGGAGCTGAGGCTTTTAGTTGTGATTACATGTTGGGAAATAAAAGCAAAGAAAGCAGGACTCATGAGGGACAATACAGCAACAATGCTTTAACCAAACTGCAACTCCACTGCAGCAGTGGCAGTTTCTGAAACTCCCCCTCGTCTTCTTTATTATGGCCAGAAGCACTGTTGTTCACGGAAAACAGCTAAATTATGGCAACTGCAGCCCATTGCACTGACTTAAATCTTCCAAATGAATTCAAAGAAAAGTTTCCAATATTCAAATAAAACCCATAATAGATAAACTAATGGATCCCAATTAGATTATGTTGGATTATTTGTACCTCAGAGATGTATAAAAGTCACCTGCACTTTCCAAAATGGCTGACCGTAACCAAAGTAAAAAGGCTGCAGAAGCTAGCACACCACTTTGCCAAGTGTGCACACTCCATTTCACACCTCCATCAGCGTGATTAACAAACCGCGGGTGGTCGACTTTGATAACACTGCAATGCATGATGGGAGAGAGACCCTCTAACATGGTTAAAAGGCGGGAAGTGGGGAGGAAATAGAGACTAAAGTGGCCATGAGAGCAGAGGCTTCTAAAGGTAAAAGGCAAGCTGTAAAAGCTGTTCTCAAGGATTTTAGAGCCATGTTATTTGGAATACTTAGCCCAAAATGCTCCACACGGGAGAGTATGATGCTGACAGAAATTCCATCCACCACAGGCGAGGGAAAGTAATGGGCAGCATTAACAAGACAGGCCCTCAAGGTTTTCAAGATGGTTAGTGCGAGAGGAGAGACTCAAATGTGTCCCACAAGCTATTTCTTTATATATCTCTGTGCATATGTGTGTGTGTCTGTGTGCGGCTATGGAAGACACTCTCTGGTCTCAGATTGACCTTGAGGACATACAGTGAGTGTTCTCACACACAATTTTATTCATATATTCATTAACATGCACACATGCTCACACATGCAAAGCTGTGATACACATACATAAAAACCATGAAAACAGTGGCTCAGACACCTAGAAGCTTAGGATGTATTCACACATGCTTCGCCTTCCTGCTGCACTGGCATCCCACAAGAGATTCTCATATTTTGAAGTGAATATCTGTTTGAGCTGGCAGAGCACCAGACAACTGCATAATGTTTAGAGATGAAGAGAAAACATGACAGGGAGCGGTGTTAAAAAGCAGACGTCCTTTCCTCTAGCTTTTCCTCCCCTCCCGGTCGTTTAAGGCTGCTGGTATTTTTAGCTCACTTGTTTAGAGCAGTCTAGGTGCATTCTTGCCCTGACACAATCTATATTTCGACTGATACTCAACCCGGCCCTCGAGCTACATGAGTATGTGAGTGTCTTCATGTGTCACTTTGTCAGTGTTTGTCCTGATGGGAGCTGAATAACAGGGAAGAACTTCCTTAGTTTCATGGCTGTAACCAGGAATAATGGATACTGGCTTTATGAGCCCCTCCAGAAACAAAATGTATTTTGACCAGTCATCAAAATAGTCTCAGATTATTTGACAGGTAATTTGATAAATGGACTCTTTCTTTATATAATGTAAAGTGTATAATTTATTTCTGCTCCTTCTTTGTGCTGTTTCACAGCCTTCTCCATACTGCTGGGAATAAAATGGGAGACCCCAACAATGAGTCAAAAAGAGGGTTTTAAAAAATCTGCTGTGTAACTGCTGTGTTCACTTGGTGTTTAAGTGGAGATATTCGCATCACGGAAACTAGTACTTATATAAAGATTTGTTGTTACTTAATATTCACACCATGTAACCGCCTGGTAGTACTGTTTGCTTGCATAGCTAAGTGAATGAACTGACAAAACTAACACTGAGGAGTAAAGAGCACTGACCCAGCACTGAATGAAAATGCTGTTTAATAATGAGATAAACTGAATATTGTACATTACAATTCCCAAAATTAACATATATGGTGTTTTCTGTGTAAAAATTAGGCTAACAACACTTACTCCAAGTCCATCAAATTCTACGGGGCCCCTTATAGGACATGAAGCAACACTTGTCTTTTCAAAAAACCTTCTGATGCACACCAGATAGTATGCCATGCACCATGAGCCAAATACTTTCCCATTAACATCAGACAGTTTCCCGTCCACAGCAGATTTTACAGTTAATATTAAGGGCTTTGTAAAATTTCCTGTAAAACTAAAAACAGAAGACATGACCTTGGTGTCAGCTACTGCCTTTTTAGAGTATCCCCTTTGGTGGAGGGGTACAGCCTATGATATAAAGATATGACATACAACATGTAACAGCATATAGATATAATTCTATTATCATAATAATGACCCACGGGAATCCTCTCTTAATCTTGTTAATCTTTTTTTCCCCCTTCTTTTTCTTACAGTTTCACTCAGCCTCTGTAGATCATTATCTAAATTATCTCTTCCACATCAAACTAGCTGCCAGCTTTCTCTTCACATGGCTGTGTGACTAGCTCTCATAAAAGGAATATTCATACAGTGTATCACCTTATAACACCACATGATAAAATTATACATACATACATAAATAAGCCACCCAGGGAGTAGTGCTGCCATTAGCATTAGATGAAGTGGAGTCTATTTCACTTCCACGGAGGCGGCTGACATCGCCACTCATTTGCGTTGTCGGGAATCATGTTTACTAAAGTAGGGCTGGGGCACTTTACAATCACCTGTAACAGCATTATGTATTCATAAGTGTAGACAACATGATGTAAGATGTTTTGGATTTGTATGAAATGTCCTCAATAGCATAATCACATGCTTAAAGTTGCTAAAGCCCCAAATGTGGACACACACACACTAGAAAATGTACTCTCTCACGAATGGCAACACATTTTTCTAAACACATATATACACACTCACTGAGAGTTACAGCCACCTGAAGTTCAGCATCATGAAATACATCTGAAAAAAGTTCAATCTTCTCATTTGAAAACCTGCTGTAGATTGATGGTTTATTAAATCTGATAAGCTAGACTACAGCTCATTTATCTCAACTGTCAGAGGTCTCCCCATTCCTCAAAATTACAGCCCTGCTTGCATTATTTTTTTTATGAAAACCACAGAAGAATATGAGTGATTCACACAATAAAGTGTCACAGACACTTAAGTTGGACTTCTTGGGCTGCAGTATTTCCTTTCTTTATTTTTTCACATATTGTTATTATATTTCTCGCAGTTCATCTGTCTGCCCTCTCTAGGACGACCCCCACCCCCAACCCTTTCTCTCTGCCTGTATGTCTCTTGTCCTTGAGGCAGAAGCAAAATTATATGCAGTTTATTGAGCTTCACTCTGTTTTCAAACCTGATACTGCTGGATGGGCTTCTGAATAAATTGGGAGTGCTTGTGGGGGGAAAATTAGGGGAACTTATAGAAATTAGAAATATTAAATTATAGACATTGTAAATGACCATGGACTGGGTCTTATCAGGAACTGCCCTGATGTCACTGCTCTGGTGACGCGGGCATATTGACTATGAAACTTACAACAGTTAAATTTGAGTGCCTGTAATTATTATATTAAATAACATGCTTTACTTACGAAGAACCAATTTAAAAATGTCTGTTGAGCCATTGTTTGTACTAACTGTATTTGGATTAAATGTGTCAACTGATAAAAACGAGATGTGTTGAATCATTTGACCCTTGTATTTTATTGACATTAGTTTTTCTTCCTTATTGTTGGGGACAGACAGAAACATAATTAATAGTTACATATAATTAATTATTACCTGACTCTTCGGTACCTCTCAGCTCATCTGAGCTTTTTAGCATCTTTCAGCTCATTGTTTAGGTTTTCTGGCCTGTGCCTTTCCTATTTTAAGTTCACTATCACTGCTATCATGGCATTGTTTTCAGACACAACTGGCAGAAAAAAACCCAAAAAACTGACTGTAGGCTGTCCAGCACCAAATGGCAGATGAAGCTGGCAACTAGTTGGTGAACATGTAGAGGCATGTAGCAGCTAAAGACACAGAGGCCGGTGGAGACCAAAACAGAGCTCAAAGGACAGTGCAAATTGAATTCATCAGGTCTTCCATAGCTGCTACATATACTAACAGGGACTATTTGATAACTGGTTCACAAGGTGATAACATGCAACTCTGTCTCTTAAAAGTGTTTTCAATGGAAAACAAATATGTTGTCTGTAAACATTTTACTGACACATATCAACGTATTTGTGACTTCCCAAATGCCTAAATTAATAACATACCTATGTTACATTAGGGAAGATAATCCAGTTGCAATTACGTGTCCCACAAAATGTATTTGCTGTTGAAATTTTGTTGTGTATAAATGAAGTCTTCCAAAAAATAGAAATCCAAATAAACAATTGATTCTAGATTTGGGAGTGGTAATACTGTGTGACATGTACAGTAAACACCACGTTAGCCATGTTTTACAACTGGAGTCTCTGAGACAGACAATAATAATGAGTCATTTCCTTTATCTGACTTCTCAGGCATGTTATCAGTTCAAAACAAGATTTAGAAGTAATTTTCATAAAATTAGTGGAAGTCATCAAGGTGATAAAACCATATAAAGTATGTAGTTTCAGCTATTAAAAATGTGATCATGCCTGCTAATCAGGAGCAACTTTATTTCTCTTGGATCTCTGGAGACTTCTCCTACTGCCTCCAAACTGCATCAGTACTTTCGTCTGCCTTAATGCATCCTCTGGTGCGCAGAGGCAGGTTGTGAATATGATGCATGTAATGCTATATATCATGAAATGACAGATTGGGGAGTTTATCCACAGATTTTGCTGGAGTAAGCAATGCAAAGGGTCACAGCCTCCAAGGACTCCAACAAAATGATGTTGTGTGCAGGGTTAACAAAATACTGATGTGACTGATGTCATCTTTACCCTTTGGTTCACATATGCGGTATCATCCCCCAAATATGTCATCACCACCATGTCAAGGCCCTTTGTGCCATAGGAATAGAGGTTTAGGTGTTCTCTGCGTGCTCTCCACTTCATGTTTTAGACTGTATCAGGAAATAAAGAACAGCTAATCGTGTGTGTGTACACAGCACCTCTATCTACCACCCACAGCCTGGCAGGCTGGCAACAGATTGGTAAGGTCGTGTTCCCCTTCGCTGCACTCTTGTGAAAGATAGGGCGTCAAAACAAAACAGACTACATTGTAACAAACAAAGAAACTTCCAGGAGCAGAGGATCAATGCTGACCCTGGAAAGAGGAGATGCAGAGAGAGGGGAGAGAGATTGAATGCGGAGAGATGGAGAACAGGAGACGTCAGGATAATCCAGCAAAAGATATAGTCAGTCTCCCAAGAGAAGGAAAACAGGGGGGCCTGAAGAGGAGAAAGTCAAATAAACCTCTCTTTCTGTACTTTTCCTTTATCACCTGTTTCTCTGCCATCGTCGAGTCAATCCACAAAGGAGGAAGTAAGCAGATTAGCTTGTTCGCCCATCAGAAAAGGGATTACATTTACCCATTTCCTCCGTCGGAGAAAGTTGAAGCTAGATGAAAATGTGTCTGGGAGCAAAAAAAAAAAAAACTTTCTGATGAATGCATGAGTGATTGAGGTTCCAGGAAAAGAGGCTTTTCTGTGTCCCTGTCAAATTTACTTGGCGAGAAAAGCTTTGAGATATACTTGTTCTTTTTTTCTCAATGTGGTGACCTTAACATATTTTTTAGAGTAACATTTTCAGAATTAGAGCTTATTTTTAAACAATATTTATAATTAAGTGGTTTGCAGCTTCTGCCAAAAACACGGACAGAATAATTATTGAAAAATTAATTAGGTATAAACAGACTCAGGCTATTGCTTTCTGTTAA
Organism: Lates japonicus; assembly: GCA_033238685.1. Classification (NCBI taxonomy): domain Eukaryota; kingdom Metazoa; phylum Chordata; class Actinopteri; family Centropomidae; genus Lates; species Lates japonicus. The sequence goes on along the minus strand of BRZM01000015.1, from coordinate 2,290,914 downwards.
ATTACCGTAAAGATGAATAATTACTTATTACATTAAACCAATTACACTTCTATGTAGAATTTATGCTGTAAAACCCTCATCCAAAATGTTCATGCCATATGCTGGTTTAAAATCAAGTACATTTAAATGCCCAGACTCTGAACGTAAAGCTGATCCCCCTGTGAGTTCAGTACACTTTCTGTTTGAAAGTTAGCCTCTGGTCTTTTTCTGCCTTTGATGTTAACAAGCCTTGTTAATTGCCATAGTGAAAGAAGCTGGCTCCTGTGCCTTCTACAGTGATTATCTGGCCCTTACCAGATTGATTCCCAAAAAAACAGAGTGCATTTCTGGGGAGGTCCCTTTGATGTAGCCAAGAACTTGGAGTGTGTAATAAAGAGGTTTATTGGTGCTGTTTGCTATTTTTCTGATTGGAGCAACCCTGGTTTGAATAAAGCAATTGTGTTGTGGTTTATTGATACTGCTTGGCTGTATGTCAGTGAGTGAAATGGATTGTACTGCTGCAGTTTGAATGTAAATGGTTTGTGGGACAAATGGCCATAACACTCTTAACTTATTAATATTATGGAAAATGACACGTGAAAAGAGATCAATTTTACAAAATGAATATGCTGTAGTTATTTGCAAGAGGGGTGTGCAGATACATCCAATAATTAACTGGAATGTGAATGATCCCTGTAGGGAGACTGAGTCACTGTAGCTGCACAGATTAGGTATAAGAGTGAAAATTAAAACTAATTAAAAAAATAAACAGATTGTGTCATTATTGATTTAGGGGATTCAAGTTGATTTTCAAATGTGCATATTTACACATTTAACAAAAAAAAAATAATAATAATGTCATGTCCAGGAGAGCAGATATGCATTTCAAACAGCACTGTGGCCAGAGATGCAGTCATGAAAATTCTCACTGCATCCCTAACCATCCTTTGCTTGGTACTGTGACTTGAACATCAGAGCCATATTGTGAAGGTGGCTGGCAAGGTGATAGGTGCCCCACAGTCGCCCCTGATGGCCATCTTTAACCAGCAGGTCCTCTAGACTGTTCAGATCAGCTCCTCCACTGTGAGTTTGAAACTCTTCCCTCAGGCCATAGATTCAGAGTAGTTCAAGTGCAATAGGAGTAAAAACTCCTTTGTTTCTTGTGCAATAAACATGCAAAATGTGCATATGTAATTCAATATCAATTAATTCATTTTTTTTTTCACTTTTAAAATAATTTTTAGCAAGTAGTATTTTAGAGATTGTTTTGTTGTTTCTGCTCCTTGCACTCGAGATATTTTAGGAGATATTCATGTATTAACTTTGTATACTGACCTGACCTGAAGTTGTTGTTTTTTTTTTTGTTTTTTTTTACTGTTACTGACTTTTATGCAAGATAGTATAAACCAAAAAACAACACAGCAGGTCAAACTGTATGATCAACAGGTGATCTCTGGGAAATGTTAAAATGTGAAAACATAACAGAAGCATGGATGGAACTATAATAACACCAGACAGTTGTTGATAAAGTTATTGAAATTTGAAAGTTTCCTTCCATTTTTAACTTAACTCCAGGAGAAACTCCCTCTGAACATTATTTGTTTTGCAGAGTGCACGAACACAGAAGCAGCGTCTACTGACATCAAAACCTAATGTCTCCCAACAGTGGGAACAAAGAGTTGAAATCCACAGTTCTCTGCGACCAAATAAATCAAGCATACAGGAAGATGAAGGGGAACAATGGCCTGCCACAGTAATAATACAAAGAATGAGGGAGCATGAACAAATGGAGACAGATGAAAGTGAGCTTCCCATTGTCATTATGCAGGCCGACACCATCACCAGCTGAAGGACAGCACCGACTCACAGGTGTATTCAAATGTCCTGACTTCCTTTGAAATATGACCTCTGTGCGCAGTATAAAGCCCATTCCCCACCATTTTATTCACTCAACGTAATCGTACTTCAGCGATGAGCTAAAGGCCTCTCTCTCCATCTTAACACCTACTGGGATAAAAGTGATAACAATGCACAAACACTCAGACTCTGTGGGTTCCAGAGCTGTCAGAGCTGTCAAAAACCATGTGTGGGTGACAAATAAAAAAATCTGCAGGTTGACAACACTCACTGAAACATCTGGAATATGTGAGGCAGACGACAATAATCCCCTCTGTGGCAGTCAGAACAAATTAGCTAAATCCGCCTGCTAGCACTGCTTGTTACCACAGAAAGATTCTAGTTCTTGAAAGTATGTTGACTTATGACCAAGGTAAAAGTGTAATTTAAGCTGTAGTGGGAAGTAATGTATCTATGTAGAGGTTTGTGTGAAAGTCCAGAGGCACTTCAAATCCCTCAGTCCTGTATCCTTAAGAATTACATTTATGTTAGATGAATGATGTAAGTCTTAGGCAAACTTTCAGTGTCACTGCACAAAGTCAAAGGCAATCAAGTTGATAGTAGGTGGGTTAAGTTTTGAAGTTTTGAAATATGGTGCAGTGTGAATATTAGGGATTGATTCATCAATATAAACAGCATGGCACCAATTTTCCAGTTGGGTGACATTAAACCATTGCAGAGGAAGAGGGTGCAACAAGATGTCGCAATTACCAGTCAAACCATGAAAAACGCAGTAGAGAACACAATGGAAATATGCCATTTATATTTGTTTAATGTATCCACTCAAGGAACATAAGTATCCTCATCACTCCTCACCGACCTCACGTTTTCATCAGGCACTGTTTTCAGTCTGAAGCTTCAGTGAAACTTCAGGTGACATGCTTCATGATCTATTTGCTAGATCTGCATCAGACTATTATTATTACAGTAACTTTTGAACAAGCACATAGCGATTGTGCGTAAGTGAGAAAGTAAGCAGGGTATGAACTTGTTTCTCAAGCTCTCAAGGTTATTTGAATACAATACCTGTACCAAAGACTGTTTAAGAGCCTGTGCCAGTATCACCAACTTACAACTACCACATCCTGACCTCTTCAGGGCATCAGGCTTTTTACCCCACCTTCGAGGGTGGTGGTTCGTAACAGCTATTTTTGTTGCTTAACCTGGCCACTCCTGATCTGTTCTTTATTTGCCATAATCATTATTTCTCTCTAATCTGTCAGGATGCTGAACTCCCTACCATCTCTTCCCACTGCCCTCAATAAGTCTGGACTTACATAGAATATTTATTTATTTATTAAACACTTTTTACATACATATTACATACATAAAAAGCTGTTAAAAAAATCTAACAGAATGTACATACATATATGTATACATAAGTATATACAGTTTTTATATAGTTTTGTACTTTTTGCCTTGCTTTACCCTTTTTAATTCTCTTTTTTTTATTATTTGTTTTTCTCATTTATTAATGTCTGAACACTAGGGGTCTGAGAGAGACAGCCTTTCGATCCTCTGTATGTCCTGAACGTGCAGCAGGTTTGACAGTAAAGGTGACTTTGACTTTGAACCTTTATGGATGAAGTTAGAATATGAACATTTGTACTGTTGGTCAGGGTTTGCACAAGGGTTCTTCGAAAACTAAACACAACTGCAAGATAAAGACAATCTATAAACTGACTGCCTGTGTCACAAGTTCAATTTTACATTCCCAGTACTTCAAGCCACTGCAACCCACCAGAAACGGGTATCTGCTTCGGCTTAGTGTTTGTAACGTAAAGACCAATTTAAAGCCATTTATTCATTACAGTGCTAGTAAGCTCACTTAACCTCTAAACCTGTGGCGTGTTTGTCACCAAAACAGCAATAAATCAACCATAGGCTACTTTACCTTAGCTATCATGCATAGATATTGCAGAAAAAAGTAATTTTAACATTTAAAAAAGAATGTCTCATTACAAGTAGGCTATTCTGGGGTTCTGCATAATCTCCCAATATTAGTGTTTTTCCTGGTGATGGGGTTGAATTTTTTAAACCAGAGGTGCTACAACAGGTCAGGTATGCAGTCAGTTAGTGGGCCTCAATGAGCCGGTGGCTCTTCACCACCTTTTAAACACAGCACACACACAAACACTTTAATGGTCCTGAGAGGACAGTCCAGACCTACTTCTCCAAGATTCAGCATCACAGAAAAATGCTTTCAGGGACAGACATGTCTCTTTTTGAGTTGAAGTTACATTTCAGCAGACACAGAAAGTCCATTTCTACTGTAACTACTGTGGTTCAGTAGCAGCGGTACAGGGTAGCTGGGACCCATTCACTATCACTGTAAACACGGGGTTGCTCTCCTCCTCCACCACCACCTCCTCCTCCTTCTACCTGCACAGAGTCAAGAGAATGCTCTCACCGCTCTGCGAGGGTGATGCTCTGAATAAGCACACAAGAAACTGTTCTGAATGTGTGAACAATGCAGTTCAGGGGCAGAGTGTGCTCTGGGCTCCCAGAATGCCGGTTTATGCTCAACTAAGATGCTCAGTATTTCTCCCATGTGCTCTGTGCCCCCATTTTTTTTACTGCACCTTGCTGACTAACCTGCAAGAAAAAGACTTCTGCTGCTTTTTCAGTCGTGGTTCACCTGCACCATTACAGCAACAGCCAGGGTACTCACTGAAACTGTTAGAGGAAGCTCTTTACGTTCCTGATTTGATGAGAATAAGCAGAAGCAGATGTGGGCAGTTATCATGAGCTACCATGACTGAACACACAAAGAGAGAGAGGTGCCTACAGAAATCTAAATAAAGCGAGCTAGAAATAATTTTTTTAAAAATAAAGATAAGAAAAAGAGGAAATTGACTGGTGTTTGGCCAACATTAGCCTTTAAACTGAGCTTCCAAAATGGTGGCCCTCATTGCAAGTCACTCAGAGTTGGGAGGACAAACGAGACCCTGGGCCAGCTGCAGCGCAGTCAACTCAGGATCAAACACTTCCAAAAATGAGGCAAAGTTTCATCTCTTAAAAGTGGCTGTCGATTGCAATCTTAATTAAAAAGCTCCCCTCTCTCTTTGCCTGTCTGAGCCTGTGTCTCCTTGTGTATACATCGCTCCCTCTCTTCGTCTTTAGGAGTGACGGCCACATTTTGAGGACAAGCTGGAATGATTGATGGCTGAGATACTGGGAAATGAATTGCTGATAAAAGCTCTGGGCAGGAAAGGTTGGAGGGAAGTGAAGTCTGTGTGTGTGTGTGTGTGTGTATGCGCAGGGAAAAGCAGCTCAGAAAGCACGAGGCAATGACACGACGACACAAGCCAGACATTATCTGTGGCACGGCAGTTTCACACCTCTCGCAATGAAACATTCACACATTCTTACACACATCTCGCTCCTTCTGATGCGTGTGTGTCAAGGACTGACAGGGGAATAACATGACAAATCACAGTCTGATTAAATGTCACTGTGGGGTGTGACTCAAACACGCTGCACAGACACACAAGTCATCTTGACCATGTGAAACAAGTCTACCCACTTACGTGCCAAACTTCCTGTAGGTTTGTACAAGTTTTGCTGTAAACAAATATTGGATTCAGCCTCTGATAACAAAAGCACGTAATTGGTTCTTTGTCTGAGCCGTCGGTAAGCATTACTCAGGAATCACTCAGGCTTGGTGCTCATAAAATCACAGATATTCAAGCGCTTACTTTTGATCCAGGCCACAGTTGCATGTATTTAACCAGCAATAAAGCACAGAGGAGGTTATTACCTATACCTGACAGAGCAGTCGGAGACTGTACTCCAGGAAATCAAGTTTTAATGTGACTTGGAATCTCTCTGTTTTTTCTGTTTGAAGAAGCATTAACTAGGTGATATGTTTAACACCCTTCAAATACGTGCCTCCGGATTTCAATCTTCTCTATTTGGACTGTAAGAATCCCATTTGTGCAGAATTGACTGAGTGCTTTGGCTAAGGCTGCTTCATGCAGATGAGGGGGAGAGCAAAGAAAGAAACGGATAATAAAAAATCTGAGCCAAAAAAGCAGAAATGTGTGGGCATCACTGGCAAAAATTATTTGCGTCCCACTTTTTTTTGGCACCTCTTTAAGTGTAAATAGGTTGCGGCCATCTTTTGTTACCAAGGTGGTGGGAGGCAAATAAAACTCCCAAACAACTGTACAACTCCAGCAAAAGCCGGCATCAGCACAACTCTGGATGCTGACTAACAAATAGCAATGAGCCTCGAAAACAAACACACAACATACAACCTGTGCTTTCTTGTATTTCAACCAGAGAGCCGCGGCCCCACACAGCCCATCGAGAGACGGGGAAATGAGCGCGAATGATAGAATGGAGAGAAAATTAGAGAAGGAATGAGAGATAACAAGGTGTTTATGGAAGACGCCTCTCTGCTATGTCCCCCCCAGCTCACATTAGGATAAACAGAGCACTGAGCTGAAAGGAGCACACAGGGAAATGCTCCACTGATAATGGCCAAGATGGGAGACGATGATAGCAATCACCGTAACCACAATAATCACAGCCAATTCTCTGGGGACTTTTAAAGCATCTCAGTGGTGCACGTGCGAATGGAGGAGTGTGTTTTTGTACACGTGCATCCATAGTTTAGTGCATGTAATGGGCCCAGGAGAGGCATTGTTGCAGTAATGGAGCATTGTCGACCTCCCAGGTGAAACAACAGTGGAATGAGATGCTACCAGCACTATACAAACTAGTCAGCAATATTGCAGGTGAGCAGGAGAGGACAGCCACAAACAAACCCACAGCGGGCTGTTTCACTCGATTCTTACTGTAAACTGGAGAAAAATACTGTATTGATGAGTAGGGTCCAAATGATGGAGCAAAGAGAAACTGTTGCAAGTTTTTTAATGGAGCTACAAGAGTAACCTATAACCAATTATCCTTGAATGTTTTTTGTACCCTGGGAGACACAGATATTTAAAAGACTGTTGGGGATTGGCTCAAAAACTGACTACAAGTCACATGACTGCCCTCAGTCTGGGATCAACTGTGTATGTAGCATCTTATAATTCAACATGTGAGCTTCCAGTCTGCATTTTGAAGAGAGTTGATATCCTGCGGCTCTCATTGTCAGAGGCCTCTTTCTATGATCGTCTTTGGCTTGGATTTTGAATCACTGCAGACAGCAGCATCTGCCAAATGAATAACTACAAACATAAATGTAAATTCAGTTACAAATACTTGATCAGCAGGTTTTCAGTGCCTGAATATTTTCAGGAATTTTCTGTCAACTTCTACTGTTTATGGGGGAGACGGTGTTGCTTCCCAATGACTAATCTGATTCATTTAAGGGGTGGAGATAGCCAGATAGAGAAAATGAACTCTCATCAATTGGCAATAGGTGTCCACAGCTGCAGCACCATTAGAGCCACTGTTTACTCTAATGATAAGGCAAAACATAGGTAGAAAAAGATCTAGCATATAGGCAATTAGTAAAAATATTTCATCTATTTAGTTTATAGTATCTGGGAAACGCTGATAGAGGATGTGCTTCAGTGGACAGACCTCTATTGTATGTAAATGTGTAAAGACAAAATGAGGCTTTGTACATTGTCGATGAGATATTGACAGTCCAATATTTATGGTCATACAAAAAAATATTCTAAAAAGTTGTTTCAAACATACATAATTTTTCAAATATTTATTCTAAATGGGCAACATATCCCCGAGATACATAATGTAAAATGAAAAATTTCCTAATTCCTAATGAGATGTAAATTAACAGTGAGTTAATTCATAAGTTTTCTCACTTATATATATGCTCTTGCCCATTTAAGGGTTAACATTACAAAAAGCTTTTAAATATAATCCAAACTAAACTCTCATGTGGCTCTATTCGCATACTTAAAGACAGATAAATTATGCTCTAGTAGCAGCATTACACTGCTGGAAGTTGCTCCTCTGGGAGCAATGTGCATCAAATGGCTGAATGTACAAGTGATATAGGTCGGAGCCCATGTCATTCCCTCTCTGTGACTCTGTTGACTATTACACAAAGCGCACAGGCCATAAAATAATAATAAAAACATATTTCTCCTCCAATAAAGCCAGTGCTGTCCTTTGCTTTTACTGCATAACATCGATCTGAGTCACATTCTCAAGATCCTTCACTGTTGTTTTGTGGCAGTCTGTAGTGACATCTACATAAAAGAGCGATTGGGCACATTTCTCTACTTTCCCCTGCTTAACGGCCTCGTCCATCTTCTCCTCTCTTCTAATGACCCACCAGCCATCAGTAATCAAACAATTACCGGTCAGGCAGGGGAGTATTAAAACCGCCTGCCGGTTGTTTCTAGAGCTGTAATGCGGAGGACGTGTATGATCTGATAAGGCATCAGGCAGGCGTGTCCCCCAGTCCCACTGGGTGTCACCAACCCTGGCACAAAAGCCCTCATCTGTCCCCCGAGGAGATAAATACACCCCATCCTCCTTTCCTTTCAGTTGCGAATGAAAAGACAAGAAGTGAGACAGAACGTTCAACAGATACCCGCTATGAGCAGAGGGTCAAAGTCATAGCTCTGGTACCAAGAAAGGTTTTATTGCAGTAGTCAGGGCTCAGATCTCTTAAGATTGATCTCCTGTGGCCACAGGTAATGGCTGGTGGAAGGTAAAGAGAAGTTAAGCAGCTGTAGAAGACTGCTCATGGTGTGTTCAAGGTGGGCAGCGTACTATGTCTTTGTTCTGACTCAGTGGGAATGGATCTCACTCCAAGCTCAATTTAAATTTCCAATTTAAAATGTCATGTTGTATCTGGGACCATTTCAATAAAGAACAACCACAGCCTACAGCAAAGGCCTTTAATAAAACTGCACTCACCTGAAAACTTGAATACAGAGTAGCACAGTATTCACTTAATTAAAACAGTCATTAATTCTGATTTAATTCAGATTCAAAACCCATCAGTCATCAGCACTTAGTGACAGCTATGTAACAGATTTGCACAAACCAGCAGGTGACAATATGACTTGCTGATACAGTATACTGTATGTCAAATATTATTTTAATCATGCTTCCACTTCACACCAGCAAGGAAAGGTGTAATCTAGATAATTGAGCAGAGTTGTAAACATGTCAAATGTTGTCAAGTGCAGTCACATGGGAACACAAGGACACCTTGTTTAAAAGCAGCCTTGTTTGAAATGCACGTTAAACTAGCTTGTTATACACCTGTCTGACTTAGGTCTTCTCTCGTGCTTGTTTATGTCAAAGTGCACAACAATAAAGGAAATCACATATAAAGTGACACATTTTCTCATAAGTAATTAGGTATAAGTCAGTGTTCCAACATCAATGTGGGTTGACGTGGGAGTGAGAACAAGAATGACACAATTCTCTCAAGCTTAAGCAAGACTAGGGTGCCAGCATTGTGCTTCATTAGAAAATATGAAAACACATCTCTGCTCTCCAGCTGTTGACTCAAAAACCAGACCAGTTATGTGGGTGCAGACAAATTCACTGGAAAAAAACAAGGCACATATACACATCTACACACAAATTTTATCTCTATAGCTTGTAATTCCATCTCACACAGAGACATATTGTAGATCTCAGGCAATGAATCCATCCTCTCATTACTATCTGGGGAGAATAAATGGACCCGTGAACCCTTTTAGTTTTGTTCTGTTAACCATCTCCCTCATCATATTTAGATTATTTATACCCTGCTTTCCATTACAAAAAGCCTTTGCTCAAGCGCACACGCATACACACACATGCATGACCCAACACTCCAGCATTCCCTAGTCTTTGTTTGAAATGCTAACCAATCTTCAGCAGCTGTGCAGTTTCACAGAGCGAGCCCTGTGCCTTTCATGAGTGCTTTGTTGCAGCCACATCTAAGTCTGTTAACTTTCTTTTCTGTCAGTACATCCACGGTCAACAATACAATATGCTCAGCTGCTGCAAGCCCAAAAGAAAATGTCATTAAGAACACTTTTGAACACACTTTTGATGCATGCATACCATATAGGAGAGGATGCTGCAAGTCAGTGGAGCCAGCAGCAGTATCGGCCCCATATTGAAGAATTGTCATTTGAGGTGGCAGACTCCATTATGGATTCTGTGTAATGATGCTTGTCACTATGATATACTCTGTAAACACTGCTCCAGTCCAGATGCTGAATTTTAGCCTGCTGGTACAGCCCTGGCTGCTGTCCCCCCCCCCCCCCCATTCATGAAAAGGGTTATGGGTAGTGTAGTTTGTCAAGCACTGGAGCTTTTGTTCAGATGGCAGTGTGGACTAGGGGCTTTGAATGTAGATAGCGCTGTCTGGCTTTGGCAAAGTTCTCCCTGACTTTAGCTGGGATTACGATGCTCTCTGTGAAACAGACACCACAGTCGGAAATGCCACATCCCATAAGAAACGGCAGGCTGTCGGCCAAAGGCAGCGCACAATAACGCAGAGCAACTCAGACACACATAAACCCACACTCGCATTAACATTTCTTAAAAGCTCAGCAAAACAACACGACATGCAGCTGTCTCATTTTAAGCAGCGCTGACACCAATTGTGGAGCGCATCCCAGGAGATCACAATGCACTGACAAAAAAAATCTTCATACACCTTCCTGTGAATTTTCTATACAGCCTCTGATGCAGCTCTACTGTATGTCTCCAGGAGTTAAAGGCAGCGGGAGAAGGAGGAAGAGGAGAGACAAAAAGCAGGAGAGTGATGGTGCCGCACTGAGATGAAATGAAGCTCTTTTTGCAGCGGCGGCACTTTTCAGAGAGCTTCCTTTCATCAACTGATGCTGATCCCTCCTTTCCCCTCCTTTTTTTAAAGCAGTGGAACAATAACCCTTTTCATCATGAGGAGGAAGAAAAGGCAGAAATCCCACCATAATTATGGCTTGTCCACATGGGAATTGTTTCGCACTAAGCGCTCACAGTCGTCACTCTGTAGCCCCTAATTACTGTAGACCACATATCACATTTCCTTAATTCTCAAACCAGGCCATTTTCTATTTTTCCATTAATTCCATTATAAAAGGGAGGGCTGCTGAGTTTGGTGGTTCAATTGAGGAAAAGGAGGAGAACCACACGGTTTCACATTAACGCTCACAGCCGGCCAATTAGCCTAGCGGTCGTTTGCACGGTGGAGGCTTGCTCATTTGCTTCAGCACATTTCTGCTGTTTTGTCTCTCCCAAGAGATGACTGAGAGCAAGGACAGGACCCTTGTTTAACTGTATTTGATTAGTCCACTCCCTTAACAGGAATATCTGCTCCAATGCAAGGACAATGAAGCACTTCAGCATGTCACAGATAATGTTTTTTCTCGGCAGAAGTAAACACAAAAAATACTGGACTGCTTTCAGGTTTCTTGATAATATCGTCACAGAAAACTGTCAATTCCTTGTAAATTTCTTGCTGAACTTTAGTCCTACATCAGTCGCATCACATAGTCAGACTGTACAGAGAAAAAACTTGCCCATTTAGCTTCCAGTCATTTTAAATGTTCTCGCTTTGGAGTTTAAATTCGCCTTTGACTTCGCTCAGTGTAGATGTTTCCCTGCTCTGGCAGGTGTTTCATCTTTAATGAAAGATTGTTCCCAGTGTTCTAAAGATGTCAGAAAGAGGGCAAATACACCAAGCAGCTGACAACATTCTGTAGTGACGTGCTACTGGACTGGAAATGACGTGATTGGCTGTGTGTGAAGAGGGAGGGGAAGGGTGATAATTGTATTATGACTGTCGGAGTGTCGCCAAAACCCAAATGCGTACCGCTGCGTTGTTCCCGTGAGTTTATGTTGCACAAGCCACTGATGTACATTATTAAAAATGACAAGAGCCTTGTTGGTTCAATTTATGACATATCAATGTTGAGGCATTCACAAACACAATCAGGCACACATCAGCACTACATCTACACACAAACTCACAAACGGGGAGAAGATGCAGAGGCTCCAATGAATCTTTCTGATGTTAATCAACAGCCATAAAACTTTAACCAACATCTGTACAGCCTTCATAAACAGCACCATGGCAAATTTCTTTTCCTGTCACTGATGACAGGAGACAGATGACATCATTACAGTCCCACAGTAACCTAGTTATATTTGACTTTGAAGGCTGCATTAGCCACAAATTTGTGAGAGAGCCAAGAAAGAGCTACATAATGGGCTGCAGTGTATAACATGAAAGAAACTGTGAAGAGCATATTCACTGCTAATGTGCTCCTCTTTGTATTGTACAGACTCCACCACTCTTTCTGCCATACCTATACTCCTTTTATATTACTCTATGTTTCACTTCTATTCCCTCGCTGTCTTTTGTGTATTTCCTCTGGCACTGTCAGTCAGGCTTTATATAGCATTTGTACCTTTCCTCTTATGCTCCGTGTCCTGCACAGTGCTGGGAAGACAAGTACAGGCTATACAGACCCACAGTGCATTTCCAGAGCAGAAGCATTTGAATGTGTATTTGAATGTGATCTCAGATTTACTGCTCCCTGGACGAACCGCTGTCTTCATCTCTATCATCTCTCTATGTTGTAAGAATAGACTGCTGGGCCTGCTTGCTAACACTAGCATATGAATTACATTCATATTGGACAATTGTGCAGGTCACAGTTTAGTGACAACACCAAGTACCCATGCAGGAAGTGCTGTGCCATTTATCTAGAGAGGAAAGTGTAAGGGTATGGACTAGGGATGGGACGTTATATGATTCTATCAGCCATCGCAATAAAAAACACTGAATAAGTTGATTGTAGTGAATTTCCATCATCAACATAAATGTGAATGAGGATTATTGTTAATATTGTCACAAGTGACTTAAAGAAAGCTGTCTAGCTTGCCCACATACAGACCTGTATTGATTTGAGCCTGCATCTTTCCAGTCACTCCAAAATGCTAAGCCTGTCACCATTCATGAGGGCTCGGCTCGCCCATTGTATCCCCTACAACAGAAAGTTAAATTGGGTCCAACACCTCCAATTTGAGCTCCCATTTCCGAGACAACCATCCAGCTCTATTCGCTGAACTCCACATAAAATTAACAAATGTTACTGTCAGTTACTTAATGTGGCAAGTGTTGGTTTAGTTGCTGCTAATGCTGACATTTATCTATATGTTTGTTACATTATGATGCTGTTTTGGTTTTTGTAACATTAGCCAGGTAATATTAGCTATGTAGCTCCGCTGTCTCAGACCAGAGCAGAGCTGCGATCTCCGGCAAATTGACTGCAAGTTTTTCCTTTAACATTAACTGTAAAATTAATTTGGCCACAGCCCATAAGGAACCATTCAAATCATTCTAAGAGTTTAAAGAATATTTTCATGATTATCACAATGATATCTCTAATCAATGTTATTTTGGCCAGGGTAATCGAGACATTAAATTTTAATATCATCTCATGCCTTGTATCATTGCCTTGTATTGTCGTCATCACCATCTTTCCTTAACACCTACAATACTGTATATGCTAAACACAGATCACACAAATTACCTTATCTGTCCAACATTCAATATCAAAGTTCTGTCTGGAAATTAGGTTGCAGTGTCATTCCACACAAAAATATATCATGATACCACACGAGAATAAAGATAGTTTGTGTGATGCAATCGAAACACAATCCTCTAAAACAATAATGTGGCATTTTAGAGCTTAGAGCTCAGCAGGATAAACCTATATTCTGTAGTCTCCAAAGCTCTGCAATCACATATTTCACGATAGGAAAATAGACAAATTAGGTGCCATCAGCGCCATCACCTCTACTGCATAAAAATTTGATTCGTTTGCAGCTCATAAACGCTACAGTACCTATAAACTGAGGTGTGAAGGTGAGCTGTTTTTCCTTGGCTGTCGCACTGAGACAGTAGCCTGATAATTAGACTGCCATCCCTTCAGTTTTCAGTCAGACATTTTGTTCATGCCAGCTGTTTTCTGCTTGGACCGAGAGGTTGCTTTGCCTTAATCAAGTAGCGACAGACTATATCCACCTTTTTGACGTCACTTGCAGTAGACAAGGAGGCTGTGTGAGTGGTTGCTAGGAGCTCAGTGCATCACATCAATCAAAGACATATGTACATTTAAGTGTTGTTACTTGTGTAAATTGATTTACAGTAACCTGTGCAGAGATGCTGTTTTTAAAAAAGTATAAATGTGGGAGGTTATTCCGATGTCACAAACTAGACTAATAAAATGGTTGCTCATTGTGGTGAGTGTTTGTGTAATTGTCTTAGAGAAAAATCATATATCACTATACAGACCTGTAGTGTGTGATTTGTTCATTACACAAGCGAAGTGATCAAGGAGATACTACAGAGAGTTGGTTTCTTATCTTCTGCAAATCACGCCATCCAATTTGTGAAGGTATGCACAGTCACACTGAATACATTTCTGTTCTCTCTGTCCAAACTGCAATAAGGACCAGTATTTTTAACTGTGTATTCTGGAGAGCATTTTGAAAAGCACATTTTTAGAGGGAGGAATATGCTATCTTGGTGTGGATGCAAGGCCAAAATGGAGAGGCATGTTTTTTTTTTTTTTTTTTTTTTTTTCAAATTTATACTGATAAGCTTGCACTGCAAATCTAAGAGGTCTCACAATTCTGTGATGTACAGAATCTATATCCAATTATCACATTTCAGACCCGTTCTGTACAATGTATTCCCTTTCATGACTTCTTCTGTTTTGCTCTTGCCACATCTACTGCTTTCTCTTACAATCTTCTCTCATTTTCCCTCACTTCCTGCCTCTTTCTCTCTCTCTCTCTTTCAAACACACAAAAACACACACGCTCACTCATCTCTCTCATCACCTCTCCTCTTCACTCTGTCATCAGCGACCAGTCAAGGTCAGAGGTTTTTATTTTTAGTCGTCCAATAACAAAACAGCTTGTCCTGCCCGACACAGAAAGACACTTTGAGCGTGAGCATCCATCCCCGGGGCCCTGCAGCATTTAAAGTGAGAGCACGGCTGCCACCCCCCAGACACCCTCACAATCCTCATCACGTCACTGCTGCCACGGCCACAGTAGCCACAGTAATATAAACAACACAGCAGTGACCTAGCAGGGCATGCTATTTAAAAAACAAAAGCAGCAACTTTAACTGGGGCAAGTAAAGAGAATATTCCTGCTGCTTTACACTTGTAGCAAATTCAGACTTGCCTGTTGAATTTGGCAAATGTGAAACCAACTAAGCACGTAACCTAATTTCTGATCATTTACAAATTTGGCACTTAGACAAGTAAGAAAGGAATAGTTAAGCTTGTGAGGGAGAGGTGCTGTTACAAAACAAGAATATCTAGATTTAGCTGTAATTTACTGCTGAATGAAAATGAATCCAGACTGACTTCACCACAGACATAACCATCCATATTCCTGGTAATAATATTAAATTGAGATCAGAAATGAGCAGCATTGTTTGAATTAAAACTGTGTAAGAGGAACTTTGATACAGAATATGACTGGCATAAAACAGCACAGGGAAACAGTTAAAATGTGGGAGATGTTCTACTTCTGTAAAAAAGCACTTCATTGAGTCAGAATTTTATAGTCCACCTGAAAGTCCTTCTGTGTGCACTCTTCTAAAGCTGTGGTTCTCAATGGGTGGGATCCATTGTGAAGATGTCAGCATTTTTCAACCAAAGTGCTTGTCAGATGATGGAACAGCATATGTCCATACATTTGTAATTTTTTTTTCACCTGTCACACTATGAACGCCTTAGAGGAAAGATAAAACATTAAAGTTACCCCTATAGTCAAGTGTCCATCCAAATTTAGTACAAATTTTAACCAACTTTCCAGCAAACTGGTGAAAGAATATGCAAATGAATGTGGATGGATGTAATCACACTTTTTGATGGCAGACTTTTATGACTGTTTGGAATAGGCTAAAAGCTATAATCACGTGGTTAAATGACACATCATACACAAATGGCTCATGAGCACAGAGCCACCTTGAGTGGTTGCAAGATTAATCACAAATCAGTTGTTTGTACCACTCCAACATTAACTAGTGCTACCACATGAAGTAAAAGTGGTACAGTAGGCTGTTATATGCAGCAAAGTGCTAGTATGGCTTGAAACCTTGCTTGAACTTTTCAGCAAAACATAGGAATCTAAATAAGCCTTAATTACTTCCTTTTGCTCTTGAAATGCTTTTATCCACTTTTTTAAATGTATTTTTATTTAGTTTTTTGATGCAATGCGTTTGTATCTTGTATCATTGGCAATGACCTAAACTACTGTTTTAAGAAAACAAAGGATTATGTTTATGAATCGTTTGGCCAGGTTACTGTGTCATATTGGAACATTTGAATGTAAGCTCAAGGAAATTCGAAAGTCGAAAAGGCTCTTGAATGTAAGTTTATGATGGGGGATCCTTAGAACAATAGCAATACAAGAAAGTGTGTGTTTGTGTGTGTATGGACCTGCATTCTCTGGCTAATAAATTTCCACAGTCCTAAAATTGGTATAATATCAAACAGTAGTGGTCAAGGGGGGACAGAATCATTAAAAAAAACACCATGTCCATCCCCAAAAAAGCAGCAGTAATGGAGGTGGTGAAATTGTATGTCCAAGTAAACATGGGATTTTCCCCATCGAGGATTTCGTTCATATTGCACTTGTTGAGGGATTATTTTGTCTCTTAGCCCTACCGCTGAGCTAGGAGCTGAGAAAATCCCTCATATTCCACACAATCTGCTGTAACTCATCCTTACTCCAACTGCAAATAATACCTCCATCAACGGCTGAATCAGACAACTTAGACAAACAGCCCATAGCCAGTCATCTGGGCCTCGAGCCAGACAATCTTAAATGCTTCTCTGCTTCTCCTGCCTTCCTTCACAACTGAAAAGAGTTGACAAAATGAACACAATATTTCCAAGACCTATCCAGTTGCCTCTATCAATGGATCGTCAAGAGGAGTAGAGGAGGTTGGAAAAACTCCAGATTTACAAGTGTTTTTAGTTGCTCTGGACGAGCCAACAGACAGAGCGAGGAAGGTTTTTAAATATTCATCCTTTGTATTTTCTTCATAGCACCAACGGCAAGACAGAAGCTACATTTGTTTGCACTTTTCCTATTACAAACATTATGCTGAACACAGAAATGACAATTCCCCGCTGCCAATCCTCACCAAGTACAGTACTAAAATTGGAAACAATTAGCAAACAATCCACACCATCCATATCCATAACAAAAACTCACTTCTTTGCCCCTAAAAGGCAAAACATCCGGTTTCAGTGAGCTTTTTGTTTTTTTTCTGGTATGGGAGTGAGGGGAGCTCGTAACCACTTAAGCCTCATCCCAGATGTTAAGATAGAGGGGGAGACAAGAGTTGGCTGCTGAAAGATTAATAAATGCAGCTGAAAAGCAGGACAGAAAAGGCTTTTAGAGGTACTCGCCTCGATGGGGGTGGAAAGGCATTGATTTTCCTGTTGGAGCCATCGCTGTCGTTTGATAAGATGGTGCTCTGTAAGCGAAGCAAGCTTTTTCATGGTAACAGCCTCGGCCTTTCAGTGACCTGTGAGGTGTGCCTGTTAAGAACACGCAGGATATTTAGCAGCCTGGATCAAAAGCGCTTCCCTATCTGCCTTAATTTCAGGTCGCTTTTCTGGTCGTTGGCCAGATTTCAGGTGGACAGATCGATGGGGGAAAAAGTGACACCTAAGTGATAGATCGATGATATAGGTGGCGTCTCCAGGCAGCCGGCAGGAAAAGATTGTGCTTTTGTCTGTGTCTCATCCCGTGACATCACCACACTGATAAGAGCATCACGCCTTCCATTACGCAGATCAATAGCGATTTCAGGCAGGCTTTCTAAGTTTAACGGATGTCAGAAATGGGAATGATCTAGGGCTCGCTTATATGAAGAAGCAGTGTGTCACAAAGTGATTCATAGTATGATACACATCTAGGGGGGACAAGAGGACAAAAAGAGAGAAAAAAGCAGATGTAATCCAACCAGGAGGGAGATGGTCATGGACAGACACCGATAGAGATTTACAGCACCCAGAGAGTGATATATAAAGTGTAAACAAGCGACAGATTGCCTGCCACACACACACGGCTGCATTCCAATCCCGTGGAGCCGGCCCGTTGCCCCTGGCAGCCAGTACTGGTAATGGCACTGCACTGGCTCAAAAGGAGTGAAGCATGGTGGTCGCCAAGTGATAAGCCATGCATGCAGTAGAGTTGAATGTGGCAGAGTCAGGCTGCAGGGCTGAGAAATTAGCGCACACACTGGGTAGGACACATTTTCATTGCAGTTATATAGTGAGGTGATAGTTGATATGTCTGGTACTTATCCTCTTTCAGTGGAGAGTTTTTGTCACATGACTAGCTACTTGCTGCTTCAGCTCTCAGCACTCTCCCTTCATCATTTTCAGCCACAACAGGCAGCTGTTTTCTGCTGAAAAGCTCTAAAAAAAATTCACTCTACACTACCCTCTCAGTACTAAACATTAGACACTGCCATCAACTTGCTGGCAAACACAACAGAGCATTTAGCAGCTGAAGAACCAAATATTTCTCTCAGGAGTTGGTAGAGACCAAAAACAGAGCTAGAAGAGAGTGAATATTGGACTGTGTCGTATAACTGCTGGCTGTGTAAATGAGGAACTGTTTGCTAACAAGTTCAGCATATCAACTAAAAAACTAATATGTCAGTATTGTGATTGTGTACATTTCTGCTGAGTCCAAGTGGGAAAAAAATCAGTTACTGCAGTTTTAATGACAAAACTGAAATTCCTTTCATTGGCTCGACAACTGTAATGTCATCTGCACCTGCTTCAAGTCCAACTGGTCCAGAACTCTGCTGCAAAGTTTTTAATTAAAGTACAGATCACATATTACTCCAGTTTTAGCTTCCTCCATCGGCTCTATGTCACATTTAGGATTGATTTTACGTTCACATTGAAGACATTACACGCATTATTATCTCTGTATTTATGGTAAAGGACTTGCTGGGCCCTCTGATCACTGGAAAGAGCCTCAGGTTTTTAGAGCAGGGACTTGTGCCAGAAGGCAAATCAGTGCACCACTTAGAATTTGTGGGATGTACTTTACATTTACTTGTCCTAGTTGTTGTTGTGTCTTTTCTGTCTCCTCAGTCTCTGGTTGCCTTCTTACACTATAGGTGAAAAGATTTTTTGTACTGTACTTAAGGACACTGAATATTACCCTGAAATATCTGCTGTCAGCAACCTCAGATTAAAAAAAAGGAGTATCAGCCTTGAAAAACCTGCACTGGCTGAACCCTAGGGCAAGCAAATACACACATATCATCCAAAACACAACTCTCACACACACATATACACACACTTCCATCCTGCGTCCATTCACCCATGTAACTTTATGGACACCTTCCTGTCCATAAACCCAGGAGATGGAATGGAGAGGACAGAGAATGACTCGGAGAGAATTGGCCCAGTAAAACACTGCACCCTAATCTTTTGCTACCAGCTCAAATCCTCTCCGCTATTAAATGCCCTCTTTCCCCTCTCGGTGGCATTTTTATTAACTGTATTTGTTCAGTGAGACCTTGAATTCTCTCCACTTTGGCCATGACATTGGCAGAGGGGAAATCATGACCCATGGTGTGAAACTGGGGATCATAATAACTTTAATTCACCACATAAAGAGTTTCCATTCTGTTGTAAACAATGAAGCCCTGTGCTTATAGGGAGTGGGTTTAAAACAAGGCAGCAGAGTGGGAGAGGAAGACAGAGATATACAGAGAGAGGAGAGGACAGACAGAAAGATCAGAGGAGTGGAAATGAAATTTTCACATGCACACATTTTAAAACTGTGAGTGTTTGCATATCTGGGTGTCAGACATTATAAGTATGATTATTCCTTCATTCCCTTTGCTGTCCCACACTGTATGAGCCAATTGCTTTCACATCAAAAGGCATCTGCTCTCTACAGTGTCACAGAGCGAAGGTTTTTAATCCCCTACCCACTGCGTCTGTGTCTTGACGCTGCTAACCATACCTCTGTATTTCATCATACAGCTTTAGAGACTCGGGAGAATACGGAACAGACAAAAACAACTTTGAATGTAAGAAGAGCTAACAAAGCCAGGGGTTTTTACTGAGGGCTCAGTTGCAGCAGCTGGGAGTGGCATGGCACACTTGAAAACAAAGGTAATCCAACTGCCCCCCCATTGGGAACAGAAACCTTGCTTTAAGAACAGTAGCAAACAGAATAAAACAGCCGTGCCCTACTTCAATTTCCATCTGTATTTTATGTAACAAGACTTTTTTAATATTTCATGTCTGTTCTTCACCTTCAACATAAGTTCAGACAGATGTAGTTATTCTTGTTCAAACTTATTATCTGCTGTAGTCTGAGTCTGTTGCCTTGTTAACTGTGCATATGTTGTTTTGATCTTAAACAATGTGTACAATCTCAGTCCACTCCTTTTAACACACACAACTTTATCATTTTGCTGTTTTGACAATATCTAACAATGAGGTTTGATTTTCAAGTCAAAGGTTTTGGACCTTTACACGTGCAAATCGTTTTTGTAATCACGACCTGGAGTTTCTATGACTTTGCATTTGTTTTTACATTATTATTGTTACATTGCTGCTCTTTCCCACTGTGATCTCTGCTCAGGTCAACAGCATTTTGGATCAGGTCTTTCATGGGTCCATTTCAGATCAAGTGCAAAATTCTATTCATGACAATGTGTACCAACAAACCAACATGTGTGTTAACAACTGCAACTCTACTGTCAACCATGTCAGCATAATTACTAGAATTTAAACCACAGTTCGTTTTTACACCACCATTGGCAGGTCTATTTTTATTTGGAAAAACAAGCTAATCGTTTCTTAAAGAGTAAACTTATGCTCATTAGTTTGTTATAAGATATCCAGAGGAGAAGACTATGTGACTTTTGCTGAACAGCAGCTGCTGAGGCCAAAAGTAGCAATTATGGAAAAATACAAAATGTTAAAACAAACTATAGCTGTAGCAAATGTCACAAAATCTGTTAACTGACTTAGTAATAGCAGTTACCCAGTAAAATCTAATCTACAGATGGCAAACATTAGCGTACACAGATGAGAGGTCTTGCCCAAAGTACCTGCCCCAGTGCTGTATCTTTGCTTTTGGACAAGCCACTTGTGCAAATGTCACTGTTGGGTCTACCTGGATTTCATTTGGTGCAGTGACAGTTTCCAATTCTCAGCCCTGAAACTTTAAAAGTTTGAAACTATACAGTATATTGATATAACACAATTTTTTAAAAAGAAAAAAAGGGAATCCATATCACTTGGAGTACATTCCTTTGTAGTTTCTCATTTCAGGACAACAACAAAAGTGTGGAATAGTGGAAACATTGTACTAGACAGTTGGAAAAACAATAATGTACATATAAAATTAGTCCATGCCCTGGTGCATGCTGGAAAATCCTAGCGTGTATCAGTATATTGTCTTAAACTCACCGTCTGTGGTGTTAGTCTTAATTTTTCCCCAATGCTGCATTTGTCCACAAAAAGTAACTCTACATTAACATTTCTTGGACGAGAAAAGAGAAATGCTTGACCATATACAGCAAGACGGGAGCATTTCTGTATGTAAATCAGCCTGCACGTGCACAAGTGGATGCAGAACAAGTGAGATTTATTACTGCTCGCTGCGTATGGATATGAATACCAAGAACACTTTGCAAAACAGCAAAGTCCACTGACAGCTACAGATGGTAAATGTCAACACAAGAAAAAGAAGAGGAAAGAGTTCTGTTTCTGTTTATTCAAAATAGGCCCGACATAAAATTCTAAACATTTATTTAAATGAAAATGCAACAGATAGAATCTTTAAATGTGATTCGACGAAATATCCATCCAATTTGCTCAACCTTCTCCCAAATCCTGCTTTTTCTCCTTCTCTCTCTTTTCTTCTGGCCTCAGTGTGTCCGTTCTATTTCAATTTCAACCTGTCACTCAGTCGTTCGCCTATTCTCTGCTGGTGACTCTCCTGCCCTCTTGCAACAGTCTGTCACAGATTTCCATCAATTTTTTTTTCAGCATCTGCATATAAACCTGCTTCCCCTCCCGCAGTGCTGGAAATGGAGAGAAAGTGGCAAAGGCGTGATTATGATGTCAATTCATAAACACCGCACCCTGAGAGACTGCATGGATGAAAGCACCAATGCCACTGGAAAATTACCCACCCGGCCAGGGACAAGTCATTTGCTGCACCAGAACAAACATTCAGAAACCGAGCATATACACACAAAAAGAAAAGGTACAAACTGTAGGTAGGTAAATAAGAGGAAGTGGAGAGTGAAAAAAAGATGGGGACAACTTAGAGATGGAGAAGCGCCTCAGGACATGACATGTGTCTTCATGCAAGTGTGTATAAATGTGTAAATGTGTGTTTGCACCCCTCCACAGGTGTTCAGCCCTCTTGGCTATAGGCAGCAGGAGACAACTGTCACTATTCAGACAGATTTAGAGAGGCTCACCAGGACAGAGAGAGAGACTCAGAGGGCAGAGAATAGCAGGGCTGGGTGTTTCTCTGTCTCTCTCTCTCTCTCAAACACACACACACGTGCAGAACACACACATACACAAAGAAAGCCATTTCATATGTTCTTGAGCATCAGGTGGCCTACACTCGAACACTTGAAATTCCCACCTGGGAAATGCCACACAACTAGATATAATCTATTTGTTTGGGGACCCACGGCATAGCATAAGAGGAGAAGATTCACTGATATTTAAATGGTGCATGTGTGTGTATCGGCGTGTGTGTGTGTGTGTGAGAGGAAGAGAAGAAGAAGGCTGGCAGCTGTGTGTATTCAGAAACAAAAGTGTGATTTTGGGATGTGTGAAGGATCAGAATGTTGATATTTCTTTGCATTTATGAAGCAGAGATGGATTGTTTCATATCTTCTGAACAGATTGTAGTATGACTCATGAGAAACTTAGAATAAATGGTGATATGAGAACCACAATTGTTAGCAGTTTCAGGAAAATGTTGAGGTTGGGATATTAACATTGTTATTCCATTGTTTTATTTTTACACATGTAGTCAGGTGGGGCAAGTGGGTGAAATTTTAGTGAATGCAGCAAACTACAGCTGGCTTTTAATCACTGGTAAAACAGAACTAATAAATTCCTGTCAATGATTACATCTCACAACTGATGACTGAGTGGCAATGTTCTACATACAGTACAGGGATAACTGGAGCAGAAGCCTGGTGTGGAACAAGGCTGTAACATGTGGTTGTTCTAATTAGTGCATCTGAGTGCAACCCATGCTGCCTAATCTAAACTACACTGTAAATTTAAGTTGTTCACTGCCTCACCTGGTGACAGCAGTAATTGCATTTGCAAGTCATGATAAGCCTTATCTTTATCATAATTTCCCATCTCTCACGTTAAATACAACACTTCACTTCTTTTTATTGACCATTTTGTGTCATTATTATCCCTATATGCAGTGCCCATTCAAAATGTCAGTAGATAATTGCTTAGCCTGTGTTTGTCAGAATCTTAGCATGAGAGTACCTGTTAAAGAAACATACTGAATGTACCGCCCGGGGGGCAGTGGGCAGGATCCCGTAATGTAAATGTTAGCCAGGCGTTAATAACAGTTTACAAATCTGTGCAATAAACTGTACACTTGGTTCATAGTCCATGCCCTCAGATCCATGCGCTCAAACAACAACTAAGCACAGTAAATTACACAATGAAAGCTGTGAAACATCCAGTGCAAAACACAATATAGTTCAAGGTTGAGTTCCGCTTTTCTTAAAACATTGGCATGTACGCTGTAAATTGGTGCTCCACTGCCCATTACTGCTATGCTTGTACCGTATAATCTGGAATGTCATCTTTGATAACTGAATTACTTAGAGAACTAGGAGAAGTTAAAGAGTAGTGTCTTACCAAAGTATGAAACTAGCCACTCCAAGGAGCTTCTCCAGTGAGCAACATTATGCACTGATAGGACAAGAAAAGTCAATACAAACAGGAGAAAGCGTGTTCAACTTTGTAAATATTAACCAGGGTAGTGTTGGAAATAATAAATTTATATTCCCTTAATGTATAAAGAAGAAAAACACTAAGATCATTATATGTACAGAAAAACAAAAGAGAAAATCTTAGAGGAAGACATCCAAGTGTTTCCCACTTTGGAGCTATATATTATTTTAATACTTGATCTCTTTTAAATATTAAGGTTCTGTGTGTAGTAATTTGTGTTCATCTTAAGTAAATTTTATTTTGATAAGCTCGTGCTCCATGTCATAAGAGGATGTTGATATTTTAGCTCTCTGGTGAATGTCACTGTGTTTTATTTTCTCTTTGGCTTTTTCTCAAGAGGACAAACATGTTGGAAGTGATTTTTTCCCCAATCAGCCTTTCCTCTTTCACCATCTGTCGTGAGTAACTATGGAGCTTTAGTACTGGTTGCACTTGATTTGATTCTACAAAGTCAGTTTTCCTATTAAAACTAGAGCCTGTTGATGTTTTTAGTCTGTTATCAATGGCAGAAACTTAAGAAAATTTTAAAAACCTAAAGACAACATAGTAATATTCATTTAAAATAAATAAAAAATAATAGGAATGATGACTTAAAAGCTTGTGCTGATTAATGACATGTTAAAATGCTATGTTTATTTAAAAAGTTGATTTGGAGTTCAGTAGTGAACTTTTCCACAGACAGAGGTGCAGCAGTGCGGCTTGTTATGCAGCAGAAAGCGGCCTCTCGTCTCGGGGTGTTCCCTGGCCAAGAGCTCGGTGTGGGGCCCCTCCACTCTCAGAGACAGATGTTAGGGCTGGGCTCGGCCATCCACTCTCACCGTAATGAGAACTCAAGGGGACCTGGGCCCACACACACACACACACACACATGCACATGCATGGACACATCTAAAACACCACACATGCCTTTTCACATGCACACATGAGCAACAAAAGCGCACACATATATAACCTCAACACAACATAAGAACCAAAGAGTGAGAGAGGCAGGGGTGGATTCATGATTTAATAATGATGAAAAAATGAGTGACCTTCACACACACACATACACACACACTGGCATCCATGTTAACATACAGTGTATCCAAGTGACAAGATATTCAAATAGAGGGCATGGAGAGTGAAGGGAAGGTGAGAGGGGCAGACAGAAAGGGCTTGAGAGAGTGTGTGTATGTCTCCTACCAACCATTTTTGAGTGTTTAATGAATGAATATTGCACCTTAATTATTCACCACCCTATTATTAGCTTCTAGCCTGTCATGTCCGAACTTGTTCTAGAGAATGCAAGTGTGTAACGGAGAATAAATTATGATTAAAATATGTGTTTTCAGCACACTTCTTGTTTGCATGTATGAGTCTACATATGTTTGTGATTTTATGTATATGCATGGCGATACATTAAGGTATGCATAGAATCTGTGCGTGTGCCGAATGTTTATACATGTTATTGTCTGTGTTATTGCTCAACTCTCAGTCTCTTCAGAATTAGACTTCAGCCTTGGTAAAACAGCCAACAACAAAGTCAACAAAAGCTACTCTGGTGCTGAACTAAAACAAGCCAGAATCAAATTTTAGCTTTTAAATGGCCTATTGTGCCTTTCCAGGAGGAGAATCTCACAAGGTCCTGGTGAAAGAGGCAGGGGACACAGAAGAAAGGAGACAGATCCTGAGGAAGGAAGAACAGTGTGATAAGACCTGAAAGCTAAGCCTGGCCATGATGATACCTCCACACTAATACCGCGCTGGAAGCCCAGCAAGATCATGGAAAAAACACGAGGACTGAGAGGACAGACTGAAAAAAGAGGGACAGATTGAATTTGTGATATTATTGGCTAAAGGTGAACAAAGACAACAAAGGAAAAGACATGTGGATGAGGATAAGATGGAGGAGAATCCAGACAGGATGAACTGGGAGGGGGTGAGAGGATGCAAGCAGATGGGGAGGAGCAGGTACACAGTAGATCCTCCTCCAGTACCATGGGGGGCTGCTACAGCAGGCATGCTGTCTGTTGCTGACAGAGCAAGGATGGTGATACAAACAGGACACAATAGGAGCTGACAGCAGCTACAGTGTGACAACTGGTCTAAATCACAATAAACAGCATGTGGAGACATGCAGGTTTGAAAAACAATCAACTTGTGACAAATTGTACATTTGCTAACTACTACAGTCTGTTGGAAGCTATGAGCTGACAGTTGCTCAGTGCTCTCTCTCTCTCTCTCTCTCTCTCTCTCTTCTTTTTCTTCCTGGGGAGGGAGATGGGAGCACCTTGGTGATTTTTCCCAAAACACACAGGGACAAATGAGGCCCTGAGTGTCCCGTTAAAAATGAAACAACCCAGCAGAGAGTTCACGTCCCTCAGGATTTGACCTAGACGCAGGTAAACACACACACACATACACATGCACCGACAAACCTATACACACACAGGTTTGGGCATGCAATTACTGAGCCTGTGCAACAGCCACAGGGAACTGGGGTGCACCTTTACAGAGGGGAGAGAAGGAGCTCACAATCTGTGAGTGTGTGTGTGTGTGTGTGTGTGTGTGTGTGTGTGTGTCAGTGGCCCAGTTACAGCGGAAGGATAAAATTGCTGCATCCGTGACAGGCCGTCTACACAAAGCTGGTTCCACCTGTTCATTTCCAATGCTCCACCTGTGCGTGAGTGTGTGCATGTGTGTTTGTGTTCAGGCATTTGTGTGTATGTGTGGGCAATCAATACAGATGTCTTAAAATGAGGGACACTATATTACATGGACATATTTCAAGTTTTGAGCCTTTTGCTCGTCATAAGTCATAACACACACACACACACTACGTCATGAACTCTCCTCCACAATGCTTAGGATTCACTTGGATCTGACTAATCCTAATTCTATAGCAGGTTGAAAATATGGCCGAGCAGCCGGTATCATGAGACTTGTTGGCTACAACTCAATACACTTCAGACTGTTGGAACCTATTTGTTTTAGATGCTTCTGGTTCTAGCGGCTTGGAGGCCCCTGAGTACTAGGAGAGTCCATGGTCAGACAAGAGAACACACACACACGTGTTGTATGTTCTAATCAGTGCTGGGTTTAAAGCCATGAAAACTTTCAGGGTTTGAGTATACTCCCACAATTTTAACACTGCTTAATACTTGTAGTCTTTCATCTCCAACTAATGATAAATTGCACTTGAGGCAATTTATCAGACAACTCCCTGTTATTAACACAACTGTTGCAGTAACCTTGAGGCCACTCCCAAACACACTCCTGACAAAATCAATGCCTCTTCAACAGTCAAAAATAACATTACATTTGATCCAATATTCCTTCAAGTACAATTGGTGCAAAGAAATCAATAAGCAGAAAAGTGTGTGTTCCTCATGAGTAATCATGCACAATAGCTGATTATAAAAACAGCTTTTCGGACCTTAAAATTAGGAGGAATTTCACATCATCCAGGTTCACATAACAATTATGTCTACTGTGTAAGAGGACCAACAAACAGCGCTGCTGCGTTACCATTGGTGCTGCACATTTCCTGGCCATTTGCAAATCCATCATCCATCGTGCTGCTCACCTTATCATAGCAATGACAGGCTGTCAGGTCCTGGTGTGCCGCATCACCACCCTAGCAATATTCACACACTGGTGGCATGCAAATGCCCATACATGGTACGAGCTAATGGAAGAGCAATCTTCCAGTAGCTCCGCTTTCAGCACAATGGATGATGTCCACGGCTGCTGTTTCTTGCTGAGTGGCATTAGCTCATTCAGGACCAAGGACAATTGAGCATTCGCCTGTGTCTGTATGTATAACTCGCCTGTTGTCTTGCAATTTTCAGTGAGGTACAATATTTCTAAAGGTGGATAAAACAGCACTCTCCGCCATCAAAACAACAGCAGTGATGCTGTTTCAAAGCAACTATTGTAATCTAGGCGCATCAGCCCATATTAAATATACTTTCGGCATGAAAATAAGAGTATTAAGCAAGACTAAATGTTTGGCACCAAGCTCTTTTTGCCTAAGACATACATAATGATATATTTCAGAACATGAAAAAAGTATATTGGTTTGATAATAGCTGACAGAGATAATGTAGGTAAGCAGACATAAGCCAGCAGGCCTTGTCTCCAATCACTACCCATCATAACCACCACAGAAGGGTGACAGACTTTGCCTTAGCATCTGCTGGCCCGTGGACTAATGCCAGGGTGCTGACTTTGGTACTGTAACTCACACACAACCAACACTAAATAACATGCCTTTTATCGGGGCCGACATATCTGTGGACCTCCTGCTGATGGAGCTTTAACTGTAGAAAAAGCCCTGAGCGCTATGAGAGTCTAATGCATCTGAAGTGTGAAAAAAATGTTTGGGGTGGTTATGTGTCCATAGGAAATAGCAAATATGTTTATTCATTTGTTTGTGTGCGTGCAGGAATGTTGGGTGTATAGATATAAGCTCTTATGGCGCTATCAGCCTGTAAGTGGCTACAACATAGGATGACAACCTGTATGTGGAAATGGACGGATTAATTGAAATTGGGCGAATGGAGGAACAGACACTAGTGATGAGCACTTAACACAATCATCAAGAGCAAATTCACACAGGGACTGCTTGTGTAAATGTGTATTTGTGTGGTGTCTGCTTGTCTGTGTGTGTTTGTGTTTTGTGTCCAGGCTTTGAGATGTAGACTAATGAAGAAAATAACAATTACCGCTTGATTAATATGTGTGCCGGCAGCTAGCACCTGTGGATAATCATAGTACTTAAAACCATTAGCAAATACATGGCGCCAACAGTTTTAATGGGGTTGTGTGTGCAGACTGACAATGAAGAGCATGTGTTGCTAGCACGGTGCTAGTGAGCAACTAATATTTCATCACAGGCCTTTGACCTGAATACGGAGGTGTCCTTAACGGTGACACCGCATGTACTTGCACTAGCTGTAACATGCTGTGTGCCCAGCGAGCAAACAAGCAGAATAGCAACAAAGGAAACAACAGGCGTTGGTTTGTTGTCTCCACATTATTAGCACACGATGAGCAGAAAGCCAAGACCATGTTAAGGCCTTAAAGTCAGTCATCATTTTACAGGTTGCTTCCACTGGCATGATTTAACTAACCGCGGCTTGACATTTTAGAATCGCTGGCAGATTCAAAAGACGTGTTATCATTCTTATGTCTGTATACTGACTCTGCTTGAGCCAGCAGTCAATTAGCATAACTTAGCTTAAGAACTTGACAAAAGGAAATAGCTAGCCAAAATCTGCCTGTCAGTGCCTGTAAAGCAATAATGAACATACATCTCACAGTGTAAAGGGGTTTGAGGAGTTATTTTGGCTGGCCGAGGTAGCCCCAATAGTTGCTAAAATGTTGAACTATTCCTTTAACTCTAGCAGGCCAGTTTGATCAAAAATAGGATGATGTATGTCACAAAATATTTTATACTGAAAATTACATCAGGATTGATTTGTCAGGGTTGGTTAAATCAATTTTAGAGTGATAGGACCTCTAG
Source organism: Lates japonicus (assembly GCA_033238685.1). NCBI lineage: Eukaryota > Metazoa > Chordata > Actinopteri > Centropomidae > Lates > Lates japonicus. The sequence continues at coordinate 2,261,547 of BRZM01000015.1, read as the reverse complement.
TTAATAATAGTTTCTTTCTTGCCTCTCATAGGCTTCACTGCAAACCTGGACAGGATAACAAATGGATGGATAGATGATTATTTCCATTAAAACTAGGAAGCTTGAGCAATATCAACAATATACATACCAGTCACACAAAGTGAATGCCAACATTCAAAGCAGAGGCGTCTATAGTAAGTCTGCCTCTCAACTCAGAGAGCTCCTCTTGTCAAGTGGTTATGAGTCACAGAGACAGAGATCTGTCCCTCTCTCTCACTCGTCCTCTAATTCTCTATCTCCTCCCTCTGATCATTCCTCTGAGTCCAGCCAGACCCAGCTGGTGGAGAGAGGACAGGTCAGACACTTATCCGTCTAACCCTTTGTTACTCGTGTGTGTGTGTGTGTGTGTGCGTATGTACACGTACATATCTTTGTGTGCATGTGTGTCTCACTATGTGTCATCATCATGAAAAACAGAGGAGGCCAAGTGGACTAAACTAGAAATGTAAGTGATTGGAAAACAGGACAAATGGATGAGAGGGACTGAAGTGGGCAGAAGGGTCCACTTAGAAATCCTAGAGCTCTGAGGCTGTGTGTAACTGATGTCTGGCTGCATGTACTGCAGGGCGCGAGAGCAAATCAGCGAGGGCAAAAGTCTGGCAAGGCACTTAAAACATCTAACAAACCCAGTTATCCTGAATAGAGTGAGCTAAGTGTGGCACTGCAGTGATAACTTATATACATGCTGCGACGCAATTGGATACATTATGAGCCCAGCCATCTGGTGAGTCTAAGTGAACTATGCCATATTTCTGACCACCAAAACTGACAAAGTTACTTTAGAAGAAGAAATAATATACAATAATAGTATGTGCATAAGCCTGTTTCAATACATTCCGTGGCCATTAGATTTTGTTATTAACTTTCGCCTGGGGACAACTGTAGAGATAACTGTGACAGCACAGTATGTAGACAACTCATCCTCATACTTTTAGTTGGGGTCTGTGTTTTCATGGTTTGGGTTCAGGCCCTTTGTTTAAATTCTGGAAATCATAAGTGATATTTCAGAGTGCTTTTAACTTCATAGTAGCACTTGTCCATGCGGCAATCCCATCCAACACCTTGAGATGGAATTGGAAACAGCGAGCTGTGTCTTGAGGTCCAAAATCAGTGTCTGACCTCACTATGTTCGCGCCAGCTGATAATCCAGTAGCAGGTTCAAAAATGCCAGAAGAGAGCTTTCCACAAGGCGAGCTGTTATGTCTCATGGGAGATTAATCTCATGGTTTGGACATTCAGATGTTCCAGCAGAACAGCAAAGTTATAGTATTCAGGTGTCTACATGCTTTTGGTGAGTGTAATAGATTTCAAATGACATTGAATTCCTGGTAATTCAATACCTCCAGGAGTTTATGCTACAGCCTTACTCAGTCTGGTATTACAAGTGACTTATGGAGCTAACGTTACATACACTTTGTTTCACCAATTAATGACTTCTCCACTTGTGCTCTTGCTATACTAAGTTTCAGCATTTACCATTATCAGACTGCTCCACCTAAAAACACACCATTATTGATCAATTCAGTCATTCAGGGTGTTTCTGCTACAGCCTTATGTATGGTGGCTAATGTTAGCTAACTTAAACATCTGTGTTAAAAATAATACAGTTTGCCAACTTTGTGACTTTCTCTGCGATGGACTGGTGATCTGCTCAGGGTGTACCCAGCATCAGCTGAGATGGTTATCCCCTGTTTATATGGATATGCAGTAGATAGTGGATGGATGGAAGCAATGACTTTTCTCTTTAATGTAACACTGATATACACAGTTTTAGCAACTCTTATTATTTACAGATTTAGCATCAGATATTTGCCACTTATAGTGTGACCACTGTTCAGCGAAAGCAGACTCGCAAACGATAAACTGAAGCACTTCTTTGTTGGGTTTGATGATGTAAAGTGCTAAGAAAAGAATATTTGAACATCTACAATTCCATGACAACTGGGCAAGAAATGTATGCAAGATCTGAAGATTGTATGTGATGTAAGCTTCAAAAGTATTCTTAAATATGGTGAATCTATTCAATGTTAATATTTCTCTTTCCTTTCCCCAAATACTCCAATCTCGAACCCTGGAGATACTAACTTAATTCTGCAAAACCCACTCTGTCCAGGTCTCTGATCAAATAAACTCTCTCTCTCTCTCTCTCTCTCTTTCACATTTTGTAGGGCAAATCAATGGGCCTTAGCTGTGTGAATATCTGCTGCCAAGTATGGTCAGCCGTAACCACTCAAAGACACCAGAAAGGAAAAAAAAGGGAAGAAAAGGAAGAGAGAGATGAAACACCACTCACTGTGCAGTGCAGCCAGTCAGTCAGCTGGTGCTACACTGACTCCACTCCTTACCACCATCCTCCCCCCTCCCTCCTTCTTCCACATCTAAAAAGACAATAGAGTTGGCAGAGACGAAAATACAGGAGAACAAAAGGAGTCAGATACTGTATATAGTGTAAAGATGGAGGAAGACGTTAGTGCATAGGCCATGGTGGAATACCTTAGATAAACACACTACACTAAGATCTGATAATAGCTTTCAGGGACAAAACTCTCTTTCATTTGTGATTTTCTGTGTATGTCTAGGAGGAGACAACAAACACCCACTCAGCGCCACACTCATCTGATACTTAACACTGAGGCAGAGAGGAAAAGGCCTGATTTCTCATTAGCAATAAAAACAGCGTTTCTTCACTAAATGTTCAACATGGTGTAAGGAGCTGTGTGATACTCAAGTCACTGGGCTCGCTGCAGATCAGTAATCACAGGATCACAGCAGCCCTCAGTCTCCTCCTCATTTGAAGACAATAGCTTAAACTTATCCACCCTGCCTCTATCTTTTGTCTCTGATGGCTGTAGAACTGCGCTGGGATCAGTGCCCTGGCACTTCTCTATCGCCACAGTCAATAAACCCTCCTACTGGTCAAACGGCACAGGGCTGTGCAGAGATCAGCGGAGCTTTGAAAACAGAGGACAAAGCAAGTGTTTGTAAAAAAAAAAAAAATCTGTGATGCTCCTCCATGTCGCTGAGCCCTACCTCCCCTGGCCGCGGCAGGCCGGGCAGGATTTGTGCCGCATCCAGTGTCACAGCCTCGTTGGAGGATTTATAGAGTGCTCCCATAATGCACTTCCTCTCTCCAAAGGGAGGGACATAAATCTGCCTCTGTTTTTTTGTCACCCCCCTTTTTTATTTGCTAATGGGATCCTCAAGTGACTATCCTCTTGGCTTTCTTTATCCTTCGTATTCAAAAGCAGCAGCTTGCGCATACAGCCACACATACAGAAGCCTTATATAGAAAACCATAGATTATAAGACCTGTGTCAATCAACTTCACAGCAGGTATCAGACTGAAGCTACAGCCTAAAGCTTGTTACCGTGAGGCCTTTTCCAAAGGCCTGTTTCTGACAGAAAAAATTGTAGTGTGTTTATCTGGATATAATAAAGCAGCAAAAAGGTTCCACCAACAAGAAGACACACAGTGGGTAGCTGAATTAAAATACACTGTGCTGGTAATGAGCTATCTAAATTCAGAGTTCATATTGCTTGGAATTACACAAAAGCAGGGCTCCGGGGCAGCACTGGCAAAAACTCTATAGCTCTTTCTGCCTCGCTGCCAGAAGATTCTCCCTGTTGAGCGGCGACACGGTCGGTCCTGGGGAAATCGTTTGAGCCACAGCATGTATCTGTGAATGCAATAATTCCTTTGTAAACGACATCACCTCCTCGCCCATTTCTGCATACTTGGCGGCTGTCAACATGTTGGCTGCACTCTATCACTCTCCCTAGGTGTGCACGGGCAAACCCCCGCACGTACACACACACACACACACACACACACAGATGTTAGGGGTTGTGTTAGCTCTGATTACTGACAACTCTGAAACACATACTAAGTAGATACAGACACATTTAGATACACACACACACATGCACACTGAGTCTGAATGGATGGCTTGAGGGTGACGGTGATTAAAGGAAGTCGCACGTCCATGCTTTCCTGGAATGAAACGGTGGCTAAATAGAAAATGACAGGGTTAGCGGCGCTTCAGAGTTATCTGGAAAACAGCTTCACGTATCAGCACTACGGAGGTGGATCCTCTTGACACGAATTGCACTATTTCAGTTGTCATTTCAAAAACTGAAATGGAGAAACGGATATAGGGGTAAGAAATGGGAAATTATTTTAGGTTTGCTGCTTCTAAGGGGGTCCTGCTTCCTGCCAACTGTGACAGGAAACGGGAAAGGAAGCAAGGGTCAGTGTAGCAACAGATAGCAGATAGACAGAACCGGGAGACAATACACTTTAATTTTCTCCTGGATTTAACTGCACTGTACAGTGGCCCTGGGGAATCAATTAGAACCATGGTGTGCTTGGTTTTTCCACCCCCACTGACTTGGCAGTAATTTGTTTACTTCACAGCCAAGCTCTAGATACAAAAAATAACAAACCATGCCTTACAATGCAGCTATCCTGTTGTTTCTTGTTGTATTACATATATGAACATATATGTAGAATTACATATAAGAACAGGTTAATAGGCAGCATCCCCAAACAGGTAACAAGCAGTCTCTGCATGAAATTGCAAACACACAGATCCTTGAGAACAGCAGATGATAGTTATCCCACTGCTTCTTGCAAGTAAATCCCATTAAAATAAAAGTGCATAAGGAAAAGCTTGACCTCTGAGCCAGGTCATGGCTTGCAGCAGGTCTATCAACATATGTTTTGCTTCCACACACAACAAAGATTGCAGCTGCAGCCAGCAGGGAGGCTCTTTCCTGTGTCAGGAGGTAAGGAGGATGAACAGTTTATTACACTTGTGGTGTCTCTCGGCTGCCAGACGAAACTGACAGGTGTCACCTTGTTATTTCTCTGTGTAAAAAGCCAACCTCGGTCTACAGGGAGTTGATTAGCACGAACCTGTTGCCGTATTTACCCGCTCACCTACGGCACATGCCAGGCGCATTAGAGAATTGAGCGGCCCCCACTGCAATGGGGGAACTGGTAGACCTAAAATTAGCTCAGTGCAGAAGCAAAACTGCCAACAGTATGGCACACATTTATGACATCTGTATGTCATTATCATAGATATGTTGCTTTGGGGATTATTTGTCACATGTTTAGGAATTTTGATGAGCTATGCATTAAATTAATCTAAGATAAATCCAACCCATGCTTAATTTACATAATGTAAATAATGCACACATTTTCACATGCCTTCATCAAAGTTTGGGGGAATTTGTTAAAGCTTTTATTCTGTAAAAACAAAGCCTGCAGAAGCTGAACTTTAATTGCAGCGCTAACCTGAAAATATGGCCACAATCTGAGTGCTGTCACGTTTGCACTCACAGCCTTCACAGTCATCATTTGTTTCTTAAAGATATGATCACCTTTACTTTTTTATAGCTTTGGTAGTCAGTCTGTCCAAAACTGAGCTGTGTAAATTCTGTTTAAAGTGGGTGTTCTCTTAAATCCACAGTAAGCTAATTATGGGTCACATGTGCACTATTAACACCACTGTTTTAATTATAATCTGCCAATTTTCAATTTCATACGCTTAAAGGCACTGGAAGACCTCAAATGTTTTCAGGTTTTGACACAAAGAAGGACTTTACAGATTATCTGCTCTACTTTCCTCCTACTTATCTTTACCTATTAGTCACAAATAGACCTTAACAGTGAAGACCCACAGTCCCTTAACATCTAACGATGTTACACAATGTTTCTCCTACATGCAGCCCCTGACAAAGAATATTGGTTATGTTGCAACAAATAAGAAAAGTCATGTACAAACAAAACTGCTAAAATCCTGAACTCAATATTATACTGATGTCACATGAGATTAACCCAAAAAACAGGCTGTAAGAGGAAGTCACACACAGAAACACAAGTCTCTGTAGAACTGCTGTATAGATGCCACATAAAACAAATACACTCAAGTGCTATTAGGAGCTGTACAGTTATATAGTAATTTAGTGTTCCATCTACACAAGTCCAAGAGAAAAATCATCATTTTCTTCATGAAAGAATATCAAACACACACACGCACACACACACGGCCTCAGTAATCAGTTATCTGTATCAGATGGACATTACTTTCCATACACACACAGCCTCCCCGGCCACATCTACTTATAAGAAAAGCCGTAGCGTACTCGCAGATGCGCATCACATAAAGCAAGTTGCCCTTCACCTACGTACCTTTGGTGTGAGCAGCGCTCAACCCCAGAGCCACTACAGCCAACACGCCGGCTATTCTCAGCATCTTCTCGGCGGAGGTTCAGCCCGAGGAGGGAGAGGGGACTACGGAGACCTCTTTCCTCTTCTCTCCTCCTCTTTCGTCCACTGTCTTTCTCTCTCCTTCTCCTTTCCGCCCTCTCCTTCTCACTCAGCGCCTCAGGTTCTCTCCTATCTCTTCGAGCAGAGTGTTAAAACAGTTCACTGATATGTGGGACAAGACGAGCAGCGTGGAGTAGAAGGACACCGGGTACCCACAAACGCACCTCGCCGCACCGCACCGCACCGCGCGCGTCGCACCGCAGGTTGAAGTGGACAGTCGAGGCAGCAACTAAAGTGGTTTCTGCTGAGACGGGACCAAAGAGCAGCGCACCCCGGGACGAGACCGAGCGACGTCACAGGGAGGAGAGAGATGGATTCAGGCGCTTTTTTTTCCCTCTCCCTCTCTTTCTCTCACTCTCTCTCTGCCATCCTCCGCCCTCCCCTCTCTCCTCCTCCCATCTCCTATCTCTGTGGAGCATCCCAGCCCACTCTAACTTATCACGAGCCTGCCACGCTGAGGAGGAATCCATAATGAAAACAATAGTTTGAAAAGCATTAACCACCTTGTTTTATTGTAACTGACTCCTTTAACAAGTCCTTAAATAAAATAAAAAACATATGAGATATTACATGTTTAGAGAAAGCCTTACTGCTGTCATGCTTGTATTGTGAATTAAACAGTTTCAGCTTATAAATGTTTAAAATAACAGCAGAGTTAAAATGCCATAAAGGTGCCATTATAAACTCACTACAGAACACTAAGTGCATATTATAACAGCGTACAGTAATGCTATGATGAGCAGAATGCAGGAGTAAAAAAGCCACAGTTAAATGATTGTACATCCATAATACGTATCACAGATACATATGAGTATGTAATTTGAATACTGCAGTATTGTTTGTTACTTGGCTCAGGATGTGATTGTAATTGTGCTAATGTATTGTCATTATGAAACTGTTATTTTCTTTTTGATTCACCTTTTTAATTTAAAATATTTGCAGTGAAAAAGCAACACTTCTGAATTTCTTACAGTGATATTTCTAGACTAAATGATTTCAGCTGCTTTCAGCCTGAGGACTCTGTCTTAGCCTTCATAGGAAAAGTAGGCAGAGATAGATAGTCAGGCTTTAATAGAACTGAAACACTAAAACATTTACTCTGGGATTCATCTTATCATAGAGAAAGTCTTTAGTCTGCATCTGAAATTTCAAATATTGCCACTGCTTTCTGAAATATGCAATAGAATTAAAAATCCCAGAGCAACATGGTTCATTTCCCCACAGATAACTGTGCTGTTTCCTGTGTTTCGCGGTAAAGAAGGGAAAGATCCTTACTTCATTCTCTCAGTTTGTCTGTGAGAAGTGTGTGGGCGTGTGTTGCTGGCATGCGTGAGAGTGTGTGCATGTGTGTATTTGTTGGTCCCGGGCAGTAGGATTAATAATAACTTTTTCAATTTTCCTGAGTAGCCCTATCTCAAAGGAACTTTTCTCTTGGACTATCTCTCCTGGTTAAGGATTATTCTGGGAGGCAGAGAAAATATTGCCAGTGTTATCTAGAGGGAGAAAAGAAAATAATACAAACAGATGACAATGCACAGATTTGAATCCACACCATCTAGTGATGAAATTAAATTTGGGCTTCTTTTCAGTGGGAAATGACCTAAGTGGTGTCTAGTCAACAAAGAGGCTTTCCTGGGCTCGTGTACAAAAGAGCAAGTGTGAAATCGAGCCGTGGTTCTCAAACTGAGGTGCTGTGACTCTCAGGGGGCCTAAGCAGTATTACAAATATCAAAATTCAACTATATAGTTAGAGCATAATTTAGTGATTATAATGACATTACTCTAACATTACTACAAACACTACAACAATAAATCCCCCATTTAATATATTGTTCCTTATGATATCAAATGTTGCTTTTCTATAGAGCATTTAAGGACATGCAATATAAGCTAATATATTCCTCAAGGCTTTACAGCTGCGCCACAGATCTTCTACAAATTACAGCCATTAATCAGTGAAAACAAATATGGTAACACAGAAAAGCTGTGCATGAAATAACTAATCTTAATCTAGCAGGGCAAGTCACCTGGGGGGCTCAGTGGCCCCGGTTATTTTCTGAGTTTAATATGACTTTCTGTATCAGTGACCAGGCTGCATCAGGCAAAATACTTTCACTTTTTTCATCAAAGCTATTTTCAAAATTACAACCTGCTGCAAATGGCCAATTTTGTTAGAGGTCCGGCCCTGCTCTCGAGGTTTTCCATGCTTTTTCATTATTGTCACACATTATGCCCACTAGGCTACCATACCCATCGCCCTGGGAATAGCGAACTGCAAGCTATGATACTAATGTGATATCACACTGTGTCTGTCTGTCTGTGCAGAGTCCAGAGGGAAAAAACAAAAAAGTTTTTCTCGCGCTGTGTGTGTTTGGCAATCTAACCTGGCTGAGTAGTTTAATGTGCAATTCTATTTGTCTCCTGTAAGGATTTCACTTTTGGGAGATATTAGTGGCACACATTATAGGAAGCCATTTGCTGTGTAGGTTGCTAAATGATGATGGAAACAATAAGAAGAAGTATTAATTTTAAATTGATGATTACAGTGTAGGGTAATAAATATATAATGTGCAGTGAGAGCTGTCAGTTTGCTCCTCCCACAACAACTAAAGCATGAACAAGGAATATATAAATAAGATGTTTTCTGAAGCACTGCTGCATGTAGAGAAGTCAGCTTTTTTTTTTTTTTTTTTTTGGTGCTGAGGCACAAAGACACTCTAAGGTTGTCCAAACTACTGACAACCTAAAAATGTCACAGAGTGCATTGTGTTCTCGTAAAACAGAAGCAGCTATGACAGTGACCTGCAGCACTGGAAATTAGATAAACTTTGGGAAGAAAGTCTGATCATAAATTCATCGGGCTGTAATGAAGTAGATGTAATAGTTTTGTTTCCTATCGATTTTTGTTCCTTGAGCAAAATCTCAAGGCTGCCCTGGGCTCACTCCACATCCATTTATGATCCACTGCTGCAGAGCACCGCGGCGCTAATGAGTCACCCTCAGTGCACCTGGGTGGCATTTCACATAGTGGAACATATAGAAGCTTTTGTCACTAAGCAGACTTACATTCAGCAATAATCTAATGTATGCTACGTCTCAGGCACTTAGCTGAGATTTATGAGTTACAGATAGAGGATAGCAGCATCATTGAATCCAGAATACTATATAATTGACAATGCAAGTAGGTGTTATGAATGGTCAAGCTAGAGCTGGGACACAATGTGGTTGTCTATGCAATATAGCACTATCTAACACAATATAATGTTCAAGTCTCGTCACTGCTATATAGTTGAGCTGCAACAAGCACATTTTTCGCATTTATCTTTCCTATGAGGAATACACCCAAAGAATGCTGTTGCACAGACACACACACCATCTCTCCTTTTTTCTCAGCTAAGTAGGTCTGGGTGGAGATCGCTCTGTGCACAGCAAGTGTGACAGATAGAAAAGCACACTCATGCATCTTAATTTGATCATTTACTGAACACATGGAGAGAATAGAAAAGCCATCTCCCTTCATTGCTGAAACCAATGGTCCATTGTGTTGTTATTTGGCGTATAATCATAGAGAAGTGAATGCCTTATGTGTCTCTTATAGCAGGGTCCATCTGAATGTTTGAACATTAGCTTGTGGAAAATGTGTTTAGACATTTACATTAAAATCTAATGTTTTTTTCTTCCCAAGGGATACATTTCAGCTTGAGACTGTAGAGCAGGTCCGAGCCAGATGGCTCCCTGCTGTTGTTCCTGTCAGTCTCCTTCCTGTCCGATGCTGCTCCTGGACACGAGACAGCTCCTCTTCCATCTTGTGCCTTCAGACAATCAACTGACGCCTTCCTCCTCCTCTTATCTGTCCCTCAACTGAAAGGTCATTTTGACTCAAGTGATCCTGTGTTTCTATTTGTTCCATCTTCCATCCTATATCTTCCCTTTGGCCCTCCCTTTTGTTTTTCCCGATGCCTCCGTCTTCTCCTCGGCCCTATACATGGCCTAATCACTCTACTGTAACCGCATTCAGATCTATCTATCCACCCCTCTCCACCCTCGCTCTCCTGTTAGTGTGTTTGACAGAGTGCAGTGCCTCCGCATGCTCCCACTGACAGCTGGCTCGGGCTGGAGGAGGAGGGGAGGACGGGGTAGGGGAGGCAGGGGAGGGGAGGGATGAGAGGAGGTAGAGAAAGGCGAAGAGATAGACCATCATCCCCCCGGCGTTTCCCCCCGGCTCTTTCTGAGGAAGTGTCGGTGGCGCTGCTTTGATGCCGCCTACATCATGCAGAGGTCTGAAGCTGTGAGAATGCCTTCTGGCCCCGTTTTGCCAGGAGGCGATGGCAAGAACTGGGCCAGAAGTTGTCATCTGCTCAAAGTCTTTCACATCTCTCAATCCCATTAGCCTACTGAAAACTATAAAAGCAAATATTATTTTCTCCCCAGTCAGACAATGAAAATTCACATTCAAAACATATGCTTGTTTTTTGTTCTTTCTGGTTTGGTCTTACTCAACCTAATTTTTGCTCTCTGCTTCTTCTCCTCTCGTCTCTTCATCAGTCATCAGGATCACATCAGTATTTATCAAAAATCACATACACAGTACATTACACCTAAACATACTGCAAAGTATGCAGATGTGTTTTTCAAATTTAAATGTATATTTTTTTCTACCCTTCCATGGCTTCCTTTCATTTCCACAATAATTTTAGCTTGCTCTAAGTTGTGAAATCCATCACTGTGAAATTAAATATTTTCTGTCAGTTATATAATCGTTATGAGGTTATGTAATTCAGACGTCAAATAAAAAATTTACAGTAACAGTCAATACAGACTTGATGTTTAGATAAGCTGAGATGAGTAGTTAAAGCTTTACACAGGCAGTCAATAGAATTACTCAACTCAAAAAAGTTTTAAGAGTATAAATGATTTTCACACTGTACAGAAATAAATGGAAACCAATGGATGAAGCAGGGAAGAATTTAAAATGTTATAGCATGCAGTAAACGTATTCACAGTTAACGGTTGAGTCAAGTTTGACAGTTTTCTCTCATTCATTTTCTTGGCAAGAGATGAGAAGACTACCACTCACACTGAATGTGAAGCCACAGACAGCAGCCTGTTCATCATCACCATATTGTTGACATAGGCTAAAATCCCCCACAAAGCCACAACGTTTTGTGCTCTGTTTTTGTATTGAACAAACAAGATATAACATGTCAGTTAGTTTTCAAACCTCTCATCCGACTCAGCAAGAAAGTGAATGAGCTTATGTCATGAAATGTTTTCTCTCTGGTGTTGGATAGATGATGACTGTATCAATGTCGATTATAAACAGTAAAACCAAAGTAAAAGTAATTATGCCTTGTCATAGCTGCTCTGTACTGTGCAGGTACTGTAAATTTGAGTTTAGGCTTGATGCAACTGAGCAAACAGCTTCACACCTGGCTCTCATTAGCTGTTGTTTCTGACCAATTCTTCCTGCCTCAGTCCATTTTTGCTGAAATTCTAGTCATACAGATTTTAAGGCTGTCATAATACTGTATGTCTGCAGGTTTAGCTCAATCATTTAGGTCGCACACTGTTAAGAAAATGCAGAATCCAAATAACATCCTGGTTTTGATTGAGAATGTTGAATTCATTTTGCCTTTTGGATAAACAGCAAAACATTTTCGAACAAAACTGCAGTTCAGTGATTGGGATTCAACCCTCTATAGACGTTGTTTTAATATGAATTTTCACTGCAACCTTGACGCCCCCTGCACATTTCTGTCTGTCAAATGATCTCTGGGTTCTCTCAAGGCCTCAGATGCTGGAGGATTGTTGTTCCTCTGCTCTTTGGTGTCTCCTCTGTCCATTCAGTAGCTCACCATTTGGTTTTGTCTGTCCCTCTTTTCTCTCTGCTCCGTTTTTTGGCTCTTTGTGATGCCTGACTCTCCACAGTCACCAAAGCTGCTGCTGTCTTTGAATAGCAGTTCTCCTCTGGTCCAAGGCAGACTTGGCCACAGTACAACAGGCTTGTTTGTGGGTCTTGGCAGAAATGCTTGCAGACCTGAATATACCTGGGTTGTTTTTTTGTTTTGTTTTTTGGTAGTGTACTTATGTGAATGTTATTGTTTGTGTGCATGCACTAGTGAAAGGACAAAAAAAAAAGACGAAGAAAAGGCAGAAAGAGAGAGAGAGAGATAGACAGAAATGTGTGTATTTTCTGCTTTTACCTAGGGAGTAGAGGGTCATCTGACTGAGACAGGTCTTAGCAGTCACATTCATGCCACAGTAAGACCCTCCTACCTCTCTACATCTATGATATCTGTCACTTACAGACGGAGAGCTCTAAACAAATCTGCACATGACCTCGATAAACACACAGACACAGACATGAATGAAAGGTAATTCAGAGTCATACAAACTGAATTTGAACAAATACAGACATGGATGGAAAGCTACACGGACACTGTTTTGTTCTAAACCTCAAACATTTTCCAGTAACTACAAATCAAGCAAATTTCTACCATATAAAAAAGCAATCCACTAAATGCTGAATAAAACCTCACAGGCTGTTTGGTGTTGAGGCAAAATCAGCAGCTAAAATTAATTTGACTTTATGGCCTCAGCACAGTCAAGATGAAACTGAACAAACAGTGACTGCAGTACTACGGTGTATTATAGCTAAAAATCAACACAGAGACAAGGTTATATGAGGAACTGGGTGTTTTCTGTTCACCCTCTCTGCATTCAACTTCCCCCAGCAGAGGGCACAGGTAAAGGTCACATTAAACATATATGAAGCTGCCCGAGGAAACCACCTCCAAACAGGTCTCCAATTTACGAAGGGTCATGGTAAAGCAAAGATCTGGCCAGCAGCAGCGCTGTGGATGACCTGAGTTTATTTGGAAGGCATGGCATTAAAAACAAACAAATAACTGTCTTTTGTAATGCCACCCATTCATTAACAGGAATTTGTGTGTGTGTATGTTGCAAGTGAAAGAGTGAAAGCTCAGACCACAGTTAGAGGGCTGTGGGATGAAATGCCAGCTTAAGCATATGAATTGCTGCACAGGATGAACATCATGTACGAATGGTTTGTGTGGTTTGGTTTTGTTCCATCAGTGGCCTAGTTAAGAGACAAGAAAAAAAAAAAGAGTATGTGTGAGGAAGGTGTTGGGGGCAGGGTTAGGAACAGATGATCATGTAGTGGGCTTAGTTGATGTAGAGTGTCCTAACTGTCAACAACAAATCCCCACAGTGTACCTCCAGATATTACATCTGGATTGTTTCAAATCTAGATCCTTTTTGGATCAATTTGCTACAGGCATATGCAGATGCCCCTCCATTTGGCAAAGCTTATAGGACTTGAGTGCTGCTGGCTCCTGAACTGAGACACTGACAAAAAGCACAACAGCCTCAGCTGCATTACAGGATTTATAACCAGGCACACACAAGACAGCACCAAATAATGTTAAAAGCAATCAAAAGAAGAGCTAACAAGGATGGAGGATTATGTCTTATCCACAAACCGAAAGTTTACCATCTACTTAACTACACACGCGTATATGTGTGTGTGTGTGTGTGCGCGCGCTGTTATGTTCAGTGCAACACACCGAATATCCAGAAATAGACACTTTTTTTTAAATCCCTGGTTTGCATGTGCATAAGCATGCACCCACACACCAATGGGCATGTGGGTAATGTGGTTTACATTGATTTCATACTTTACCACTCATCAACAGTTGGCAGTTTAGTAGTGCACTTTCAAAGGCAGTATAGACTGCAAACACGAAAAACACTGGACAATTTGAAACATACTTTCAAAAAATTTACTTTACAAATGTTTCTGAGGAAATGCATCAAACACATCTGTCAGAAAGCCAGGATACATCATGTAAATTTCAACAAGGAACACTGAATGTAAAAATACATTTTGTAAGTTTAGTGGACAACTCTACAGAGCACCTTTAAAGTTTTTTAAAAACACAATTAGCATATTAGCAGACTTCCAAGCATGCATGGTTTGATGGTTAGTTAGTTATTTCCTGTAATTTGAAGAAGACATGCAAGATGGGAACTTGCTGTGAGTCTAGTAAATGGTTGTTTGATACATTGTCTCTGACCATGTTAACCATGATGAAGGATGCTATCTCTCACAGCAGCAGTAAGCTGTAAGGCCCTTATGTCAAATGAAGAACTGACTTCTCAAACTGAAAATGAACAACCCTTATTTAAACATAACATTACATTTATAGAACATCCTTTGTCAGATTTAGTGAACTAAGTTCACACATCTGCACAAATGTCAGAAAGCAGTATGAGTAATGGCAATATTGTTTTTTTTCAATTTCAGATTTTACATTACATTGACTGAATCGAGGCAATTCCCAGTATACCACTGCTTTTGGCTATTTGCCTTTCTTTTTTCTTGCCTTTTTGTGTTGTTGTATCAACAACAGGTCAGCTAAATAAGATATATCCATAGTCAACAACATTTGTTATCCGTTTTCAATACAAGTTGCCAACATGTCTGGGAATCCAAGGTTCACACACACAGCTTTTGTTATTCACAGATCCGAAACATCAGATGTGCGTCATACATGCAGGGGAACAAACAACCACTGAAAAATAACCACACAATAACGGTAACCTAAATCTGGGCAAAAAAAATAGTATCCCTGGCATCAGATCAAAACATGCATTTCTAGTGATCTATATTTACACTGTGAATGTTACAAATAATAGATGGAGTTATAGGCTCAGGTGAAAATGTTATGTTAAAATATACCATGTTCAGTTTTTCGGTTTGTGATCTTTATATAGAATATACACACAGAAACAAATAATGCTTATTCTGTTTAAAGTGTATTTATTTAATAATGCCACCTGTCCCTATCTGTTGTCATCTCTTGCAATAGAGGTTTCCACATCTTCTTGTCTACTCCAGAAGCCATCAAAAGAAAAATAATACAACAGCGGATCCAGACAGCAGTTCACACTAGCAAGACATATCAGTCCCGTGATTCTTCTCTCTTCAAAGAAAACAGCTAATGACACAGGCAGGAAAAATACAGGGAACATCATCAAGTTCATGGCAAAAATCAGCATGACATTCACCTTGTTGCTGATCCTTGCAGAGTCATTCAGACGTCTGTGTAGAGTCCAGGACACCAGAGCCGTGGACACAATGTTGACTGCCAGCATGGTGAAGACTAACACAGGCTGAATATAAGTTATTGATGTTGGCTGTGGCTTGGGATCAAATTCAAAACAGGTTTTTTCATTTGTGCTGTTTAAAAATCTTGCAAAGTTCACACTCTCTGGGATGTTCCACACCACCACAAACAGCCAAATGAGTGCAACAGCTCTCCAGGCATTGGATGAGGTTCGTAGATGGCGTGACCTCAGAGGATAAACCACAGCCAGCAGCCGGTCAATGCTGATGAAGGTGATGAAGATGGAGCTAGAGCGGATATTGTTGCGAAAGAGCATTGTAATCCAGATGCATGCCATATTGTTCAGCGGCCAGGTGCCCGTGGCGTAAAAGTAGACCCTCATGGGCAAGGAGACAACGAGCAGCAGGTCTGAGATTGCCAGGTTGACCATGAAGACAGCGCTGGTGGATTTGAGGCTGTGGCGGCGTAACAGAATCCACAGTGCCACAGCATTGAGAGGCAGACCCAGTACCATAACAGATCCAAAAGCTAGACCGTATGTTGGGTTCCACGTGTTAGATACTGTTCCATTTTCTCCCACGGTCATGTTAGACATGTTTCACTTCTGTGAGAAATGCAGAAGTGCAGGCGAATGATTGTAACGGTGACAGAAACCACAATAGCTCCACCTCCTCACGAATCAAACCTTGCAAGATGAGTGTGAACAGAGGTTGTTTCTACATGAAGAGGAGGACAACATAGAAACAGGAAACAGCTTTGACAAGACTCAGAGAGAGGTAAAATACTGTTCAAGCAATACAATTGTGCAGGAGTTTGAAGTCATAGGAAAGAAGCTGTTTGAAAGTTTTTTGTTTTTTAATTGTAATTTTTAACATGTGCTGTACATTATTTAAAAAATCCATAAGTGAATGCATTATTGACATATATTTCCATACAGTTTCAATGAAGATGATATTATTTACATTTTGTGGTGTAACAGTGTATTCATCGATGGACACAAACAATATTAATGAATGACTTCAATGGGATTTTGAACAAAAGCTATTTAAAGGATAAAAGTCAACTTTTGGAGGCAAAGTACACCCTATTTTAACTTTCTTTAGATATGTTAACTTAAACTTAACTTCATTTAAGTGCACTTCACTGCACTTGATTTAGACAATGTCACTGACTAAACAGAAGTTACTAGAAAACACCCCTCATTCAAGATTATTACAGATGGTGCTATGACTGGGACTGGGTGTAGTTTAACAAACATAAAAATTTGTCCAACTTGTATGTGGCTTTTTACTAAATTTAACATTACTATAAGAGATGTAGTGACTTAAACTGGTTCTTGATTTGATTTTGGCTTTTATCATTTATTTATTTTTTTTACTTAACCTCTGCTAATAAGGTTATGTTTTCACCTATGTGTGTTTGTTTATTTGTCAGCAGAATTATGTAAAAAGTACTGAACCAATTTCGACCAAACCTGATAGAGGGATAGGGAATAGGCCAGAGATGAGATCTTTAAATTTTGTTGCGGCTCTGGATAAGGTGGTGTATCCAGGAATATTTTTTTATCACTTTCCTTAACATAGTGGGATGGTGCATATGAGTTGGACAGAGGTGTAGGATTGTTTGTCCTTGGTGGAGGTATGCACTCCACTGACTGCCATTCTATTTGATACTTTAACAGACAACTTAAAGTCGTCTTAAAGAGGTTTATTATTTATGTTGTAAAAGTGCTTTGAGTGGGAAAATGTCAAGGAACTAGGTTCATATTTTTTATGTTATAAAACTGAGAGTGTAAAAATACCAAGGAGCTAAAAAATAAAACTAAAGATATGTATAGTAATGTGTAATGTAATTTTCCTTGTTACAACAGGTTTTTCAATGAAATTGGTATCAAAAAAGTACTGTTGTGGAACGGGTATTGAAGTCAAGGTATCGCTACGGCCCTACACAGAGAACAGTGGCAGTGAATTTGTACAGACTGATCTCAGAGAAAGCTGTGAGAGAGCAAATCATTTCCTGAGGGTTTCAGAGTTATCAAGAGCTGTGTGTGCTCCATCAGTACATGCCTGTGAGACAACTGTGAACTGTGAGACAGATGGTTTAGATAGATGCTAACACTTTTGCAATGACAATGCTCATGTGCTGTTCAGCAGATATCATTTTCCCATGTTCATTATCTTAATTTAGTGTGCCAACTTATGCATGCTAACAGCATGCTAATTGGCATTTAAACCAAATTTAAACCAAATACAAAGCAAGATAATAATTTATGACCAAATATCTGCAAAACTAAACAAATTAAAATGTTGATCTGAGAGCTCAGACAAGTAAAAAAAAATCTCTACTTTGAACAATAAGAAGTGTCTGATATATTTTTTATAGCTAGAAACTCAAACTACTGTCTACTGGACTAATGGACAAATGAGAATTCTGTTCTTAGTGAATGTGCACTGGAGGTGGAGGTTTCCATATCACACTTGAACACACTGAAAGTTGCATACTGGACTCTTACTCATTTGCATCTCTGTGGTTTTTATGTTTGTGTTGTTTGTTTAGTTCATGTAGTTGGTTTGTGATTCTTTCAGTGACATTTCATTGATCTACCAGTGCCTGGTGAGCCCATTAAGTAATCCATCCATCCATACTGAGCTGTTGGTGGGCAGATTTGTTAACTTTGGATACAGCCAGGCTAGCTATCACCTCCGTTTGCAGTATTAATGCTAAGCTAAGCTAAGCAGCTGACTTCAGCTTCATATCTGTTGTATAGGCATGGGAGTGATATTCATCTTCTCATCTAACTCTTGGCAAGAAAGCGGATAAATGTTATACTTTTGCAATGTGAATGTCAATATAGTAAAAAAGTATGAATTGTGTGTAATATGATACTTGAATATTTTCTGTAGATCTGTGATATCTCAGTTAATCAGATATAACCAGAGCTTCTTGCTCTGGTTATATTCTGCAGTAACACATGTGGACTATACCGCATGCTATTTTTTCTCATTGTATGCCCAGTATAACAGAAATAGCAAGCAAAATGACACCTATTGTACTGCTTTTTAATGCGTATGTTTTTGTTCTAAACACACGCTCACACGCTTAAATAAAGTTGTGGATCCTTTTGGGAGTATTATGCTGGCTGGCTCATCAATGCATGCAGGGCACAAGAGAGCCTAAATTGATTTCTCTGGTAAAAGCAAGGACGCCATTTTCTCTGGGCCCTAATATTAAAGAAACTTGAGTGCTTCTCAAGACAGATAATCTTTGTTATTAGTGCTGCAGGTAACAACACTGCTTTAAATGCTGGGCCTGCTGCTGGTGTCAACAGCTAGATAGACAGGGAGAGTTAGGAGAACAAATGTGGGAGAAAGGCAGGTTCATGTCTTTTTTTCTGTGTGTGTTTGTATGCAACAAGGCAAGTTTTGGGGGAAAAAAAATCTAGTTTTCTTTGTCTCCCCTCCTTTTTTCTATTTTCTCTGCCTGTCTGTTTTATTTGTGTGTTCATATATTAGGGCACAATTTTGATTTTATAAAGAAGAAAATAATACTAATAACAACTGCAAAACAGAAAAAAAAAGAGAAAAAAGAATCTGTCATGATATGGCCCATCGTGTTCAGACCTGACCCTGCACACAGCCTTGATGTTGACTCCTATTGCTAGCTTGAAACATTGCCCTATGTAAATTGCCCTGAAAGCTACAGAACATGTTGGTGTCAACCACAGAAAGTACCTAAATATATATAGACCTTATCAACCTTGTATGAACTATGTACAATACAGTCACATATGCTCTTGATGGTGCAGATATTTATCACAGGTTTGTAAGGGTGAGATGTTAGATTTGCAAATAGCTTTTTTGACAATTGCTTTTCTTTTTGCTTGATTTGCACTCTAAAATGTGGCTAATTTCCCTCTTAGATTAATTTTCATTCATATTTTATATGCATTTAATCTGCTAATAAATGTTTTGTTTGTTTGTTTGTTTATCTGAACAACATAATCTAAGAGTGCGCTCACACCATCCTTTTTTGGTCCAGACCTCTGGACTTTTCAGTTTGGCCTAAACAAATGACTATGTGTAACATTAGAGGGGCTGATCTCTATGACAAACCAAGAAAGAACCTTGTTGATTGATTAACCTTATTTTCAACTGGAGCAAGCAGCTGTTAAATAAATAACCAGGAAAGAAGGGCCTTGGTCAGGGAGGTGACCAAGAACCAGTCGCTCACACAGCTTCAGAGGTCAAGTCAGGTTGTGACCTGACTGCAGAGATGATGGGAGAACCTGCAAGAAGGACGACCGTCTGAGTAGCACTCCATTCGATCAGGCCTGTATGAGCGTCTGGATGGAAGCCATTTTGAGCGAAAGGCATATGACAGTCCACTTGGAGTTTTCCAAACTGTATTTAAAGGACTCTGAGAGCATTAAGATTAGACAAAATTTGGACCCTTTTGGTAGAACTCCAAACACTAAGTCTGGCACTGCACATCACCTGGCTGCCTCCATCCCTACAGTGAAACAGTGGTGGCAGTACAGTGCTATAGGGGTGCTTCTCACCAGTGGCCCTCAGTGACATACAGACTCAGAATTGAGGGAAGGATGAATACAGTCAAATACGGAGAGATCCTGCCCCCGGGTGCACACCACCTGAGACTGGGGTGACAGTTCACCTTTCTGCATGACAGTGATCTGAAACATACATCCAAGATAAGACTGGAGTGGCTTCAGGACAAGTTTCTGACTGTCCTTCAGTGGCCTAGCTAAAATCCAAACTCATAAAACATCTGTTGAGAGACCTGAAGATGGCTGCTCACAGATCCTTCCCCATCTGATGGAGCCTGAAGAATGGTATCAACTGCCCAAATCCATGTATGCAAAGCTTGTAGAGACTTAACAAACCAACTAACAAACCATCTACAAAGTGCTGAATGAAGGGTCTGAATAATTTTATAAATGACAGGTTTTAGTTTTTGATTTTAAAAATAAATGTGCAAAAATGTATCACTTAGTCATTAAAGACTGTGTAGCTTGGTGGGTAAAAAATGGCAGTTTTAGCCACTTAAAATTAAAACTACAACAGTGTGTAAAAAGTGTAACATCTGAATACTTCCTGTTGAAAACCTCGAAGAGGTGATATGATTTTATCTGATAATGGTGAAGTTCTTGTTGCATTCTTTTACCATGAAATGACTTTTCTCATTTTCACACTCTGTTACTCTTCCACTCCAAGTTAATTGACAGAGGTTACAAAAGAAAATGGGAAACACTAACTGAAACTAAGTTATCCTCAGTCTCTTGCTGTTGTTTTGCGTGAATTTTCTGTCCCTCAGGTCTAGGCCTTTTATATCAGCCCTTTGTTCTATTTTACAGGGTTATATTTTGTTAGTATGTAGCATTACATCACTTTCTTTTGCAATTGATTGTTCATGAGTCAGTCCAGATATACAGGCCAGTCCATAGAGATGCACCTTTTGTGATGAGGGGCTGTATAAATAAACCTGACTTGACACAACTACAGCTACTGTGGCAACTTTTATTTTCAGTTTTTACAAGACATTTCACTGTTGGTTCATGCTGCTGTGTCAACATCTACTCACCATCAAAATATCTGGAATTTTGTCTTGTAACCTTCAAAAAGTTATTATAACTATTTTTGAAGGGACACATACAAAGTGACTCAGCTCTATGACTAAAAGTAGGATGACCTGTCTTTGCCCTGTACGATAACATCAGACAGAAGCAGGACAGTACAAAAAAGAATAAGGTCAGTGAATGCTTATTCACTTCTCCCTCGCATGGTATGTATGGGAACAAAGAAGAATGGGGTTATGAGGGGAGGAGTTGACAGCAGTTTTTGCCTCCATCTCTAATGAAATCACTGGTCCTTTTTCATGCAGTGTGGATGAAGTGCCATTCTCCTGCACCAGGAAGGGTGAGGAGACAGCCACTGCTGCGGCCACTTCATTAAAATTTCCATTTCTGCAACGGCAGGAGTCACAATGAGCCATGGTCTCATGGCCTGCAGAGCAAGTGTGTGTGTGTGTGTGTGTGTGTGTGTGTGTGTGTGTGTGTTGGGGGTGGAGGGTGGGGGGTCGTGCCAGCATCAGTATGCAGCTGGTAGTTTGAACATGACTGGACAGTGACCCATATGGCTGTGGATGTGTTCTTGTGTGTGCATGAAGTGGGATAGTACGTGTTTGATGAGCATGGATTGTTATGAATTATGGACAAATGAATTTTTTCTCTTCATGTCCTGCTGCAGTCAGGTAAATACCACCGTTGTAAACACAGCAAGTCGATACGGCTGTCAAGCATGAGACTGCTTTTTGTCTCTGTCTGATGCTCTCTCTCTCTCTTCTGGCTGTTGAAGTCAGCATTGTGGAAGAGCCATGGATTTGAAAAGATTATATGCTTTAGACGATTTCTCTGCCATTACCGGCTGGGCCAAGGCAATTAACCCGCTTCATATGTTTCATCTGAGGCCAAAAAAACAAAACAAGTTAATCTGTCCCAAGCTGCGAGGATCTCACTTTATTAGTCCCACGCAAAGAGAGAAAGTTGGAAACACGAGCTCAAATGCTGCTTTATTGCCTTCCCTTTTCCAATTAGTGGCTGCCATCTTAAATCTTAACAGGTTCTGAAAGTACGGGCTGATTACCTATGCAAATGAGTGGAAAGCTATAATAAAGCTGTCAACAGAAATAAACGGGTTTAACAGAGGAGACCGTTGCAATCTTGAGCACTGCCCGCTGGGCTAAGCAAAGAACGACAACACTCCTGAGAGCTTAGAGTTGGAATGGGACAAAATGACCAGTGTTTATGAATATACCTTTGGGCCTGACTTTGGTCAGGGCTGATAAATGTGCTGAAATGTAACCTGATTTCCTCTTATGAACAGGGAGAAAGTTTGGGACCCAGTCCCCTCTTTGATTATTTGAAGTACCTCCATTGCTAAAAACAAGATAGCAAGAATAGTTGCATTAATTATAGATAGCACAGCCAATCCTTCATTTAGGTAGGTGGTATCTGGACCGTAACCAATTGCATATTATAACTGGAATATTTAACTTTCTGTTCTATTGTAGCATTATGCAAGTGTAATTACTGACTTTAAAAAAAAACAAAACAAAACTGTAAACTCCCATGAAAAGACCAAAATCAACAATGAACAGATGTCACTCGCATGTATTGGTTGTACAGCCAGAGCCAAATACTGCTTATTCCTCTGTGCCTCTGAGCTCCATTGTTGTCCAGAACATATTAAAAAATCCATCAATGAGCCAGAGTGTTGTACTGTAGAAATTTTGAGTTGCAGCTCACATGACAAATTTAGTATAATGTACATTTCCTCTACTTCCATCAGTACAAGAGACACATTATATTCAGTAACATGCAGTCTCTTTTTTCCAGAAATAACTTTTTCATACTCTAATTAGTTTTTTTTCCCCCTATACTCCATATTAAGCTTCCATCAGATTGTCACATTGTCGATGATCACATTATAAAGGGCAGGTTTTAAGATTGTAAATGTGAAAATTCTGGAAGAAGTCCTCATTCTTTGTTCTGATAAAAAGGCACAGGAGAATGCCTGAAAGAACTCTTACTGCACTCGTGGAATGAGTGTTGTGGAAATTGACTTTCTTTAGAATTTATCACTACAACAGGTGAACATCTGTGAAATTTTGAGTTTGCATTAACTGTGCAACAGCCTGTCTCAAAAGTTTTATTATTTAGAATTTATGGTACACAAACCTACACCTGGTTACATCTAAATGTAGAGTGGAATGTGAATTTTTATTAAATGGTTAATGGTTATGGACTAAATTGTGAACCTGTTCCTCTGTCACACGATTCACGCACCCATAGTCTTCACCTGCTCAGACAGTAATTTAAGTCAAGGTCTCCTCAAGGAACCTATAACTCAGCTCATTCTCTGATATAAATCATGCCCCATTTTTAAAGATCTACATTTTCAGTAGGAATGAATGGGCTGTGTGCACAGTGCCATGTACAGTGGGGCACATGTAAAATACTAAGGGAGAAACTCTCTCACTGACAGGCACAAAAACTAGACCAAACTGCAGCAGCGAGTCTCTCCAAAGTCTGCAGATTGGGAGTAATGTCCACAGGCTAACAAGCCAATAGGCTAAAGTGAACTGAGCCTACTGTCTGCCGTGCAGTTGTATGCCTCTGCCAAACAGTCAAGTTGCAGTTTACATCTATGTCTGTCTAGATTCATGTAGTGAAGAGGACAGACAGACAGATGGTACAGAGGCATAAAGAGGCATTTAACATTCCTGTGCATTGATGTTTTATGTGTATGTTTGTTTGGATGTCTCGTGTTCTGCCTGTGCCCTATGTTGTGGTTTCTGTGCCTGTTTCTGTATTTATTTCTTTTTAAATATTTATTTCTTTTTTAAATATATAGACATTTAGGTCTACTCTTGTCACAGAGGTTGAGAGTAATGTAATTTCAATTCTCTGTTGTCTTGTACATGCTGCAGAATTGACAATAAAGCTGACTTTGACTTTGACTTTGACTTTTAATTGCTCATCTGGGACAAATTAAGTGTTTTGAATTGAACTGAATTGAACTGTTTGTTTTTTTCATCACCTTGGTGCAGGTGACGGTGAAGGTGTTAAAACAGGATGCCCTTTTTTTATCATTGGTGGTTCAGTTCATATCTGCCCTGTCAACATGTCAAGTTTGTTGACCAAGATGCTGAACTACTTTTGTTGAGCAGGCCAGCAGCTCTGCCACCACTGGTATGATTTTGTGGAGAGGTATAAGACACTAAAGTGATCTGTACTAGATTTACATTGTAAGTGCAACAAAAGTGTCATCCATGTACTTACCTTTTATTTATTTATTCACAATAAAAGGCTTGAGGAGGTGGGCTGCCCACTCTCTGTTAACAAAATAAAATGATCTACTGTTGTGTAAATTACTTCCTTCAGTCAAGCTGAGCCAATCATGGACTTTCAGAGGATGACATGTTGTGAGAACACGAGGGAGGAAATTCACTTCATATTCAAAAATCAAATAACCTTCTTCAGTCTGCCAGGGGGCAAATCCTTTTACTTTGGTCTGAAAATTGAACTTATTTGATTAACATGTTTGCTTTCATCAGGAATTTCATTTCTTTCAAGTTTGTGTGTGTGTGTGTGTGTGTGTGTTTTTGTGAATGTGCATGCTGAGACATACCGCCTTAGTAGATTTGCTGTCAGTGGGTGGCTCATATTAGTATATTTGCACAGTACATCCACACCCTTAAGGAAGGTGTTACGCTGAAAATCATATGTAGCTTATATCTATGCCTGCAAGACCTTTATAAATATGCATCCACGCAGACAAGCCACACTGAGGCAAAACTAGAAAGAGGAGAGACACAAGAAGAATGAGAAAGGAACTCATCACTCTCATGTATTTCTTCCTGTGGATTCAGCTTCAAAGGGAAGCCTTATTGCACACCTTATGCTGATTTACACTTATGCTAATTAGACATAGAACATAACTTAATTGGTTCACCTGGAAGAATGTAAATGCCAGTATTTAAATGGGGGTAAAGCAATACACAATCCCTACCGATCTCCACCTGCTCATTTTGCTTCATACAATTCCCAGAGACCACAGATAAACACTGTACCGGGAGATAAAACACTTTGAGAGAGACGGGGGAGTTCAACATGCACTCTACACCATGATGTGTAACAGCATGGTGCAAAAACAATGCACGCTTAGCTGGATGGTTAGCAGCATAATAAGTTTCAAGAAAGATTCAAGAAAGCAAAAGGGGGGGGGGGGGGGGGGGGGGAAGAAGAGGAGAAAAAAAAAAAAGGGAGGGGAGGGGGGGGGGGGGGGGGGGGGGGGGGGGGGGGGAATGAGAGCAGAGAGGAAATTTAAGAGCTGAAGCAGCATTAGTGTGAAAGAGGAAACAGGTGACAGAGATTAAGTGCAACCACAGAGTTAGCTGCTAAGTAAAAGAAGGAAATACTACAGAGAGAGGTGAGAGAAATAACAATGCATGGAATAACAAGGTGAGAGAAAGTGAGTCAAGCCAGGTGAGAGAGATGGAGAGGTAGAGTGAGGAGATGAAGACAGTGAGATGGAGAAAGAGAGAGAAAATCTAGTTAAGCTTCTTGACGTGTTTGGTGTTCTTTCCCTCTCTGGTGTGTCCTATGTGTTCAGATAAGGGTTGCAGAAAGTAAGACTGTGTCCCTGTGTTTGTGGTGTATTTGAAAATAAATCTATTTTTTATTTTGGTGAGCATGAAATAGTATATCTGTATATATGTGTGTGTGCACATGCGTATCAGTCTCCATATAGGATGTCAGTGCGGATTTGGTCACGCTGTTGTGTTTTACATGACAAGCTGCTAGGAGCTGATTTAACAGGTGGATACACAAGTTGATGGGTAGCAGATTGCAAATGACGATTGTCATATGAAAACACCATAAGGCGCGGTGACTGACCTACAGCAGACTTTACTGTATCTCTGCTTAGCAAAAAATCTCTGAGATGGTTTCTTACAACATAAATATTATTTAGTGAAGTCAGATAGGAAAAAAGAGCAGTCAGCCAACCAGATAAGTTTATTTGAAGGAGAAAATGGAGAAGGCAAAGTGATTACCCAAACTTTCTGTTGTAAAAATCCATCATAGTGAATGTACAACATATGCTGTCCTTTTGCCTCCAGGCTTTCTTCCATGTTGTGGAGATCGGTTACCACTCTTACAAATTTGCAGACTTGTTGATGACAGTTCAACTTTTTAAAATCAACACGTGAATGAGGAGAAATGCTCTTGCAGCAACATCAGCTTACATAATTTAGCAACACTTATTAATCACATCTTGCTAAGCATTTCCTCTATTTTACAGTCTGCTCTGTTTATAGCTGCGTGCCTTGCCACTGCCAGTCAGCAGATGCAACAGCAGCTTTAGTATTTCTCTCCCTGGCCCTGCTTTCCCACTCAGCTCTTGACTCTACATCAGGATAATGTCACATACATAAAAATAACTTTGGAAATGTTTAATAGCTCAAAATAATAGTTTAAGATGGGAAAATATTTAACTTCTCGTTTTTAAGTTTCATAATACAGCCTGACATTTGAGGTGTCAAAATCACTCCTCACAACCAGCACCGGTATAGCGCAAAACAAAGTGTGGAGATTGGTTTGGCTATTCTCGACTAAAGTTTGACTAACATTATGTTTTTTTAAATAGTATTATATTGTTATCAACTTGCTAGCTAGCACAATATAGGCTAGTAACATTCTCCTTCGGCCAGATGGGCTTCACAAGATGAAACCTTTTTTCATTGTGCTTATGTGGATTTTGTGTTGGAGTCTGTGTTGTGCTGGGAGCCTGTCATTTGTTGACGTTAGCGGACCCCATTTCTAAGCTAACGTTAGCTAGTGTTGCACACTGTTGGTGCTATAGGTGAGTGGAAGAGAGGCACTGAGGCAAGGACCTTGGAAGAGAGCACAGACATAACATGCTTTGGATTTTGCCAGAATTCATCCAGAGTCCTTTAAATTAAAAATTTGTCAATAGGCTGTTATAGGAACCAAGAAAGCCAGGTAAATTGCTTCACATTCTCGGTACCCAGTAGTCTTTAAGAATTGCATGAGTACATTATTGTCATGCCATTCATGTGTGTGGGGCAACAAACAGATGCACATAAACCAAACTCTGCAGAACATTATCTCCAGCGAAAAGAAAATATATTCAGTACTGAATCAGCAACACCAAACCTTGGGCACTTTTTCCTCCGTTATTCACTTTCACTCTTCCTTCCCATCATTCACATCAACACCTATTTAGATCCCACCCACAATACTGAAACAAAATACCCGCACTGGCTCTAGCACAGTGTCTCCTCACCCCAATGCCTCCCATCCTCACTACTTTTATCAGTGACAGACCTGCTTCTTGGTAAAAGTGCAACACTGACGGAAAGAAAAAAAATGTCAAGGCTGCCTTGGCATTTTCTCCCCTTCACATTCTCCTTGCCAAGCTTATGCTCTGCCCTGCCATTTCCATCCACGCCGCCGACTCACAGCACGGCCCACTACCATCTTCTGTGCTGGCCAGAAAAAGTAGATTACAGAGAGAAAATGTCATAAACTCTATGGAGAGGAAGCATAGGTTGTCAATTATACATATGCCACTCTACTGCTATCTCTGACTGGCTCTTTCTCCACCCACTCCAAGCGACTTGGCCGACGCTGGCCTGCTCTGCTCCTCTCCATGCTATCTCTGTCTAGGTCTGACATCTGTCTTTTATCACATTGCCACATGCGCACACAGACATACACACACACACTCTTAAAAACACACACACAAACCATCCCACATGGATGCTGGAGGAGAGACAGTTGTCACAACTGAACCCAAAATATTCTGATAGGTTAGAATCCAGCGTGGTTGGAAGAGTGGGGGGATAGAGAGTTGTGTTGCTGAAGATGGAAACATGTATGTCTACATGCAGATGGCTCTATAAATAAACCACTTCCGAGGGAAAGATGAAACTAGTGCAAAGAGCATGGCTTTGCTTCTAATAAAAACGCGACTTTGGTAGGATTTTCCTTCATGCCAAACCTGGTTGGAGTGATTTTTTTTTCTGTCTCCCCCTCCCTTTTCATTTTGTTCTCTTGCTGCCTTGGTTTAGTTTGTATGCAGTCATGAAGAATACCATTCAAGCTCTAAATAACCACAACAATACACTTTAAAATACAGATCTGCAAATCAACAAAAGACAATATCTTCTTCTATCTTCTTCCTTTGCAGGATGAAAGGTGACCAAATGTCTCCGATAAACAAGCTGCTCATAAGTAGAATGAAACACAAGTTTGCAGAAAATATCTTTTCCAATAGAACTAATGTGCCATATTTTGTGAGGGTAATGATATTGTGCTACTTCCACTCATCATGGTGGTGTGTCCTGCACTCTTATGGCCTGAAAGGTGAAAGCTGTGCAGACCACTACATTCGGTGGTCTGCATCCAGTATGTACCAAGGGAAAGCAAAACGCATAAACACCCTGACATTAAAGGAGGCAACTAATGGTCCACTAAGCAAACTTTTTTGCTATGTAAGCTAAGGTTAGCAGATACAGACTGAGATGGTACTAAACTGTGAAATTAAAGGTTGTAATCATTTTTTTTTTTTTTGACAGGTCCTCTGTGTAACTGCACAACTACAACTCAACACACAGACATTCTACAGAGTTAAAAAAAAAAATCAACTTACTTTTGCCAGTGGTGTTGAAATCTCCAGTCCATCAAGGGTGAAGTCCATAAATCCAGGTAGGAACTCAAATTCTGATTTTCTTCAGACATAGTTCATAGTGTATCTTTATGTTGCTGTCAAAAGTAATTCAGATAGATTGTTCTCTGTGGGGTGCAAACAGCAACTGCTAGCAGCATGACTTGTATGAAAGCCAAACTGTAAACACATGGGAAGTGGGATAAAGATTGTAGAGAGCTCTAGATAGTTTCAAACAGGTTGGCAGAAAAAAGATGGCTGGCCCATAAAACAAAAAGCACAATAGGAAATGTGGGAAGTAGCTGATAAAATACTGAAGGCAGCTGGTAAGAAAAAGAGATGCAGGTGTGTATGGGCAGGTGGGAGCTCAGGGTTGACATTGATGACATCATATTATAACCAGGATGTAGGAGGAGCTACTTTTAGCTTGATGTTTGATATTTAGATGGCTGCATGGTAGGAGAGCTGAGGACTACTGCTGGAGAGTGAGGAATAACAGGAGGGGAAAAAACCTTTACCTTTATTCAGACAGGACAGTGGAGATGAGACGGAAACAGGGAAGAGTAGGGGAACAACACACAGTAAGGTCACGGCCAGACCAGCAGCGCCTGAGGGCTACCCTATACTTTTATTTCATGTTTTTATCATCTCCATTAAATGTCCATCATTTATTTTACCTTTAACAGTCTTATTAAAGTGAACATGTTTTTTTGTTCTCCAAACAGAATTGTTTTGATTTTTGCTGTATGTACAAAATTTTAAATATCCTGTTATTTTTGTATGTTTGTGGCTAGCAAAACTCAGAGAAAATGCAACAGTCAGATTATTTCCAATAATCCAGTGTATGTATGCCCCTACTGCTGTAAAACTGAATACTGATAAGATGGAGATAATAAGTTGTTTTACAGTTTTGACTCCCATTGTGCCAAGAAATAGAAGAGCAACACTGGCGATGATAGGGACTAACACAAAACAAACTTAAAGGTTGACACATGCAATTACGGTTACGCTCGCTCTTTGCATTTCTTCCTCAAAACCTCAGCGCTTCTGAAGTGACTGCTTCACAACATACCTCTTTTGTCTCTCAGAGGAGTTATCAGAGGTCTAGTGATTAGCACTGAGCCCTGAAAGTCACTTCAACATGTTTCCTTAATGGGTGTGCCTCACTGAAATGTGATAATCACTTTGACTGATGTAAGCCCAGATCTATTGTTGAAGCGACATGGAACAAAATGTAGTTTTTCTTTCTTTTTTGTTTCATGACTGATCACAGGAGAACATAATGATAATATGATGTTTCAATAAAACATTCTGATTCTGTGATATATATATATATATGTATGTGTATGTAAAGAATAAAAATACGTGTGTTCACAGTACAGAAGTGTTATTAAGTGTTCTTCCAGGGTTGTTGAGGGATGTTTTTCTGCACCAGCTTTGTCGTAAGGAACACTTTCAATTTCAAATTCACATTCAAGGATCCAGCATCTTCACTGTAGATTAATCACTGTCAGGGTTGTGCAACAGTTTTTGCTTCACAGGATACAGTTAAGTTGCTGTCAAATCCAAAGAAATATCAGAGCTTCTGTACAGTAGTATGTTCATTCTTATGTTGCAGAATTTCTTGTGAATCTGTACAGGTGAAAGATTTTCTACTAGCCTCACAACAGCTAAAAGACTTCCACAAAATATGGTGACATAACATCAATGAGGCAAAATTTGAGTTTTCTTAGGCAACAAATAACCTTGGCTCCAAGAAAAAATAAGCTGGTCTATATTCATCCTGTTATAGAAACTGTCTTCTTTCTCCTTAGACTATATCTTAAATGAGACTAATTTACCATAATTTTACGTAAATTAAGACTTTTAAACTAAAAAACATGGCTGATCAAGCAGCACATCAATCCTCAGATCTCTTACCGGCGAATGTTTTCACTCTGGAAAAATTCACTTAGTCCACATTTTATGGAGAAATCTAGCAACAAATTCTTAGCAATCCAGCGTTAAGCAGAATAAATCTTCAAACATGGCTGAGCTGAGATGCTGTAGCATCTTAATGCAGCAGGGCTCAGTGCTGCTGCCTTTATCAGTTAAACTCAGGGTAGTTAAACAAAACAGTACATTTAACCTATAACGCCCTAACGTATCATATTTGATACATGAGTTTTCAACCCTCCACGCAGGCAGTGTGATATTTTTACAAAAACCTGATGTAATCGAATACGCTGCGGTACTGAATAATCCAACACAGGGTAGTAATTTACTCATTAGGGCCTTCAGTGACAAATTGAAACCATATAGCAAATAATATTTTAAAATGTTTTTGTTTGTTTGTTCAGAGGGACCAATAAAGCTCCAAGTTCAAAGAATTGGAATTTTCTGTCAATTATTTAATGGTTTAGGCTTTACAGGGTTAAAAAGTGTTTCCTGTCTTAATAATTGCTCCACAATGTTAACAAACCTCATATCAAGAGTCATAGTTTGATCTTTTTGTTGCCACTGGTCAGCAGGTGTCACTATCTGTTGTTGTGTGAACATGACTTTGAGTTAGCCAAAATAAGGCTATATTTATTTTTGTGCAACTGTTGTATTTGAATTAGAGTTATTCAGGAGCAAAACTAAAACTGGATTAACGGCAGACCAGAGTAAAATCTCTTTGTGAGACCAGTCTCTGGAGAATATTGTTTTTAAAGGCTGAGTACTGTATGTGTAAAGAAACTGCTGAGGATGTTTACCTACTATAATAATGATAAGAGTGGAGAAGATTCTACTGATGATACCATCTTTTACGAAATCTGAAATATAAATCAGTACTATGCTATACTGTGTGGAAATATTGGGGTACTATTTGTGAATGGAGGATTTGTTTACATATCTGTGCTGTTACTATGACTGAGCAGTTGGCATTATCCTGAAGAACTGAGCAGAGCACAGAGGCCTGATATGGATAGATATTCATATATCAAATCAGTCTTGGAAACAGCCAATCCTTTATTCATTTCTTAGTATATCTTTATGCTTCTTTCAGAGACTGCTCATTTTACATCTTACTGTACAGAAATCTTTGACTGAGAAATTTATTGCTGAGCCAGAGCAGGAGCACAAGTTAAGAAAATCATACATGAAATACACAGATGATAAAGACAGAGACGAAAGGAAGGAGAAAGCTGTCAAGGAGACTGTCAAAAAAGAGCATGTGTCTGTATAACTCATCGGTGTAGCCATTTCTCTGTTTGTGTTTCTCTGTCAGTGAGTGATACCAGGAAGGTTTGCTTTATAAAAAAAAAAAAATCCCAAGCTCCTGAACTCTGTCAGTGTGCCATCTTCTTTTCACAACGCTCTTATATCTCCCATCTGACTGCTCAGCAAATATACTGTACCAAAACAAATAGTATGAACTTCTGGGGATACTCAATAGTGAGTTTCAAACACTTGTGTTTTACAGAACTCATCCAGTGATTTCACAGCAGAAAGAACAAGATAAATGCTACAACATAGGGTGAACTGCTCATTATAGTTGGTGCTGGAGTGAATCACACACGTACCAATGTGTGTGTGTGAGTGTGTGTGTCCATTACAGTCCATGGGATCCATACCCTCCGTCTTCCCTGCAGCATTTACACACTCTAATGATCTGCCATCACTTCTGAAGCTGGATCCAGCCCATCCTCTGGTCTGGGCGCAGTGACGCACTTGTGGATGATCTACATGCATCCAGCCACACAATACACTTTTTGCAGCAATAATTGGGCTACCTCCACACACACAAAGGTCCAGCATGCAGCAGCATTTGGTAGTAATTATTCGCCTCCCTTATCACTAATGATGTACTATGGTGTGTCGTTGTTTCAAATGATCTCCCTGGTTGTGATACTAAAGGCAGTCACTACAAAACCACAGAGATAAATCGCACATAACACTATTCTGTCATCGTGGTGCCGCAGCGCCTCTATAATACCTTCATACGTCTGGAATGATTCCGAGTTCTTAAAAAATAGTGTCGGGACTTGGTACAGCGCTCTAAAGAAAAGAAGCGGGGGAGACGAAGAATGAGCAGAGAAAAATGACTGCAGTGGTGCGGGTAAAGAGGCCTCCCTATTAGGGCAGTGGAGGGAGAAATATTGGGCAGTGTAGCCCTGTGCCCATTTGTCCTCGTCAGGATCTTAAATAGAATCGGGATCAATTATTCATAGGGTCCATAACTGGCAATAAATGTTAGCTGAGACAGTGCAGCCTGGGCCGAGGATAGACAGAAAAGTGAGGTTAGAAGCAGTTATAGAGGGCCAAGTTTAAAAGTCTGGACAAAACAGCTGAATAACCAATTATAGTTCAGACCTAGAAGTGACATTTAAAAGCCCTTTCAGTTGTTTGATGTGCCACTTTAACCGCATGACGATCTGTGAAAACTCAATGCAGCCTTGAACCCAACAAACCCACGGCAACATCAAATCAACTCATCACGAATAATACTGCTTGAAGCTAACAGTATGACACACTGGCCTGAGGAGCAATGCATCTTTGTGGGAACACTCCAGGTTATGGTGTATTCTTCTGTGATTAAATTATTTTCTTGCATTTTGGTGGGAAAAAAGGAAAGGAAAACATGTATTCTCTTAAGTTTGTATATTGTTATGAGAAGGTAGACCACACACACATTTTATGGAATGGAATGGAAATTTCAGTATCATAGTGTTGAATGACATTGTTGACTACCTGCGTTAGCCTTCTTTATTAAAACAATAGAACACAATGAATCCCCTTGTGGGCACAAGTTCTGTTTTGATGCACTAAATAGTTGTTTTTTTCTATTGTATTTAGGTGATCAAGGAGTGTTTGCTACCCCCATTGGTCAGCGCACTTTATTTGGAACTCCATCCATCTATCCATCCAGCAGAGACTTCCTTCACACCTGCCATGTCCAGAAACTTCTCCAGGGGGATTCCAATGTGTTTCAAGGCCAGATGGGATATATAATCCCTTAAGAGTGTTTTGGGTCTGACCCAGGGCATTGTCTGAGTTGGATGTGCCTCAGTTGGCGTTAGTCATGAGAGAGAATCACTTCTACTCCAAGCTTACTTTGCATGATCCTATCTGTAAGGTTGGGCCTGGCTACCCAGTAAAGAAAACTAATTTCGGCCACTTGTATCAGCGCTATAATTCTTTCAGTCACTACCCAAAGCTCATGACCATGGTTAAGGACTGGAACACAAGTCAACTTGTAAATTGGAACCTTTGCCTTCAGGCTCAGCACCCCGTTCATCATGACACTTCAGCACAACTCCCACATTACTGCTGACACCTAAACAAGGCATGTTCCATCTTATTCTCACTTGCGAAATAAACCTATTTCATTTGGGGCGGCAACTAGGTCCAAGTCTGGGGTGAGCAATCCACCATTTACCAACAGAGTACCACAACCTCAGACCTGGAGGTGCTGGCTTGCTTTACGCTTGGTTTCAAACTATCCCATTGCGGCTGTAACCACAGATGTCACCAATCAATCATGACATGAACCCTAAGGGACTGGTTATGCCTATAACAGCATCCACATCAACTGTACTACACGGAATGGCGCATTAAAAACATCCCTGCATAAACTGCACCAACACATGTGCAGTCAACAGAATACTAAGTTCACTATCTACCTTAATGTTTTTGTTCAATAAAAGCGTAGCCTGTACAAACCACAAACTAACTCTGCATCAGTCATAGCTCATTCTTTAGATAACACTACTTGTCTTGTATCACCCAAGCTCAAGTGTGAGTATGGAGCAGTGATGACTGAATCCTGCTTTGAGAAATCTCTTCTATACTCCATCAAAATGTCCCTTGTATATCTATCCTGGCTCTGAAACACAAGCCTGAGGCATGAATTATCACACAGAGACAGTTCTGGTGATAATTGACTGAAGGAATGCCAGGCACTTACTGATGAACATGGAAACATTCCACTGTGCATCTCCAAATGGCTTTAGCGAGCTAATGGTGGTGTGGGAAAAAATGAGCTCACATAAGGCAGGGGAGGTAATGTAGCTTCCAGCTCAGCTCATTTTCTCCAAACGAAAGAGATAATCTAGACCCCAGAAGGCCTCCAAGATTGAAAGCTTCACAAGCGGAAAGGCCAAATAACTAAGAGAAATTAAACATGAACCTGGGCCAAAGTTTTTTCATTCCACTCCCACATCAGATGCACTGACGATGTTCACGTGCCTACAGTGAGGAATAACTGTGAAATAACAAGCCAGCTTCTCCTTTTATTTTCTCTGCTGTTTTTCCTCCTTTCCCTCTCTCTTATTTGTCTTGCTGCCTTACCTTTTTTTTTCGTCCCCCCTTCTCCCTCCATCAGTATTTGTTATAGAAGGCACAGACAGAAATGGAGAATGTTTGTGACAACTGGAGCAGTTTCTATCTCTACCCAGATGGACTGGCAACCAACTGTCTCAGCAGAACAGGCTTTCATTTCCACCAACAGCTCCTCTCCTCTCCTCTCCTCGATGAAACCTGCACAACCAGAAAATTAAAAAGGGTTGGAAGGCAGGAACAAAGACAAAAATGATACCAATTAATAGTATTAATTGTATTTGCTGGGAATTGTTAGGAAATATAAGAAACCTGATGTCATCCTGATGACATTTCTATGGTTATTTGCTTAGATATAATAAAGTTGTTTTCACGGTCTGGAACATAACTCAATATAACGAAACAGATGCACAGGTTGGCTGCCTGTCCCACACTCTCTGCTCCATACGTATACTGTCACATAAGGCAGCTTGTTGGATTCTTTCCTAAATCAGGAGACAGGAAGGTGCAGGTGCAGGACCTGTGCTGAGTTTTGTTTTTACTTTCTTTCTCAAGGTAAAATAAGATGTAATGATGCAGTGTTTTATTGTGTCACCCTGTTGGTGAAAAAGTAGCTTACCTTCAAAATATAGCACAATACATGATTTTGAAAGTAGCTCCTGTAGCAGCCCATGTAACATAGCTACTCCCAACATTTGGGACCTTGAGATAAAGGTGAAAGCAAAAGGTAAGTACACTTTTGAGCCTATATTATTTTTGTCACACAATATGAGAATATGTATTGTGGGGGCGCACAAAGTCAAAAAAAAAAACATACCTGTGATGTGTGTTATGCACATTATTTGATTTGCATATCAGAAAGCCTGAGTGGAAATGGTGTAAAGTTAAAGAAAAGGTTGAAATATTGCAAAATAATTTGTGTGCTTGGTTGCAATGGAAGAGTTGATGTATCAATCTTCACATTCTCACTTTTTAACATAGTGGATATCACTTTAGCTTCATTTTTCACTATACGCAATATTGCTTACTTTTTTATGGTTATGTTTAGGCTCTCACAGCAGTTGGTTAAGGTTAGTTAAAGACTGTATTGTGATTAATACAGAAAAACTTCACTGTGATGTCAAAACCATTATGTGGTCTCTCCCCATATATGTCAGCAGACAATGGTCTGCACACTGAAGAATGAAGCTAAAAGGGCACACAGTGTATTAAAAAGTGACACCAAGAGGTCCTAATCAAGTGTCTGTATGTGACGAGTTGGGAGTGAGACTGTGCTCATATCAACAAAAGCAAAAAGCGACAAAAAGTACAACAGAAACAGACGTAATGAATAAATCATGATGTATATGAACCTTGTGACTTCACAAGCTTCTCACTGAAGCTTCTACTGAGAAGAAGAAAAATTGTAGGAGACAAAAACATGAGATCTGTACAGAGCAATAAGGAGACCAACATTTCTAAAATGAATTAATTACATGAAATGTAATATTTCCATTGTTTTTTTTTTCATGGTTTTGCAGCATTTGAAGTTTAATTGGCACTCTTTTAATTACATCATGTCATTGCATCCTCTTCTTGTACGATGGTTTAATAGCTACCAACTGGTAAATTAGCAGCGCATAAACTGGGAAGAAAAAAAAAGGCAGATGCATAATGTAAACACGTAACTGACACTGTAATTATATAGTCATATACAGTTATGTCCATATGAATATGTACTCATTGGAAGAAATGTCAAATTGGAACAGCATAAGAATTCTGTATGCGGCTCTGCACTGTTAATCTTTTGCGATTCATAAGAAAATCTGAATAACAACAACTTACAGGAGGATTACAGTAATCTGAACCACTAACACAAAAACACAGGACAAGTACAGGGCAAACTAATCTTTTTCCTCCATCTTCTCTCCCTTTGACTTACCGGGCCCTACGCTGCAGAATGCGAATCTGATCACCCTTTCCCAGGCTGATCCCTCAGGACCCACAGCCCTTTCCAGCTCCACATAGGAAGCCCCATGCATTATGCATCACCATCCAGGCCTATTTCAGAGTAGAGAAGCAAAAAAAAAATAGAGAGAAACACAGAGTTTACCAGGCTCCTGCAATCAGTCCCACAGTTGCTCATGTTTCTGTGGAAAACGAGGTCTTGTTCCAACTGCACGGAATTACCAAGAGAAAAACATGAAATATTTAGCATTGTCATCCCCTTCTTCCCCTCTCTACTTTTCAGCTCAAACTTCCTGAGGGAAAAAAGTCAAAAAAAGTGAAAGATGGCTTATAGTATGTTTTCTTCTTATGATTATCTGGATGCTCCTTTCGGGGGGTGAATGTGTGAGGAAACACCACATTGGATTGGTGGAGGCTACAATCGCAAGGTTTCCCCCTCAGGGGATGGGATGACACACACAGAGGTGGAACATGGGATTTGATTTATGCTCCTTGGGAGTGAATGGGCTTGGATACCAGGCTGGTATAGGTTGGATCAAAGCAAGTCGTGTAGGAGAGTGATGATGGTCAGGCGAGGCGAGGCATTTAGCATGCATAAATGGACCAAACAACCACAGGCGAGCTAGTACAGTACATGCATACATTCATGACAGGAGACAAATGCAAAGGACATGGAGGAGGGTTTTTGTAAGACCTGGGCATTTGCTTGAAGCAGCATGCACTCACACACAGGGTGACCTTGACACAGAATATGCCTCCACAGATACCTTGTTTTGAGAATCTGTCTTTGGCACCTGAATAGGCACTGTCTATTGATATCAAGGCTGTCCAACCTGTCCAACATATTATTTTCTTCTCTCCAAAGGACTGCACACTGTTGGTGAATGTATTGTTATAAAATAGACTTTCTTTCCCCTAGTTTTTGTCCTTTGTCTGGAAGGTTTTTGAGAATAAAAATGGAATTTTCTGCATACATATGTCTGTGTGTGCATTTGTGTGTGTAGGCACGCATTCCTTCTGTATGTACAATATCCTTTAACATGGCTACTTTTCATCTTGTACTGACGCATGTAACACCACTGCTGAGCCTTTTTTTTTTTTTTCCAGAAAGGCTTCCATGAGGAGGATAAAAGCAAAAATCATTCAATCGTGTGGGAACACTTGGGCCCTTTCAATTCTCACAGGGACATCAAAGCACACAGCAAGACACCGCACTATTAGAGTCCATGGGTGGGATGAAAATATATTACAAATATATCTACTCTCTGCTGAAATCCATGACTAAGGTTTCATAACAAAGAGCAGACTTTCTCAGTCATTTGTCTCCTCTGAGGATTGTGATTAATCTAACCTTTGATGTTTTGAAACAACAGGGAGGAGGAAGAGATGGGAGAGATGAGGGGGGCGCTGAGGGAGCTGCATGGGGACATAAAGACTTAGAAATGCAGCGCTTTGAATGGCACGCTAATGAACCAAATTGAATTGAATCACACAGGATATTGAAAGTGTATTGGGGAGAGTGACACAGCATGCAAGCACAATGCACAACATCTCACTGTTATAATATTAGGCTGGGATAGACGGAAACTCAACTCTCAGAGGGAGAGGGGAGAGAAGAAGAGTCACAGGAAATAGAAGTGCAGGTTACTTCACAGCCTGACAACCACAACATATGATGTGTGTTTAAAATGAGATCCTGCGTGTAACAACACACACAGAGTAACTATGCTAAAAGGTGTGAAATGCAGTCAGGTTGTGCAGAAACGTTGAACTACATTTAACACACACGTGCGTATGATCAACCCACTGTCAACACAGAGTGTGTATGTGTCGATGTGTGTGAGTGTGGGCATGTGCCTCCAAGGTTATGGGGCGCAGGATGTGCCATTAGGTGTGAATTAGGCAGAATTAAAAATGAATCTGCTGTTATGCATTATTAAAACTACCCTAATTGCATTTGCATAAGTATATGGGACCCTGTGTATATGCAAGCATGCAAGCATGTACATGCAGATGGGTACAGTCATTCTCACTTACAGGTTTACTTGTCCTCTATAAATCGTTAAATTCAATTCAAATGATCTCTTCTGTGTTGTGATATTTGCTGTAAACCAGTTATCGCCTCTCTTTAACCTTTTCCTACATGTTACAAAATCCGTCCAATTCACCTGACGAAAGCAACAAACCACAGAGAACAGATTTCCACCATGTCGGCCTCTTGGTTGTCAGATGGCTCTGTGTCATCTTAACTTTGATCACAGTATAACATGTGGTACTATTTTACTCAGAGCACAGAATATTGCTACCTCTGGTTTTGAGGAGCTTTGACTTATATGTAGCAACGTTGCCCCTGTGTGGTGAAATGAGAAAAAATGTTGCAACCCTGTAGATGAGTTGAGGTGAAGCTTGAGAAAAATGATCAAGATATCAACTGAATAGATTATATAGATATCACTCTACAGAGTGGCTTAGTGGTATTAGTCATTGAGATTGTTCAGAAAGTTACTGATAAGCTTCTTTTAAGTGTGATGTAAGTCTGTAGAGTATGTAGTAGCTGGGGTCAGGTAGAAACAGCATTATAGTTTAGGTTACAAATCACAAGACTAATACGTTCAATTAAATTTTTAAAGCTAAATTCTAAATACTTAAAACATAGACAGTGCACAGGTTGGATTCTGGTGCGCTGTCACTCCGCTGCCACTTGTGAGTTAATCAACAAGAACAGAATTGCAACAAATACACAAAAATAAGTTGCTCTAAATCACAACCAGAGATAACTTTAAATATGGTTAAATAGGTAATTCTTACAGCATCTGTTGCCCAAAACTGCTTTATTCTGCATGAAAATCTTATCTTTTATTTCATTATTTATTATTTTCCTTATTTCCATTAAATCCCTGGAGCACCTTAAAATCCATGAAAATCTGGTTTCAAATCTTAACTGTTTCTCTATAACATCAAATATTAATGACTGAATAAGAAATAATCACAGTTAAAGCAACATTCTGAGGCATTATTTATTTAAGATAAGAGTTTAACTCTCTAAACTGCTGTATCAGGGCAGACAACATAAACAAAGAATCCAGCAAATGTCAGCAATTTAATTCAATGTTGCTAAATCTGATGCAGGGAAGAATGTGATGTCACCTTTTTCCAGCTTTAACCCTCCCACTTCAGACCAGATGAGCAAAAAACAGCAAAAAAAAAAAAAACATTCACTGAGTGCCCCGTCACCAGTGGTGAGAAAATAAGTTAGCAGGGCCTTTAAAGTTACTGCCTACATTCTACATTATAACTGTGTATGAAAAATTTGCTTTAAAGCTGCAGCTTTTGCTTTATAGCTGCATTCCTTGGTTTATTTATTTATTGGCCACTCGAGGGCAACCAACAAGACACAACACTGACGCCTTATCGCATTATAAAGTTTTTAGGGTGAACATGTTAGCATACAGCTGCCTATGCACTCCTGTTTGTGTCCACCTAGGTAAAGGAAGGCCAATATTCACTCTCCTTTTAGCTCGATTTTGCTCTCTACCAACTCCTGGTAGACATTTCTAGCCCTTTATCTGCTGTATGCTTTAGTCACTAAACTTGTCTCTATGCATTTTGTTGCAAAACAGGTGATGCACAGTGGGGTTTGTTTGTATGTGTTTTGGTTTTGTTGCTCAGATATGAGACAGTGGGATAACAGTAAAGCTGCGGAGTCTGGTGATTATTCTCTGTGAGTTCGTCACTACAAGTGACTCCTTACTCTGTGCATGTTGTCATTTTTTCAAGTTGACTATGTAAAAATATTGATTAGTCCAGCTTTAACTTTGCTGTGCATTTCTACCATATCTTACTTGATGCCATTATAGGACACTGACTGTATGCACATCATTTGATAGACATAAGATACACTGAAATTCAATTGCCTGTTGATAAAAGATAAGTGTTACTTTAGGTGTAGGCACCTTATCAACTCTGATAAACCATGGCACAGACCGCCTGCCTCACCTTTGACCCTCCACATACAACCACATCACCACTACCAAGATCAAATTGGTGTCATAGTGTAGATAGGCCAGATAAGGCTTGACCTCAGCATTTCTCTCTTTCTTTCTTTCTTTTTTATTTACTACATGCTCTTTGAAAGCTCTTAATCTCCTGAAAGCAATCCAGAGAATCCAGAGAGTAAACTGTAATGATAACTGATGCTGTTGAGAAACAGTCTCTGAGATAAAGGAGAGAGAGAAGCATTCCAACGAAAATGAAGATCAATTTCCCATTTGTCATAAATAATGAAATCTGGTCTAGTGGGAACACTGTAACCTCCTATAAACCAAGCAGGAACTATACATTAACCAACACTAGGCAGCACACAAAACCCTTGGTATGTGTACATATGCTCTCACTCTCTTGCTGATAAAGAGCTCCAGCTCATTCAAGCGTAGGTGTCTTATCTTGAAATGATATTCTAAGAGAGCTTGAGGTCAGAAAACTTGGGATTGGGTTGAATTTCAGTCAATTGTGGACTTGCATTTGAGTCAACAAACTTTCCTCCTTTGAGCTTAAAAACTTTGTTCCCTGACATGAAACCAGAGAGGAATCTTCCCACTACAATCCCAGAAAAGCCTCAAGAAATGAACTTGCAGGCAACTAATGTAACCAGCACTCATCTCTGTCCCTGCTCCTCTCCACCTTTCCTCCATTTTAGTGCATTAGAGTGCGTTATTAATGAAGCTACAGTAGCTAGTTGAGGAAATGGGTATTGAAAAAACATACAGCAGACTCTTGAGTGCATCCAAGTCAGCGTGCACACGCTTAATGAACAGATACAGAATTATGTGGAGGAAATACATTGGAGTGCAGGTAATAGGGCATTTTTATCACATGCAACAGCCATGAGTGAAGCAGTGTGTTTACAATACACTATGTAAAAGAGAACACACACACACTGTCCTGAGGGAGTTATCGGGTGGACCCTGTCCTTTGGTCCATACACACGCGCACACACACACACCCACACACACACACATTCACAAGTATATATAAAGGGCTGGGCCCTTTAACTGTCTCTCTGATACACTGACTGACAAACTTAAAGGCAAACAGCTACCTCCATTCATACACCAGTCAAAATGCCTGCAGACTACAATGGACGCTGGGAGATGGTGAGCAACGAGAACTTCGAGGACGTCATGAAGGCCCTCGGTAAGTTGAACTCATACTGCCTACTGAAGGGAAACAGAGGGGGAGAATGTGGCTTGTAACCCTCATTAAAAACAGGGATCAATTACAGGGTTACAATTAAAGATGCAACCAAGTATAGGGGAAGACCTGAGCAGAAAATGTGGAATGAGTGTGACAGAGAGAGTGAGAGAGCAGCAGTGTGAGTGAGGGAGAGAGAGCAAGAGAGAGAGAGGGGGATAAAGGAGGAATGTTGTGGCACTGCTTCATTTCCTCATTGAGCTGCTGTCAGGCCAAGTTAACCTCCGCTGTGTGAGCGGCTGCCGTCTGTTATAACGCCAAATAAATATTGATTCACTCCTTTCTGCATTTTCATCCCCCTGATTTGCAGGAAAGGAAGACAGATTCTGACCCTGGATCAGGCAGCGGGCCAGGTCGTTACTTCCAGAAAAAAAAAAAGAAAAAAAAGAAAGAAAAAAAGAGAGCCCAGCACTCAGCTCAGCTCTCCTCCTTTTGGCGAGTCATTGATCAGGCTCAGAAACACTTTCATTATTCACAACTCTATCTGCAATTCATAAAACAACCCTGCTACGCTCAGCTCACACAAAATCCAGGAGATCCTGAATGCCTCCACCTCATTTCCATCAAGCGGATAGGAAAACGACATCCTTATGGAAATGGGTCAAAATATCATTTAGATGGGTAAATATAGGGGCCATATCTGTAAGAGTGATGGGAAGAAATTGAATTTTCACTTTAGGGAAAATAGGATATGAATATCTAAATGGTGTGGGTGGGTGGTTTTCTTTGGCAGGGCCCAGTGCTG
Organism: Lates japonicus; assembly: GCA_033238685.1. NCBI lineage: Eukaryota > Metazoa > Chordata > Actinopteri > Centropomidae > Lates > Lates japonicus. The sequence goes on along the minus strand of BRZM01000015.1, from coordinate 2,218,515 downwards.
AGCGGGGCGGAGAAACTCATTTAGGCTCATTCTGACTCGGAGCAAGGTCATTTTTAAAGAGTAAATGAGACTGTCAGGAGGAACAGTAGGAGAGGAATCATAATAAGTGGCCCGTGGTGTCATTTGTGTCTGTGGACGTGTGCCTGTGCCTGTGCACACGAAGCAGTGACTTAAAAAGTCAAACCACACACCAAACCAGCATAAGAAAATTCCTCATGGCTTAATAAAACTTGCCAAACTGACTGACTGAACCACACTGCTACCACTGACATTATCCCCCTCATTTTTTTTTATTATTATTTTTTTGCTTGCAGACATTGACTTTGCCACCAGAAAGATAGCTTCCCATCTGCATCAGACAAAGGTGATCGTCCAGAACGGAGACAAATTTGAAACAAACACACTGAGCACCTTCAGAAACTATGAGGTCAACTTCACCGTGGGAGAGGAGTTTGAGGAGCACACAAAGGGCCTGGACAACCGAAAAGTCAAGGTGGGACTGTTTTCTGAATTCTTTGACATTTTTCTCAAGAATAAAACAAGGAAAGTGCTCTGGATGATGGTAGTCAGAACAGTCATGATTAAAAGAAATGACAGATGCATTGACCATTGTTTATGTGTTTGTGTGGTTATATAACAGACACTGGTTACCTGGGATGGGGACAAGCTGGTGTGTGTTCAGAAGGGCGAGAAGGAAAATCGTGGGTGGAAACACTGGATCGAGGGAGACCTGCTGCATCTGGTGAGAGAGAGCGTGACACAGAGGTGTAAAGGTTTTTATATATTTGCCAGGAAACAAGACGTTCCTGTGCAACCACAGCTGCACAGCTGCATCAGTTCTTGCTAATTATCATACTGGCAACATTAAAACAACAAAGTAAACACCAACAAGCAATCTCAAAAGAAGAAACACTTCCTCTCCTCACTTGCCTTTTGAAGTCTTTCTCAACCCTCTGTTGGATCACACAAATCTGTGTCATATCTCTGAGATCTGAGAAAGCGAGATAAAACAGTAAATGAATCACAATCTGAAACATAGAGACTTAAGCTCAACCTCCTTATGTAACTACAAGAAACATTTGTTGCATCATGTTGGACTCACAGTCTAAAGGTCTGTATCTTCTCTCATAGGAAATCACTGTGCTCGACAAAATCTGCCACCAAGTATTTAAGAAGACACAGTAACATGGAACCAAACCTCATCTGCTCAAAACTATCCACCCTGTGTTGCACATTGCTGTCTATTTATGATGTAGTGTAAATCTCTAATAAAGTGATTTCTTACCACACTTCTTCTTTTTATCAGTCACTTCTTCAAAAAGGAGAAACAGAAAGTTTCCCTCAGTTATGAAACTCATGTCTTGAATATTTATACAAAATTCTGTGAAGAAAAAGGCTCCTGGTGATACACTGCAAAACATGGCATAATAAAATTAGATGAAGTCTGTCATCCAACCTGAAACTCTCTGGAAGATTTGCATGAGTCAAAAGACCTAAAGATCGTATGAATCCAAACATCTCCATCTGTTTGGTAAATTGTGGGGATCAAGAGACAAAAGTGAACTTGGTGGGTTGTTTCTGTAAAGCCTGCATTTTTTGCAGTGCAGCCTACGAGCTGATAGGTACAACATGTTCTGCTTCTCTGCCGGATCTTGAGCTGCTCCCGCAGGAAGCGCTGGAGGATCCACGTCGCCAAAACAAGCTGCGTCAAGTCAGAACAGTGACAGGGAGATGTACACAGGAAATACTTTATTTTCTCTTCCAAATAAAGGGTTTCATGTAGGACCAGAAAATCATAAAACTGACTGATGTTTAGTAAATTATAAATATTTACACTCAAAATAGCTGCAGGACTTATTAGCTTTGAGAAAGAACTGTTGTTACAATTTACAGATTATATATTACAGTTTGATATACTGTGTGGAAACATATCCATTATCCAGGATCAACTGTAAATCTTAACAGTGTATAAGGTGTAAATAATGTACACATGGATGTCCATACATGAGTACTGTACATAAACCACCTACTATATGTATGTAACTTATACCCATACATTACACCACCTGAATCTCTGTTGATAATAACAGTTTGACATACAGATGACACTGTATTTTGTTGTTTAGTTGTTGTTAACAAAATACTTAACTATCAAAGGTAGCTTTAACTCTGATTATTACAATGCTGGGATCAATTTAGTAATAACTACTGTATTTATCGATTTATTTATTTACTTTTTTGGCGCTGATGAATCTGGACAGTTAGATTACAGTTTTGGTTTTGCCAGGGTTCGGTTCCATTCTTTTCACGTAGTCTATGCGGTGTTTCAATTTGCTTTGAGATGTATTGTGAAAATCAGCACCGGAAGTTACTTTGTTTTTATTCTCGCTCGCTTGGTTTCAAAACTTTCTCCGTTGATTTCCACCGGAGAAGCCCGACGAGGGCAGCAGGGAGGCCGGGCTCTTCACTGGACACACTCGCAGAGACTCACTGACGCGGAACAATGGTATGCAATACAATAAAAATACTTTAACATGACTTTGTTTGTTGTTTGCTGTTCTTGTGGCTATTTTGTCAGTACAGAAACTTCTATCATTCATCTCCATTCGTAATGTAAACTCCATGCAAATGGTACAGTAGTCATCCATTCAGAAACCATATGCAACAGAATCCTAAAGTTACAACATATTTTAAAGCAGCAAAGTAAAACTAGCACCAGCACATTTTTACATACGACACACAAGTTGTTACATTTACTTTTAACATACAGTCATCACATTTAAAGTAGATAAATGAAAAGACTACAATTTTTCATTGACATGGGAGGACTTGAATGGGCCCAGTCATTATGGAGTAGGCATGCATATAAAATGTGGAATGGGAGGTATCAACAGACACACCCCCTCCCCATAACTATCCCAGAACCAGAGGTAGAATAGACTACAGTGTGTTATTGTTATTACAGTATGTCACAAAATGTTTGCACCCTACTAAGTGGACAACTCTGCATTAAAAGCATAGATCCCAAACATATTTAACACAGCTTATTTTCTGCTTAATGAGTCTTTTTACAATCTACTGGCTCAGAATAGGAGATGTTGTTGAGGGTCACCTTCTTCTCTCTTTCTCAACAGCCTCTGCGGTTGGACATCAAGCGGAGGCTGACGGCTCGATCAGACCGGGTGAAGAGCGTGGACCTGCACCCAACTGAGCCGTGGATGGTGGTCAGCCTCTACAGCGGCACCGTGGTGGTCTGGAACCATGACACACAGGTCACTATCACTCATTTATCTGCTCACCTAATCACTTGATTGATCATTCACATAACCACTTAGTCATCCCATCACATACACTATCACTTCAGCTTGTTTTATCCATTATATATGTTAATAAAAAGGTTAATAATGTTGCCCTTTCTTGACTTCTGTGCACAGACCATGGTGAAAACCTTTGAACTGTGTGAGCTGCCTGTCAGAGTGGCCAAGTTTGTTGCCAGGAAACACTGGATCATTGCTGGAGCTGTAAGTACTTTAATTTCACTTATCTCTGTATGTTCACTGATAAGAAATCAGAAAGGACAGAAAACAGATTAAATGAACTCATAATGAGTATGTAAGAAATTAATATTTGTCTCTTTTCAGTGTCTGAAGTCAGTTTCATACATTTTTTTTTCTCTAAAAATAAATTGCCATTTTTACATGGGAAAAAGTTTTGAAAGCTTGAATTACACATCTCTAGGTAAAAACTGAGATGCATGAGATTTGTATCCTTTTCAGTTTTGAACATCATGCCCATATGTGATATTGCATTTAGGATTGTTTTAAGGTAAAGCTTGAGCAGGATTGAAATGACCCATTGTATAACCTGGATTGGTGACCGAATGGTTTTCTACCCATGAGTAATGGGTAAGCAAGCCCAACATTGGTGGTCAGCTCCTCTGCTGAGACTCCTCTTTGGAGACAGTGACCATGGACAGATAAATGTGTGTTTTTGTGTTCTGATTATGTACAGATATGTTTGTTAATCTCTTCGTCCCTCCACAGGATGACATGCAGATCCGTGTGTTCAATTATAACACCCTGGAGAGAGTTCACATGTTTGAGGCTCACACTGACTACATCCGCTGTATCGCTGTCCACCCTACACAGCCCTACATCCTCACCAGCAGCGGTAGAGCTACACACACTCACGTAAACACAAAAAAGTTGTATATACAGTGCATCTAAAACTTATGTCTTATGTGTGTGTTTGTGTCTTCAGATGACATGTTGATTAAGCTGTGGGACTGGGACAGAAAGTGGGTGTGTAGTCAGGTGTTTGAAGGGCACACTCACTATGTCATGCAGATTGTCATCAACCCCAAAGACAACAACCAGTTTGCCAGTGCCTCTCTGGACAGAACTATCAAGGTAGACATACACACACACACACTCATAAACATTTCAACACACAAAGAGAAATTGCTGCAGGGCACAAACTGAAGGAGGTGTTGTTCTTCCTGTTTAAATGAATGTAAAAGTGAAAAAAAGGGAGAGGCGAGGAAATTATTGTCACAGACAGGATTGTGGGAAATGTGGTTTCAATCTTGAGAAAAACTACCACCATCTTATGTTCTTAGACCATTTTAAAAATAACAGCAAATACCTGTTAATCACTCTACTACTCGTTATATACTGAACTGTCAGAGGTTATTCAGTGTTAGAAACACTCCCATACACACTTTCCTTCAGCATATTACTACTCTGCCTGTTGTAGGTGTGGCAGCTTGGCTCCAAGACTCCTAACTTCACTCTGGAGGGTCATGAGAAGGGAGTGAACTGTATTGACTACTACAGTGGAGGAGACAAGCCCTACCTCATATCAGGGGCTGATGATCGCCTTGTCAAGATCTGGGATTATCAGGTACCTACACACACACTGGACTTTGTTTTCTTTTGTTCAATATCCTGTAACAGTATAACAGTGTGTTTACTGGCTATTAGGTGATAACAATCAATAAGAATTTACTATTCCGCTATACCTAGTGAGTTCGTCTTTATTTATGTTGTTTAGTTGTAGAACAGTGCTATATATATGTTTGCTGTGAGCCTGCGCTCTTCTATTTCAAGTGATTCCATAAACAAGCTATACATATCCAGCGAACCTCACATGGTTTTCATCCCATATACATGTAAAGGCAGCAGAAGTGGTGGTTAGTGAAAGTAGTAACGAGAATGTATTTCTGCAATGTGATGTATCAGTTTTCAAAAATTTGTCTACGGGTCATCATTTAGTGTTCTGACCTGTACCCTGAGTGTCATATTTGTTAAACATATATTTAATATCTGAAACGCTGAAATGAGCCATAACATGCAGATAACACGTGCACACATTTTTCAGTGTTATATATTGACATACACATACACGCATGAGCAGTTAAGGTATAAAAAGCCTACTACAGTATTGTCAGTGACATTCTGTAATGAGTACATGTGCTGTGTGTCTTTATCTACCAGAACAAAACCTGTGTTCAGACCCTGGAGGGTCACGCCCAGAATGTGACTTGTGTCAGCTTCCACCCTGAGCTGCCAATCATCCTCACAGGCTCTGAAGACGGTGGGTTGTGAAAACTACACACACACATCAAAACTACAGCCCAAAATATGTACAGCACCTTTGCTCAATGTGAGCTCTTTGTTTCCTCAGGCACAGTTAGAGTGTGGCACTCCAACACCTACCGATTAGAAAACACACTCAACTATGGCATGGAGAGGGTGTGGTGTATATGTGGCCAGCCTGGCTCCAACAGCGTGGCTTTGGGCTATGATGAAGGCAGCATCATCATCAAGGTATACTTGTTTGAGCACTGTTATTATTCCTTATATTTTCAACAGCATTAAGTAGTGTTTTAAAGGGTGGAATAACCCTCAACTCCTGAGGCAGATGACTGAATTTCTAAAAAACTAAAAAGGTCAAGGATCATAGACTTTGTGCTCTTAGCATACGCTGTGGAGGCCTCTTATTTATCAGTGGGGGCCAAAAGACTGCAGCTGGGAACCACTGACTTAGAAATTAGTCAGTAGTCTAGTGTTCACAGAATACTGAACGTTAACTTTGGCTTGTTAATATCTACAAAACCCAGAGGAAATAGATGACATGACCTCTCTATCCTCAACAGCAGCTATGGACAGCCAAATAATGTAACATCAACTGGAGTATATAGCAGCATCATTGCATTCCTTTACACTATTTCCTTTTTTTTTCATGTCTTGCTCCTCATCTTCTGGTTTCCTTTTACTGTCCCTATCAGCTGGGTCGGGAGGAGCCGGCCATGTCGATGGACTCCAGTGGGAAGGTCATGTGGGCTCGACATTCTGAAGTGCAGCAGGCCAACCTGAAGGCCATGGGAGAGGCTGAGATCAGGGATGGAGAAAGGCTGCCGCTCGGTGTTAAAGACATGGGAAGCTGTGAGATCTACCCCCAGACCATCCAGCACAGCCCCAACGGGAGGTGAGACACTGGGCTGTGGGTCTGTATTGAGTTGCCTCTGAGAGCACTGTTCATATTCAAACACTTACTGAATGTGAGAGAAAACCAAACAAATAATACTTCATTTGAGGAGAGAATTGTGTGTATCATCCTTGTTTTAGATTTCAAACTGTAATTTTATATAAATATATGCATGCATGTATCCTTGTGTATTTGCAGGTTTGTAGTGGTCTGTGGAGATGGGGAGTATATCATCTACACCGCCATGGCCCTGAGGAACAAGAGCTTTGGTTCAGCTCAAGAGTTTGTCTGGGCACATGACTCCTCACAGTAAGTCCTAAACACCTTAAAGGAATAGTTTGACATTTTGGGATACAGATTGGCTTTCTTGGGAAGCCTTGGATGAGAAGATTGATATTATGTCTCTCATATCAGCAGGTGGTATATCTTAGCTTAGCATAAACATTGGAACCAGGAGGAAAAAGCTAGCCTGGCTCAGTCCAGTATTCAAAAAACTGCCCACAAATGACATATATTGTGTTAATTAGTGAGATGCTGTTAGTCTGTGTTTTGGACAGAGCCAGCTAGCTATTTCTCCTTACTTCCAGTCTTTATGCTACGCTACGCCTGCTGAGCTAATTGCCAGCTGGCTGTAGCAATTTACTCTACAGTCATGAAAGTGCTATGGCTTTGATTTGTATGTCTCAAAGTGTCAAATATTCCTTTAACCAGTCATAACTATACAATATATGTAATAAGTGTCATTAACTCCACTCTCCAATGTGGTCAGCTACATTATATTTAACTGTCTACACTGTATTTACAGGTATGCTATAAGGGAAGGCAACAGTATGGTCAAAATCTTTAAGAATTTTAAAGTGAAGAAGGCTTTTAAACCTGACTTTGGGACTGAAGGTGAGCTTAATGTTCTGTCTTTGTGTGCGTACAGTATGTATATGTGTGAGTTTGTGTGTAATGCATAGTGTCCTCTTGTCCCACAGGTATCTTTGGTGGCTTCTTACTGGGGGTGAGGTCAAACAGTGGCCTAGCCTTCTACGACTGGGAGAGTGCCACACTTGTCCGCCGAATCGACATCCAGCCCAGACATGTGAGTCCCACTCTTATGGCTGTTACAATGTCCAGTACTCTGTCTACTGCTTCGACAGTCTAATAATCTTTTGTCTTCCTTTCTTTAGATCCTTTGGTCTGACTCTGGAGAGCTGGTGTGTATCGCTACAGATGAGTCTTTCTTTGTGCTACGCTATCTGCCAGAGAAAGTGTCAGCAGCCCTGGACTCGAAAGAAGAGATGTCTGAAGATGGCATAGAGGATGCCTTTGAGGTCAGAGACTCTGATGGTATTTCCTGAAAGACATTTTCAGGAAATAAGCTAACATAACATAATGTAAATAACATAATCTTAATACACGTGATGGAAAAGCAGAAACTAAATTTGAGTAGCTTCTGCTTATTCATTTTCATAAGTCTAACACACAGTGCACTGTAACATGTTTGGAATTTGACTTGTCTGTAAAGGACTGACATTGGAAGTAAGTTCTTTTTAACTATTGTTTCCAATGGTTATTTGTATCCTTTTTGCTACTTCCTGCTGTCTAGGTGCTGGGAGAGGTTCAGGAGGTGGTGAGGACAGGAGTATGGGTGGGAGACTGCTTCATCTACACCAGCTCTGTTAACAGACTCAACTATTATGTTGGAGGAGAGATCATCACCATTGCTCACATGGACAGGTTCGATGCATTAAGAAATGTAAAATTAGCAAAGCTGTACCAGTAAACCCATCTTGGTTTCTTTATAAAGTATGGCAGCAGCACAAAATAAATGTGTCTCAGTGCCCTGCCATAATCAACATTACAACCATGTCCTTGGCAAGCAGAGAAAATCTACTCTGTGGCTTCTGGAGCCACCTTGCTGTCACATGCTGTTTGCCTTTCTCATACAATCCCCTTCTATTCAGTAAATCAGAAATACCTTGCCTTAAAATGGTCTTTCTCTGGTGTAGGACCATGTACCTGCTGGGTTATATCCCCAAGGATGACCGTCTCTACCTTGGAGACAAAGAACTGAACATCATCAGCTACTCCCTGCTGCTCTCTGTGCTGGAATACCAGACAGCTGTGATGAGGAGGGACTTCAGCACAGCTGACAAGGTTCTACCCACAATCCCGAAAGAACAGAGAACCAGGGTGGCCCACTTCTTGGAGAAACAGGTATGTTTGCCTTCCAAATTTTGCCCTTGGAACTCCATGTCCATCTCTGTGCTTTTCTCTTTGCTTGAAATGACAAGAAATTCAGGATTTGAATGAATGCATAATTTACAGAACATCAGGCAGCCAGATGGAGTAAAACCTCTCGGCAGAATTTTTGTGTTTTTCTTCTGAAATAGATTTATGCAGGGAATGGTTTTGCTTCTTACACAGTCTCTTTTACCACTTCACCTCTTCACTTTCTCATAGTTTCACATATCTACCGTTGGCAGCTGTGCTTTACAGGGAAGAATACATCAAATTAAATGTTTATAGTGTGTTTTCTTGTGTTGTTTAGGGTTTCAGACAGCAGGCCCTGACTGTGTCCACAGACCCAGAGCACAAGTTTGAACTCGCTCTGCAGCTGGGAGAGCTCAAGATAGCCTACCAACTGGCCTCGGAGGCAGAGGTCAGAGCACACATAAATGTATACAAAAACAAGAGTCTGCAGCCAGGCTAGTGCTTCTGTGAGGCTGTGTTTATGCACAGTTCTTTGTTCTAAAAGCTAAGGTCAACATGCGAACATTCTCACAGTGAAAATGCTAACATGCTGACGTTTTAGCAGGTTGAGTTTACCATCTTTACTCATTAAGCAGCTTAGTATGGAAAACATACAGCTGAGGTTGATGGGGATGACATTAGTTTTACTGGAACTAGCCATGTTTGGAAATCCATCCAGTTGAGTTATTTCACTCAAAACCACAAATGACAAACTCAGAGTGGCACAGAGGAAAAGTCAGGGGATCACCAAAGTTATTAGGGTTTACCCTCTAGGTACTACAGATGTCCTTATATAATTTCATGGCAATCCATGGCTGTCCCTAGATCCCTGCTGCTAGCATGGCTAAAACATGTACAGATGTTAATGTCAAGGAGCTAAATATGCTGCTAAGGTTTCCTGTTGTTGCAGCTCTGAAGAATGACCCATGTTTGAGCAAAATTTTACTGTGTATTATTTTAAAGCTTAGTTGACTTTTTATTTATTATTATTTATTTTATAATAATAAAATATAATTAATGTATATATATACTGTAATAGAATTGTTTTAATCATTGGCCATGTAATATGCAGGATAATGTACGTAGAATCAGTCATTTTTCCCATACAAGTCTGACAGGGTGAGTAACAACCCTGGCATCTCCTATGAACTGCCTCACACTGTATTGTTGTGGAGGCTCATGGTTTTCCTCCTGTGATAATCCTCTCTCCTGTGTCTTTGGCACTTTGGCATGTGGGGGCTCCAGTCAGAGCAGAAATGGAAGCAGCTGGCAGAGCTCGCGACTACAAAGTGCCAGTTTAGTCTGGCCCAGGAGTGTCTGCACCAAGCACAGGATTATGGGGGATTATTGCTGCTGGCCACTGCCTCAGGCAACACCGACATGGTGGGCAAACTGGCCGAGGGGGCAGAGAGGGATGGAAAGACCAATGTGGCCTTCCTCACATACTTCATGCAAGGACGGTGAGTGTCTGAGGAGTGGATGGAAAAAGAGGACAGGAGTGTGGAGGGGGAAGGAGCTGTTTGGGCTTGTTTTAATACTGTACTTGTTTATTTTATTTATTTATTTCATCACAAGTTTTGTGTATTTTCCCAGATTGGACAAATGTCTGGACCTTCTCATCAAAACAGATCGGTTGCCAGAGGCTGCATTCTTGGCAAGAACATATCTGCCCAGCCATGTGTCAAGGTAGAGCTATCTCTATTGAATGTACAGCATATGCCTGAGTGTTATACTCCAGTGAACTGGCTGTGTCAGTAATAAAAATGTTTTTTTGTTTCCCAGAGGATTAAAGTTTTCCAAGGTCAAAATCAGTAGGAAAATGATGCTGTTTCCCAAACTTTTTCATAACGGGAATATCTATATCTCTTTATATATACATTATGCATCACTGGTGAGCTGTATATGTTTCTCTTCCTCCAGGGTGGTGAAGCTGTGGAAGGAGAGTCTGTCCAAGGTCAACCAGAAGGCAGCAGATGCTCTGGCTGACCCCACCCAGTACAGCAACCTGTTCCCTGGCCTCCAGCAAGCCCTGCTGGCTGAGCAGTACCTGAAGGAGACTCATGTCAGGGTCAGGCCTGCCGCAGAATACCTACTCATCATGGTCAGTGGAAGTCAAAGGAAGTGTAATTGAAAACTTTAATACATGAAGTAGTGCATTTATACAGTGCACTACTTCAAATTATGTATTCTCATCCATACTTAAAATATCAATCAAATATCTGTTTGAGATCACATTTTTGTCTGTTTCTTTACTTTTCAGCCAAATGAGGACCGTAATGTTCTGGAGGAATCTGCAGGTTTTGTGTCCAGTGAGGAGGTCAGAGAACCAGAGGTGAGGACCAGAATCTTAGCCTGTGTCAGTCAGGCCTAGTAACATTTCAGTATCACTCTCAACATGACACAAGTCTGTACTTAATGCCATCAGATTAACATAAAGGCTGCAGCAGTGCAAGGTAAAACACACAGAGTGATTAAATGAACATCATCCTCTGCCAAATTAGAAAACTGTAATACATTTATCATGTAGTTATCATCTCTTATGCACAACGTAAACAGTGAGTTTAATAAACATGGCACAGTGAAAAATCTGTGAAAAGAGCTGTGGCAGACTGGTTGATGAGTTCCAACTTAACTTCTTGAGCTGTTCTTAACAGTGCTAGTGCTCCCCCTTGTGGCTCAGGTGCCAAATATTGCACAAGCATTGGTTAGTTTTCCATAAATGTTTTGCCATTTCTGAATAAAGCTGCACACCATAAAAGACACATTATGTAAATGTATGCAGTTACTGAATTAATAAATGGATCTGAAACAGCGACCAGAGGATTTTATTTTCTGTTTTCTGTTTCTTTGTTTGAGACTGAATAGAAGCTACTTAAACCTGCAGTAACTAATTTTTGTGAGCACTTGGGAGCAACAGAACACAGCACTGACATATTACAAAGCTTCCCATTTACACATCCAGTAGATACTGAGTAACATTAGCATTCATTTGGAGTTGTGTTGCTGGCTACCCAACAACATTAAATGTACATTACGGCAAATCCTATAGCTCCAGATATTTCTTTAAAATATCTGGGTCTTTAGCTACAGAATGCTCTGCCATGTTCAAATAGCCACTAACACTGTCTGCTGTTTGGTGGTGAGCAGGTGTTGTGCAGTGGTGTTGTAGAGTTTTTTTCTCCTGAAAACAGCTGCTTGCAGCATCTGGAAATGAGGCTGAATGGTGAACCTAAAGTTGTGGGCCAGAGAATGAAAACAGTGATCTGAAAAATGTTATAAAGCTTCAAAGAGCTGAGAGGAACTGAAAAGTCAGGTGATAATAATCTGTGGGTTCACTACGAGCAACCCCTTACATAAAAGCTGTCATAAACCATTGCAAATGTAAAGGTATTGATTATAGTTGCTTTACAGTGGAATGTCATTCTGTGTGTTCTATACAGGAGGTGATGGAAAGCACGAATGAAAGCTTCATAGCGGTGGCAGCAACAGAACCGGCACCTCCTGAAGCAACAGTGATGGAGGAGCCCGTTCCACTAAAGCAGGAGATGTCTGATCCTGTTTCATCAGCAGAAGAGGAATCAAGTCCAACAGCAGCTTCCCCTCTTCCTATCACTATGACAGAAGACCATGTTGAGCTGAAACAAGCAGAATTCGCATCCTCTGAGGTGGTTGCATTTGAACCAGACGTGGCAGCAATAAAGGAAGACACCACTACTAAATTAGAGGAGGCCTCAGTCTCTGTAGAGGAGGACATTTTGGAGGAGTCCACAATAGAGATTAGCCCCAAAGAGCCAGAGATGTTGCAGTCTGGACCTGTAGAAGACATCGTATCTTCCGTTGAGGAGGATGTTCAGGAAATGTCTCTAGCAACTGATGCTGTACCTGCTGCCTGTGGTTCTGAAACATGTCTTGCCGAGACAGCAATAGAAACCATAATTGTAACAGAAGAAGCACCAAGTGAGACAATGGCAACAAAAGCCATAGCAACACAGGATGTCCTAGTTACCACTGCTCCAACAGCTGATGCTGATGCAATAGCACCAGAATCTGTAGCAGCTGGGGAGATGCCTGTTTATGACAAACTGGAAACAGATGTAATCTCTTCAGATGCACCGCCCCCCGTAGATACAGACACAGCAGCAGCAGAAGGAACCCCTGTTACTAAGGAAGTTGTTTTGGAACCAGCACCATCAGCTGTAGCAGTGGAGGAGCTCATCTCCTTCGAAAACACTGACAGTTCAGTGCTGGATGTGCCTGTACAAGTCCAGGCTTCTCCAGAATTTGTCCTTGACCCACTGCTAGACCCACTTGAAGACACAATGCCAGTATTAAAGCCAGACCCAGCACAAGAGGCAGAACAAGAGGGACAGTCAGCAGCACTCCCAGTGAAGCCTGAGGACAACCTAGAGCCTCATGTGCCTCTACAGGCTGAGCCAGAGGTTTTATCCCCAGCAGCAACTCCCACAGAGGGGAACATAGTGGAGGAGGAGACAGGTGCTGAGGGAGCTGAAGAACCAGCAGAGGACCTTGGGGTGGAAATGAATGAGGAGGTAAAGAAGTTTGAAAGCCTGTGGCATTCACTAATATAAGCACAAATTAAATATATATTTGTATGTAGATATACATTTGTTACTGTCCTGATGCAGAATCAGAACACCACACCTCTTGACTGAATAACTTTTTACTTTTAGGTCCTGGATGATCTGGATCTGGATAATTTTGACTTGGGAGATGTGGACACCACAGATGTCAACCTGGATGAGGATTTCTTAAGTGAATAGGAGGAGAGAACAAAACTCTCCAGTTGTTTTAGTGACCAAACAACACAAAGGGCTGTATTCTAGGACCATGATAAGCTATCAACAGACTAATATGGCTTTTAAGCTTCTTTAACAAGCATTTGCTTTTTTGGTTGCAGGCTGAAATAGTCATATTTATATTGAGATGTACCATAACTAAATTCTTATTCTCACAGGATTAGTGTTACTGCAGTACTTAACTATTCTGACTTTATTTCCAGGCTTATGTCCAGGCTTTATTTCAACTGCAGACCTTTCTAAATGTGATCAATGGCAATTTGAAAGGGAAGTTAATGGGTTTAAGGAGAAGTTATAATAAGAAATAGGAGGTGTGTATGTAATATATGAAATATGGGATGCTGTACGTTGCAGTCCATGCAAACATTTCCAGCTGAAGCTGATGAGCGTGGCTTTGTTTACACAGCACATTTAGACAATTTATCTGCCATCTAGACAGTTTGTACTAAACTACTTAGAATACTCTTTTAAGTGTTATCAGTTTACAGTGTAAAAAAATAGGGATACGTTTCTCATTTCTGGATGCAATAACCAGCTGATTGCACATTCTCATGAAAAATAATTAGTCACCTTAGTACCTCCTCTTCTTCCTCATACCTCATATAATACCACTGTTGATCAGGGTGTTATCAAAGCCATTGAGGAATTCTTGAAATGTAAACAGATTTTTTTGAAGTTCTGGACTTAAGTAATCAAGATCAGTTTAGGGTTTCTATGTGGGACGAGAGACGGACGGGTCTGTGTCTTTTATTTGCCATATTTTCTATAAATAGAACATATTCAAAAATGCTGACCAAGCCAATGACTAGGACAAATCCCCCATTTAGTTACACTCAGTGTCTGTATTCTCTTCTTATTTTGACATCTTATTATCCTGGTGTATGTTTCCCTCTCAAAGCCAGGATCAACACATACTGCTGCTTTTAGTTTTTCCAGTAAACTAAGATGGTACTGTGTATGTGGACTTGATAAGTGAATTAGATACACATCTCTCAATAAAGTCTTCTATGTTATACAGAACTCAAGTTGTTTTACTCGAGCAAAACATCATACAGGCACAAAGATGTTGCTTTATTTTGTTATGTACATCATTTAACTTGACACTTCAGAACTGACTCAGTGTTCCAAATGTAATACACATACAGATAATTTCTCTACATGAATTAATGACTTTACCAGTTCCAAATCATACAGTACAGTATATGCCATTGTATCTTAAATATGGAGGGCAATTTCAGACTGTCCTTCAGGAAATGGTTAGTGGTCCTCCTTGTGGATGAATCTGTATATTTATATCTAGGAGCATGTCTTTCAAGCAGCAGAGTCTTCAGCAGCCATCTCTTCATATGCCTGCAGGGCCAGCTCAATGTAGCCTGACCTCTGGGACTCCTTCTGGGCATAGATCTGCAGGAACAAGGGTCAGAGGTCAGCAAAATAGAGGAGAAAAGGGTCACCACTTACTTTGATAGTGGGGGCTGTGTATTAAAATGTTCCAAGACTACAGTTACAGTATTAATTGTTTTAGTGGTGGGCTTGAAAAACACAGCTTAGAAAGTGCTCCACAATCTACTGTGACTAAACGAGAGGCCTTGCGTGACAGTGACTCTATCAGACAGACACACACCCGTGACTCCTGCTGCTAACCTTTCACATTAAATGGCTGTCATTCTCAATGTCCTTCCCCACTGCTTCAAGGCCAAGGGGCTGTGGGCACTAATAAGACCTGATGTGTCCTACCCCGGGCCCCCCAGTTCCCACGCTGGAGAAAAACCCAAGCCTCTCACACAGGAAACCTTAGATGAGACGGCCTTGACTTGACCTCTCAAGAGCCTCACTGACTGCTGATGTACCCCAATGCCTCGGGGACACAACTTATGACCTGGCCAGTTTCAGGATCAAATGGAAATGTTTTATATAAACACAGCTAAATGAATAAAAGTGTAAAAGAGGAGAGGGAGTCAGCAAATGTCTCTGCTCAGAGGTGAGTTGTTCTCACCTTCAGCAGGTCGATGCCAGTGGCCTGCAGACTGGCAGCTTCCAGGGCTGACTCACTGTGGGGGTGGACCATGTGGAACAGACTCACTAGACTCACGGCATCCTGAAGCCTGGAAACACGCGCACGCACGCACACACACCAGGGGCTTAGGTCAGAGCTCTTTGTCAGCAGGTACAGCAATAGAGGTGTGACTTGGCTCAATTTAAAATCATGTTTAAAGAGCCAACAAAAATATTCAAGTCAGATATGTCAGTCTGAACATAAATTACAAAAATATTGTTAAACATGCACACATTATTTTCACACCACAGACAAACTCACAGCTCTCTCTTCAACATGTCCACTATGAGCCCATCTATCCTGCGAGCTTTGACCAGATACCAGGCCATGCCTCCAAAGTGTCTGGTAGAGCGCAGCAGCCCATATTTTCCATGCTTTTCCAAGTCCTCATAAGTGACTGCATGGACCTAAATACAAGTCACATACAAAAGAAGAGATTTAGTTCAGACTTCATGGTGATTTTCTCCTTTTTTGTAGCACAGTGCTCTTCACATGAAATTCAGAAACTTCCAATCCACCTTCTCTTTCCATTTTACACTCTATATCAGATGGCCCAAAGAAAATACAGAGACTGACATGGGAAATTTCATGGTTGAACAGACTTTATGCGTTCTACAGATTTCAGTGCGGCTGGTGATCAGGTCAAAATAACAAGAAGCTCAGTGTCGTATTACCCTGATGTACTCTGAAGAGTCTGGTTCAAATTGGACCAGACACAGGTCCAACACATCCTCATGCCGATCCTGGGAAAACACCATCTAACAGACAGAGAGGTATATATACATGAAGAAAGTGAAAGACTTAGCCCCAAGATACTCACTGGACACAAACACAGGTGGTTTCAATTATTTTGCTTGATTAGACCTTTTCTCAGGACTGAGTGGGTGCTTACAGACCTCACTTGACATCACACCCAGAGGATGTCTTATACTTTTACTACTGAGTTGTATCACAGGCTGACAACTTGTGGGTATTCTGGTCATGTATTTGTGCGTGAAAATATCAAATCAAACACATCAAAATATGTATTAGCCGTTATCTGGACACTAGAACACTATGACATATAAACACCTTTTCTAGATGTATAGTCATGTATATGATGTACAACCTGGTGTGTGTACCAGAGCAACATCAATACTATATTGTTGTAGTAATAGAGTAATTTATTTTAATAAAAAAGAAAAACTGTGTAAAGAAGATCTACATGTTGAGTCCATTAGCAATGTCTATTAAAAATCATCACTTATATACTAGTGATAACGTCAATACGTGTGTATTATGTACTGTCAATGCTGATAACCTTTACTTTTTTAGGATTGTGTTTTCCTTGTAATTCAGCTCAATATATTCAAAAGCAGTGAGTCAACAGATTTCCATCAAAATATAGTGCAAATTCTAACTGAATTTTGAGAAACTCCACTAAAGAAAATGCAAAGGAATACAAGTTTCCATCCAGTCCTATTATGTCAACATTAGGCACTGGTTTGGTAGCACAGCTGGTAGCATTAAGCCTCCAGAGGGGTGATATTAAAACATTGCAGAGGAAGAGGACAAGATGACATGACCAAAGGAATGCCAGTCAAACCTCCAATGGTGAAAAACAATGTAGAGAATGTGATGGAAATACAGCATTTGTTTTTGTTTGGTACATTAATTAAAAGGATACTAACAGTCTCATTATCACTCCACACACTTCTAGGTGGCAGGGAGTAAGGAGAGCCTATAACAATCCAAAACTATTAATCTTGTCAGATTTTGCCATTTCCCACCTTAAGGTTCTCTTCCTTAAAGATGAGGGGTGCAGTAAGCTTGCGTCCATCCTTTGGAAAGTAGACCTGAATGAGTCGGTCTCTCTCCTCCCAGGTCGCTTTCCTAAGAGTCCCGTCAGGCTCCCGTACAACAATGAACCTCTCCTGAAAACACACAGCATATACAATTTGTGATGGTAAGGGATAAGTTTGACCAATGTAAAAATCCTGAATCTATCAACAAAGTACAAAAGTGAGCCTTAGATAATCAGGGAAGCTTAATCAAGTCCAATTAATCTTCAAGATCTTTATCATAGACATTAAAAGGTAAAATCATAAATGCAACTGAATTACACTTATTTTAATGAAAAACAGCTACTTCCACCAAAGACATTAAGGCTTATACCTTATACCTAATACCTTCACAATTTAAAACAAAATTTAAAATACTAGAACATCCTCAATTTCCCAAATGTACATCTACAACCTGACCTTCGCTTTTGTTCATCTGCTGTGGCATATTTCAAGAAATTACAAACCCCCAGTTACATACATGCATACAAAATAAAAGCAACATGTGTGTACCCTGTGTGGGATGTTGTAAGTGATGTCTGTGAAGACGTATTTGGCTGTGTCCATGCCATCCAGGATCTTATCCACAGACAGGACATCGCTGATGGGCTTCCTCTCCGGCAGGACGGGGGGCATCTGCAGCAGCTTCTTAGCCTGTTGTGTAGCTACCTCCATTGCCTGTTAAGACACACAAGTGACTGGATAACACACATATTACTTTGAGGTGTGTATGACTGAAAGGAGATTATGATTTATTCAAAGGGCACCTGCTTCAGTTGTTCATCAGTCATGAGTTTATATTTGGGAGGCTTCAGTTCCTGTTTAATGGGTCGGAATACTTTCTCCAAGTCTAGGCCCGTTATCCTGCTGAGGATGTCCTGCACAGCTGGATCTGTGAACTGGGGCTTTGCATTGTCTGGGAGGGCTGTGGAGGAAATTACATTAGTTAATGGTTTGTCTAACTAACTAACTATAGGTCCATTATTGTATACACTCAACCTTACCTATGTAGCTAATTTAAACTGCCTACCACTGTTTACTGTTGAAACAACACTGTATGTAAGACTAGACTAGAATGGAATTATAGTGCGTTAGCTTTACAAGATCTGTGCTCCTCTAACTTGTGTTAAATATGACCGACTCGTCACAAATATAGTCACGTTTAACTGTAGCTGTTTTCTTTATCAACAGAAACTGTAGTAATGGCAGATAAAATATAACCTTTCAAAAATACAGCTCTGTTCTCCAATACAGCAGACATCCAATGTAAAGCAGCACCTCATGAGTTTAACTTATTTTTGTTACAATTACGTCGTGTCATCTTCATCAAATGAGTTAACGTTAGCTGAGTAAAGTTAACCTTGTGAACGGTAACAGCGTTTTTCGGGATTTTATTACAAAGTTGCAGGCAATTCATAAACAACTGCAATGCCGAATTTATAGAACGTCTCTAAAGATTTGTAAAAATAAATAAATAAATAAATAAAAAAACATAATACACATTTTCTACAGTGTATGTGTCTTCACAATTAAACTACTCAGATATGTGATACGAGTTTGACATCCGCAGGGGCCAGTATGGAGCCTAACGAAACATGCCGCAAGGTCAGTGTTACAGGTGGAAAAACGACTAAACTTAAATGATATTCACAACATAAAAGCATACCGTTGTCTTGTGTTCCACTACAAAGCGTCCTGACGCTACATCTCATCACAATTTGTTTGCTTTTCTGCGCATTTTTCACCCGAGAGTAGCTCCGAAGTAAGCACCGTGCTGAGCCGAGCGCCGCCATGTTTGTTATTACCTCATCAAGGCGCCCTGACCTTTTACCTCACGGTGGAACAACTAAGCAGTCATGGGATATGTAGTACAATTTCGTGTATACGGCCCATAGACTGTGATACAGCCTCAACATGTCAATCCGTTGTTTTTCTTTCCCACGGCCCAACATGGACCGTTTTATCAGCAGTGGAACAGACTAAACAGAAAGAGAAAGACTTAAGATTTTGAGTAGGATACTGCTCTGCACTTCTATGAGCAAAGGTCCTTTTTCAACATAATAAAAACAAAAACATTCTCATGTAATAAATATTTTTGAAAAGTTCAGGAAAAGACACATAGTACCAAGAGAGAACAGATAGTAACTGTAAAGTAATAATAAAATATGTACTTTAAAAAAAACTTTATATTATTCAACTTTTACAAATACTTAGGAAATGAATGTGTTCACATGTGATTCTGTTTTGGACTAGATTTCTGTGGTTCCTGTCCTATAATGAAATGAATAATGAAATGCATACAGTGAAATAATGATATAGTAATAATAATGATACAAAATCTTATGTTTGAAAAAGGAAGAACAGAAAAGAAGATTTCAATTGAAATGCTACTTTGATCACCAGGTGGCAATATTCTACCATTTATAGGCTACTGTCTGCACCACAAGATCAAAAGTGAAGTATACTGCTCTCAGTGAGGACAGTGAGAGACATAATTCAAACATATTGTATGTTTATATTAAAGTCACAGAGTCTTTTTTGTCTATCTTTGATATGTGGCCTAACTCTCTGTAGCCTAGACACATTCCTAACTTGTCATTACAGTGCGTTCTTGAAGTGGCTGATAGCTGTATAATCTGTCTGGGCGATAAGAAGTTACACACTCTGCTTATGAAGAAAAACACATTCTACACACATACTACATTCACTTGTGTCTCAAAACACTTTAATTTGCCCAAACATTTATTTCAAACTCTGCCCCATTAAACGCCAAAAGTGTGTGGGGTGTGACAAAGAAACAAAGAAATAGATTTATATTCATATTATATTTGCTCATAATCATAACATCTGTGGGTGATTTTATGTTATCTAATAATTACATTAAAAGAAAAATGTGTCTAAATGTGATGATGATCTTGATCTTGTTCTTCTTGAATTATGGATTTTAATGACAAGTTAATATGAAATTTGACAATTTTCGATAGGAGAAACAATTTATATACAAAAAACCCAGTAACTGCACAAAGCGAAAATGTTGATTTAATAAGATTAAGAAAATGTGTGCTTTCAAATACCGCAGGTGCAAACCAACATCAACACATACGCACATTTGCAACACAAAATCTGCATTATTATTACACGTTTTAGCTTCTTCTCAGCTTATACATGAAGCTTGTTTGCTTCTGCTTAAAAACTCACACAAAATTGTCACACTGTCTACTATTTCCAGGAAAACAGATAAAACGGTCACTGTCTTGCTACAGTGTTATATGCAGTTCAAAAAGTTCCTTCAAAGATAGAGATACTGCAAACCAGGCTGCAGAGCTTTTCAGTAATTTGTGCGCTCAAATGCTTAGCACTGAATCAATCACTGACTTATAAAATTAAGCAACAAGTTATCTTTGCCTCATGGTCTCATTCAGTCTTGACTAGAAACTAAGTGATGTCCTTAAGCAAAATCTGTGAAGATAAAGTTAAGAATGAATAATTCTTACAGGAAGTGTTTGGCTTAGATGTCGCTGCTAAAGCAGATTTTTCAGATTAATAGGGATCCTATCTCTTTAAAAAAGAAATGCTATTTTAAATGTAATTAAAAGACAATTTGTTTTTAACCTAGTTCCATTAACATTAACCTTACATTACTAACCTTTAACAGAAAGCCAGCAGTCGCAGCAGAAGTATTGAAAAACGTATCATCTGACTTTCATGACCACACACCCAGAATTTTGTTTTTGGTAAGTCTTTTTTTAGTCTTTTTTTAAGGGTCATTTTGATATTCTATATTGGTGACATTCTATATTCCTGTTCTCAATAGGGGAGACCAAACAGCTCTCAGCTCCAAAGTCTATTCATTTCTTCTGATGATGTATATCTTTACAAACAAGTCACAAATTTATAGTTTCTGTCTGTCTTTCTTTTACAAATCAATCTGTAGTTTTTAGCAACACATTCTCAAAGAGCAGTAACGAGCATATTTGTTGAGGACTATTTTCAGTCACAGATTTTGAGTCTTAGTGAGTATTTACAGCAGTGGAATGGTATATGTGGGGAAAAAACTGTACTGTCCATATTCACTGTAACAACAAAACATATCACTCAGTGCAACTGTGTGACTCACTGATGTGTTTTTAACAGTTTTTTAAGCTCTTTGGCACAGAGAAATACGGTCTTGTATCAGGCTTTGGCTACACAGGCAATATTTGATAGTAAGATCCGTTTATAGTTTCTGTATTTACATGGGTTTTGTTGAAAATAATAAACATATAGATTATCACCTGACTTATCCCTTAAATAAAAGTTTAACCGACCTTCGTTAATTTTGAGAAGAACATAAACTTTAGAGAGATTTCATGCATTAGATCATCATGGGAGGATTATGAGATCATCTCTCTGTTTCTGTCTGGCTCTGTCTATCCTCCTCAACACACACATGCACAGAGTACAGTAGTAGTCACAATCCCCCAACATGCCACAGTCCACAAACCCAAAAAGCAGCCGCTGTACCCTTCTCCCCACCACCACACATCATTAATAAAACCTCATGTGCCACGCACAAACCCTTCCTCCTGGATCTTGTTTCCCCTCTCCCACAGCACCCTCAGCACTCCCACCCTCCTCCCTCCTCTGGGGCCCGACTCCCCCACTAATCTGCAGTAGGATTTAGATATTAGGAGCACAGATGGAGGTGTGGCCCGGTTGGTAATGAGGTGAGCAGTGGCAGTGAGTCCGGAGGCCCAGACACCGGTGAAACGATGTGTGGATTGAGCTGTAAGAGGCCCCTACACAACCAGATGTACACAGCTGTCACACTGCTGACAGAAAGTAATCCTGCGACCCCAGCCCACTGCCAGAGAGAGAGAGAGAGAGGATCAGTGTCTGCTGCTTAGGTTTAAATGACTCTGATAGTTTTGTTTCCAAATTCAGGACAAAAGGGTCTATCTATCTATCTATCTATCTGTATCTATCTATCTATTACTCATATCTATCTAACTATCTATCTGTCATCTATCCCCTCTATCTATCTATCTATCTATCCTTACTTTTTGTGCAGGAAGGGCATGAACCTTTAAGTGATGCTAAAGTGCCCTTTGGCTTCAACTCCAGGTATGAAATGGGAAATACTAGCTGTTGAATTGGAATTTCGTTCACCTCCTGAACTGAGATTGAATTGACCCTGAAAGACCGAGAATGCATATATCTACTTTCACACACACACACACACACACACACACACTGCAAAAAACTGTCACCATATACTAAATTTTAATGTCATATATTCAGACAAAGAAAATATATTTTCTAGATATTTGCAAGTAAGGAAATGATGCAAAACTTCCATTGCAGTATCTTGTGTTTTACTGTCAGACTTCGTCTGTGAAACAAGGTTGACTAAGTCGAACCAAATACAGTAAAGAAAAAGCCTTTATGGTTTACCTTTGCATTGAGCTGGGTTTCCTTAAAAAAATAAAAATAAAACAAGATGTTTATGCCTGAGGGGTTTCTGTTTAAATACAAACTACAATCAGATATTGATGAGTAACATTTACTCAAGCACTGTACTTAAAAGTACAAATTGAGGTACTTGTACTTATTGTTTTATTTTTTCAGTACATTACAGTAAAATAAATATTGTATTTCCTCCTCTATTTGTTTGAGCTTACTTGACAGACTAGAAAGAGTTCCATACAAAATGTATCATCATCTTAAAATACAATTATTGTTCATTATATAAATTCAGAGAAATTAGCTCTAACCCAACTTGCTGCAGTGCATGATCCGATGGTATAATGTAATAATAATGTAACAGTGAACCAAAGCTCCCAAAAGACCATTCTATAATGAGTACTTTTACTAGCACGTTTACTGCCAATATGTTTGTACTTTACTTACTATAAATAGAGTTTTGAATATGAAACCTTTACCTGGAACCAGAATATTTCACTGATAGCTGAAATAGTGCTATAAGTAAAGAATAGAGTATTTCTTTAGCAGCTGCTCTTATGACAGTCAATAGGTTGAGTGTAAGTGTGTCAGCGTGACTGGGAGCAACAGGAAGCTGAGAGGTGAAACCTGAGTGTAGAAGAGGGGCTGGATGGAGGTGTAGGGTTGGGAGGAAAGGGGTTGCAGGGGTGTAAGGGTGGTGGGCGGGATGGCTGGGTGAGTGGTGGTGGTGGTAGTAGGGAAGCACTCTGGAATGACAGCCCACGTATGTTGTTAGCTTTCTGCACGGTGGACAGAATGGGTTCAAACAGTGAAACAGGAAAGGTGTGTGTGTGTGTGTGTGTGTGTGTGTGTGCACAGAGAGAGAAAATGTGAAGGATGTCTATCCTAAAACAACTGGTGTGTGGCTTTGACAGGAAAGACGATGGAACAAATAACTTCACTTTAGAGTCATTGTGAATCTGTCAAATTGTTCCCATTTAGATTGATTGGATTTATAGTTATGATGATGGGAAAATGTGGTTGTGGTGCGCAAACGGTGCAGTCAGAGGTTCATTCATGTATATATATATATATATATATATATATATATATATACAAAATTACAAAATACGTTACAATACATTTGAGGCGAATGAGTGGTTTTGGGGTGACAACGACTCTAATGTTTAGCATCTCTTTAGTGTGATGTACTGTATGTCATTTTGCATTTCAACAGTTACTGATCATGTTGGTTTCTTAGCCTGCGTGCACCTGTGTGTGAGCTGTTGGCAAGCGAGAGGGCACTCAAGGCCAGTCTTATTCTCCTCCCAGTCTTTGAAGAGGAATGAGGATGGGAGAGGCCAGATGAAGGCCAAGAGGAACACAGTGATAAGAGAAGTGAGGGAGACAGAGAGGAGAGGAATAAGGGAGGGGGCAGGTGACATTACACTCCAACAGCCTTTCAGCCTCCATCTGAAACTAACTGTGAGAGATTCCAAATAAAGGAGAATTGGTTGTTGCATGGGGAATTATTTAATTTTGTTAACAGTTCTTAACAGTTAAAAAGATCTAAACTCACACACAAATTCTCTCTTCTGCTTTACATCCACTGTGGACTCATTCAGCTTCAAAAACCAAAACAAAAATCAGCTGGCAAAAACGAAACAAAAAACAAACCCAGAATTTAAAGACATCAAGTGCTCTGCTCTCTCTGAAGGTGTGAGCAAATATTACTCCTGATTTGTTTTAATTCCACCTTTTTCAAAGATGTAATTATAGTTTAAAAATCTTGAATCAGAATTACTGGAACTCCAACTTCTGTTGAAAGAGGACGATAGAAGGAGACAGGAAATGAGAAGAGAGGTAGAGATGGGTGTGATGCCATCTCTACCTGCATTTAGAAGATGTTATTGGTCCTACGGTATGTCTTAACCACCAGACCACTAGGACATGGTAAGTTGAATAATCTTAACCAGTTGACTAAATGTTTGTTGGAAAAAAAAAAAGAAGTTTTATGATGGAGTATGAGCTTCTGATGTTGACGTTTCTACATTTGAGGCAGAGGAAGAGAGAATAAAAGGAAACAAGTGAGTGTAAGCGTGGGTATAGTGTATGTGGATTTGTATGTGTGTGTGTCAGAAAGGGGGGTTGTATGAGGTCAAAGTCAGGGAATGCTGGAGGTATGAATACTTATGGCAGTAGAGTTCACCTGCACCTAATGACCTTCAGTGACCTCCATCCATCTGTTTATATTCACTGATTCGAGCCTCCCAGAGAAGACTGCATGTAGGTCTCCAAGCACACACACACACACACACACACACACACACACACAGTGATTTAATGAAGCAGGGGACATTTGAATGATTACTTACTGACTTATAACTCCTCTTTCATACTCATATTAAGCTATATTTCATATTATGAACCAAATATTTAATTACACATTAAGTGGGTATACTTAAATAGCTTCATGTTGTTCCAACTAGGATCTTATTTTAGTTCCCTTTATGGCATTTTTGCCTTCACTGAATAGGTAAAGATATGTAGGTAAAGATACATGCAGAAATTGTGGGGTTAATTGTATGACATGCAACAAAAGAACCTCAGCTAAAATTGAACAGGGCTGTTGAATACACCAGGTTTGCCTCTTAACCACCAGGCCACAGAATCACCTTATAATGGTTTGATTACAGTCTATTTTTGAATTATATTTTCACTTCAGTTCATCATTCTATCGTACATAAGGTACATTTCTTCATCTCAGAAGGCCTGAGAGCCTTAAAGGTGCTTAAGGTGTCCTTATATTTTGGGAATGTCTGTTGGTGTCTTGTAATAGCATATATCAGCTTGACTGTGATCAGCATGAGGAGGCTTTCATCCATTCAACAGTTGTCCCTAATTAGTTAATTTAACATTGTGCTCACCAAGTTAATTACTAAGATGTGCAGAAATGCATGGGGGCCACAGAAAAAAAGGCAGACAGTGCAAGAAACATAAGAAGCTGGTAGATCAGACAGGATTTAAAAAACTCTTGTGGAAGAAGGTACAGTTTCTTTCTGCAATCTTTGAGCAAAGCCCATCATAGTTGTACATTTACACTGTTTTGTGCAATAATTATAGAATAATTCTAATTGATGATTTGCATTCAGTTTTACCTCTACAGGTAAGCCCAGCTGTTCAGTGTTCAGTGCTCAGTGTCATCTGAACACTTGTGTTGCTGCCCATCTGACTTTTACAATAGCATTGCTACATTCCCAGGTTTCAACAGTTGCTTTGGTGAGTGCAACATTATCACAACTGACAGAAGGCGTCGTAATCACAAAAGAGGACCCAGATTTATTTGTAATTATCTTTTAAGTAAGTACATTAGGAAATTCTTCACATACAAATTATATTGTTTACCTAGCCAAAACATACACATACTCACATAACCTGAAGCTTCAGCCTCCACCTTCCTTCACGGCCCCTCGGCCTGGCTGAAGGCAAACCAACACAGACCCGCACACCTCCATGGCTCTAACTAAGCCCCCGGCCGGCTGGGTTTACGGGGTTTACATGCATACGCGAGAAGCAACACACACTCCTGCAACCCCCCCACCCCCTTCCTCCTCTTTCACTCTCACTTTGTTATTTTTATAATTCAAGATTGGGGTGGGTAAGAGATGAGGTGACAGGGGGAGCGTGGCACTGATAAGGTAGCTAATACCCAGCTTTTTAAAAGGTCAGAGGTCAACTCTGCTTGACTGGGTGGTGGTTGGGGTGCTTTGTGTGTATGGGAGTGGTGTGGGTGGTTTGTGACATCAGTCTTTGAGGAGGATTTTAAAAAAAAACAAAAAATCATATTTCACATTCAAGCAAAAAGCTGCAGTAGGAAAAGAGTTTCCCTCAGTGACAGTAAGCTTAATCAGTGTCCCGTAGGAACAGGAAATCCAGTGGGATCAGCCTTCTGATCTGCCCCAGCACTCAGACACACCTCTCACACACACTTGCTGCAGCTAAATCAGCTTGTTGATTGAGATGGCCTCTAACCCCCCCACTGCTTTGGAACATAACCTTATGATAATAGAGATGGTGGATTAAGAATGATATTCAAAGGCCCCTTTTTTCTTGGGTATTCACTGCTCTTGTATCCCATAATGCATTTCCCCCTCATCATATCAGCCTGACACAGAGTGGACTTATCTGCAGAGGTGGTGGGTTATTCCTTATCTTAAAGCAGATCTGAGTGTTTGTGCATATGTGTGTGCCGGAGAACACTCCATAGCCTTTGACATATTGTTAATTTGAAGAATGTTTGAAGTATGATGCAACATCAGCTGCTCTCACTTAGCTTTGAGCTGCTCTGCTCTGAAAAGTCCCCTCTGGTCTCAAATTACCACCGAGACAGCACTAGTACCACGCTGTGTATGTGTGTGTGTGTCAACTGTAGGAAGAAAAATGCTTTAAATACCTCGTTAATGTGTCATTAATACTGTAACATGCATTCCTGATGTGATTCATTTGACATTTTTTAAGGTGTTTACTAAAAGTGACAAAAAAAATTGGTGCATTCCAAATTTCCAAATCCAAAATGTGGAATAGATAAGATCCATATCTGTTTTGGAAATTTGTGCTCAGCTAGTGCACCACTGCAGCACAGTCTCCAGCTACAGACTGTTATGAATAATATTCAGTTGGGTTTTGTGGATAGCTTCTTTGTTGTGATGTGGATGTTAGCGTAAGTGGCTTGAGGAAAACAGTGTTTTCCCAATTTTCCAAAATCTGTTTTGGAAGTGTGTTGTGGAAGTGTGTGGTGGAGACAATTTTGTTTCTATTGGGTTTCATTTGTTTCTGTTCCTTATAACCTGGGGGAAGGCGTCTGACTAAACCTCTTCATCCTCTTGTCATGATGTAATATGAAGAGTTTATGTTTTCTCTGATTGCAACCAAAGCCCCAACTGCCCCATTGTTAAGGTGAAGTTATGACAAGCTGGATATTCCGTGTTGGGCAGTCAAAGAAAGGTGTTGCTGCTCTGTTCTGCTCTTGACATTACCCCTGACTCACGGAAGACACTGTTTCCTCATTCACACTCTCTTCCTTCCACATACTGCTCCTTTCATTCTCACCATTTTCCTCACTACATGAGCTCATTTGTTCATTTACCTCTTTGATTGGCCTCTGTCCACCCTCATCCTCCCAAAACGGTTCCTGTTGGTGCTCTGCCAGCTCTTCAATGTAAGTCCCAGGGTTTGGTAATTTAGGATCAGTTAGAATTTTACATGAGCAGCAGGGTTACTCCTGATGCTGAAGTTTGATAAACAAGAGAGGACAGGATTCGTGGCGCCTCGATAAACTCGCCGTGGCTGCAGAGAGGATGTCAGGTAGAACAGCCCAGAACTGAGTTTCACTGGGAGTTGTTGTGATCATAGCAGATATACATTTGCATGGCAAAACTCCTATCTGTTAAACCTACGTCAGTGCTGTTTATGCAAACACAAGTGTTGAACTTATTTATCAGAGAACGTGACATGTACATTTCTAATGCCTGTGAGGGATTATAACAACCACTTAAAGTCACTGCCCAGTGTTCTTGTCATTCTTTTGCTCCATCAAACATCAAGTAATGAGTATAATTAACCAAGTTAAAGTTGACTTTGTTTTGTTTTTTTTGCGATTTTGTATCAAGACTAACTTCATGCATGCCCATGTTTCCTGATGGTATCACTTAATAATAAAAAATAATTAGTGGAAATAGGGGTTTGATATCAAACTTTTCTTTTTTTTTCATAAAGAACTTACAGGAAAAAATATATATTTTCTAGTAGTAAGCTCTAAGTACAGAGAGCAATTACACCAAAATAAAATATGCTTGAATGAAACAATTTTGCAAGACTAACTCTATACTTGACCATATTACAGTAACTGATTATGTAAATTAAACATTTTAAATAACAATATTAATAGTAACAGGTCAAAAGACACGTGGGTAATTGTCTTAAAAGTAAGCAGTAAATAGTGAGAACAACTGCAACAAGATAGGGTATATTTTTGTAACACCAAACATTCTCATGATAACTGACAGCATTAGATAACTGACATAAGCTTTTATGACAAAAATGAAGTCATTCAAATATTATTACAGTTCTTAAAATAGAAATACACGTCTTCTCTCCATTACCATTCATCAGCAGATATGCTGCTTGACAGTTTGGCTAATGCCAAACCACCCATCTGTCTGTTACGTCAAGCAACATACTACAGTTATAATTTGCACTGACATCATCTTTGACCTTTCACCTACATGAAGTAACCTCAGGGTCTGCCCTTGTCTTTCAACTCTGAGCGCGGGCCCAGGCCCTGTAGCTGCTAGCCTCTGGGTCAGCGTGGATAAAAGCTCTCCATTATAGGAAAAGGAAGCAGCACATGTTGAGTTTGTTTTACATGGGGCTTAATGGATTCCCGCTTATGCATGCATGTGTGAACGTCCGCTTCCCTTCACCGCTGGCCCGACCACAGAGACACGCGTGACCACGCACAGGCGTCGCGCTTGGGGACAGGATGGGCACCCACACATATGCCCACATCGGCAGGGTGCAGGAGGCGTGATGCAGGGGCAGGCGGTTGCCGAGGCGGGCATGGTGGGCACAATGGAAGGATGTAGTGTATTGTTTTAGACCATAGGGCAATGGAGTGAGGGCTGCCAAGGGCCAACATCATGGTCTGACACATGTGATGAGGCCGATGACTGATTGTAGTAAGAGCTGAACCAGTGCATGTGGAAATAGACCCAAACCGTGAACTTAAACTTTTCACTGCGGTCCATATAATGGCATGTTATCAGTGACATAATAAGGTCAGGAAGGGAAAGAGAAAAGGTTATGAAAATGAATAATTTTGAGCAGGTGCTGCCAAAATATGTTTAACCAAGGTACTTTTTTTGCCAATTTTGTGGCAAAACAGCCACAGTTTATAATTTTAAGTGTTTTGGATCCTCCTGAACTTGGTGTTAAGACAAATTTAGCACATTTCAACTGTCTTTAACAGCCATGTATAATTTGATAGGGCAACATCAATGGGAATGTAAGTTGGAGTGGGTTAGAATGTGGAATGTGCCACAGCCAATCAGGCGCCTCAATCTCAGGCTGACAGCCAATCAGGTCATGGCACTTCAGGTCCCTGAGAGACCACTGAACTCCATGCAGAGGACATTTCTGAGGAGATCATGAACTTTTCACTCCAGGAGATCTCTGCTTCCTTCTCTCCTTCCATAAATTGCTTTTTCTCTGTCTTAGAGAACTATGTCGCTCTGGTAATTGTATTTTGCCTCATGCCAAAGAAATGTTTCCTCTCTCACCGCACTCATCGCTCTCTCTCTCTCTCTCTTTCTGTCTCTCTGTCTATCGGCCCCCCCACTCCTCAGTCTCACTACAGTGATGGGAAAAGAGCTGGAGCAGGAATTTCTGTGTCTGTGAGTGCTGTTCAGTTAAACAGAGTCATATAACACGGCTATGGTGCATTCATATGTGCCTCAGCGTAGGGGCAGCGACGGCTATTTACATTAAAGAGCCCAGAGCGGGCAGCACTGGGGCTCCCAGGCCTCCATGGTTACATTAAGTGAAATAGAATCAGTCTAACCCTCACCACTCAACACTCTCTGTGTCTGTCTTCTACTCTGTCCCAACAGTTTGTCTGTCTGCCTCTTTCTCTCACTTTTTCCATGATCAGTCTTCATCATGCTCTCCAAAGTCACTGAGGCATCTCAGTCATTTTAACACCAATTCCAGCTCCTTTTTCTCGCTCTCCATGCTGCGCGTTCTTTGGCGGATGCTAGTAGTGTTATCACCATCAACTCCCAGGCGGCTCAGCAGAATCAGACCACTATACAAACTTGTAATTCCACATTGAGTGTAAGTGTTTTAGGCACCATCACGTCTGTCACTGGTGAAATGGGCATCCTTTCCCTGGCCCTCTGCTATCCTCCCCTGCAGTTTGTACCCAGTATTGCAACATCTGGCAGGAGTGGAGCTGTGCCTCACCTCCACTGTGTCACCTCTGTTATCCATCTGCTTTGGTGGAAAACAAATCACTCTCCAACTCACAAACAAAGAAATATAGTTCAACATTTTTGGAAATATACCTATTTGCTTTTTTGCCAAGGGTTAGAAGATTGATACTCCTCTAGTGTCTATTCAAAAATGTGAAGCATGAGCCAGCAACTGGTTAGCTTAGCTTAGCATAAAGACTAAAAGCAGGAGAAAGACCAGACCTAGCTCTGTCCAGGGGTTAAAAAAAACAAAACAAACAAAAAAAAAACAGACTACCAGCATCTCTACAGCTTTTGTTGTCATTGTGAGGTTGTCATGTAAACAACTGACTCGAGGAAGTCGCTGCACCTGACCAAGAAATAGTCCAGCACACGACCCCCCCACTCCCCCACCCGGAAAACTACAAATTGTGTTTTTTTTTTCACAATTTAACAATGACATGTTGGAGATGATTACCTTTTTCATTAAGAATTACTACAAAGGATTACAGTTAGAAATGCAGTCATTACATTACATTTACCAAATACCAAAAGAAGACGAATGTGACTTCTGGGAATTTATACACTGGTTACAGTGACTGCTTGTCAAACCATAATGCCTCATTTTCAAATTCTGTACATGTTGAATACATAATACCTGAGATACAGGTGTGCAAGCTTTAACATTACTTGTTCAATGAGTAATATGTAGTGAGTATTTACCAACAGTTTTAAGTAAATTGCACATTAATTAGTGAGCTTTAGAGGTTCTTATTGTGAGATTTGTTTTAACCTTCAGAAAGGTTAAAATAATTCTAGTCTTCTAGTCTTTAAGCTAAATCAAAGTAGCCAGCTCCTGGCTGCAGCTTCATATTTAGCATACAAACATGAGGGTGTTATCAATCTTCTCATCTTGCTCTTGGGAAGAGAGCAAAAAAGCAAATAATTATTCCTGCTGAAGATGATTGTCCATCAGTCTGTGATATCTTTCTCATACTTTTAAGCTGTTGATAATTTCAGTGCTGTGTGTTTACACCTCTGCTGATTCCCATGATCTAGAGAATTAGACAGGTATTGGTGTTGGCTGCTGTTGAAGGAGGCTCAGCCACCGCCAAATATCTCCCTCACACACACACACACAGCCGTACCTTGTATTCACTTGCGCAGACACACACACACACACACACACACACACACACACACACACACATACCAAGTTACCATGACTAATACCGTAGCTCTTGGCAGGCACAGGCTCAGTTCAGAGGTCAGCTCTGTGTCAATAAACAGGGAACTATGTGATTGGCTCCACAGTGACTCAAAGCATTACTGTAGCCTTCTTTGATTGTTTTATACCCGGGCTACCACATCTGACGTTATCTTTTAGTGGGTAATACATCTGAGCCACAAAAATATATCACATATGATATTCATGCCAAATTTCCAGAGTAATTGGAGTGTATATCACCAAGATACACATATATATAATTGATAAGTGGAATAAATAGATGAATGCCGATCAAATCAAGATGAATCTGAAGAGGTTAATAACAGTCTTCTAGTCTTTCAGAAACTTCCAGATTCTTAATATTTTCCAGTGTTATTTGGATTTGTCCCCTGATGTGAGCTGAGTCCTGACTTTGACCCTCCTGAGATCAATTCCTTTCCTTTTTAACCTGTCGGTGGCTCTACCTCCAGCCTGCTCCAAAAGACAGGTATAGTGTTTCTCCATGAGTTTTACACTGTGCTTGACCCCGCCGCATAGAAAACATATTAGATAATGGGCCCGAGCCGGCCAGTGGGGCCAAGTCGCAGCGTTTGATCAGGAAATCCTGCATGCGGCTGTGCTGGATGGAAATCTGATTAGTAACCTTGGTGATGAAGCGATGGGATCGGCAAGGCTTTGCCTCAATCAGATGTGACAGGCTGAGTTTTTGTCTACAGCTCCAGTACAGCAGAATCACCCAAGCCTATAGGTCTGAGGTAGAGCATTAGATAAAGTGCTAGAGAGCTTAACTGAATGCATCAGCTTATAACCTGCACCATTTACCTGATTTTACTGTTCTAGTGCCCTACATGCCATGTAATGCCTCATCTCTGTAAAAGCAGCGGATGATTGGATATCTGTGGCTCCAAATATCAAACAATTTCACAGAGTTCTTGAGATGTTTATATGCTTTTAAAGGGTGTAGAGGGAGCGTCGCCAAGACCATGCAGTGGCCAGGAAAATCAGCAACCTGAAGGGTGAATTTAGATTCCAGTAGTCAGGAATTTCTAAGCATAATAAACATGTCAGACCTATTTAGCAGGCAACGGCAGGTCACTAGCCAGAGCTGTGAGGTGTATATTGTTTCTGATTAAGCTTTTCTGCTCATATTGCTGCACTTTGTAACAATTTACTTTAAATTCATTAGAGCTTCAAACATTTTGCTTTGCCATCTCCATAAAAAATAAATCAGCTTTGTGGAGGGAATGAAGCAGAGAGCTGATTAGCAGAGGCTCTCTCTGATCGAGCCTATTTTCTACACCAGAAATGAATTTCCCTGGATTTCGAAAGCATGCAGATAACATTCATTTGTGTTCTTTTTACTTTTGCCAAAATTGTGTTCTCTCTGTGAGGCGTCCAATTTACTATTTCCTTTTTTATCTGTACGTTGATCAACATTCAGACACTCAAATAAATCCTCTCCTGGAGTCCTCAATCTATTTTTTTCCCCTAAGGTCATGGATATTGATATCAAACGGGAACATTTCACACCAAAACACCTCATCCACTTTGTGTGTGTCTCCCCTGGGGATGCTGAACAAAAGGGATGAACGGGGTGACCATAAAAAGCCAGCGTGCCGACAATTTCCCAGACATCTGCGAGAAATGTAACCTTTCCGTCGCTCTCATGATGTCAGCGGGCCGTTGTGTTCAGCGGGGGATTGGACTAAAACACTTGTGACAGAGCCAAGGTAAACCGTTCCAAATGGAGCGCGGCGCGGGAAAAGGGACACCATTGCAACAAAAGGAGTTAGATATGGATCATTGGGTCTGCGCACCGGCCCCAGCTTGAGCCAATTATTGGTGTCATCTTGATCCAATTTAATCAATCTGAGGGGGGACTCGGGGAGGAGAGGGGAGAAGGGGGGAAGTGTGGAGTAGCGGGCGGGTGCAAACGTTGGTCAAATATCCTGAGCTGACTGAAGAGCTGTCGACCCCACCACCACCACCACCCACTAACAACCCCTCACTTCATGATTCCATATTATCAGATATTTCTTGCATATTTCTCGCACTCAAGCAATAGTCGAGCATTTCCATGTAATCATCTTTAATTTGCATTGATTTCAGTCAACAATCTCACAAACACTGTTTCTAGTGGATTACTGGGAAATGAAAGTCAGCATGATTGTAGGAATGAAAGAAGATTTCAGAATATTCAAATTTTAGGTAAATGTGTCTGCACCAAGTTTTTCCACAGTGCCAGCATTGTCTCTTTACACCATTTCTTTCACTGAAACTCTAACAGGCGTGTTCATTGTCTTCTTCTTTCTAAGATGGTCCAGCTACACTGATAATTTTTTACTTTTTATTTTCCATAAGTAAAGCACGAATGCTAATCATGAATGTTCCACATCACTGTTCCATACATTCATGCCCTTAAGCTGCTTAGTGCAAAAACAAAGCCACTGCAGGAACTTTTTAAGGTGCCCAGGAACCATTTGAGGAATTTAAGAGCCTTATCTGTGTTCCAACCAGAGAAACCAGGGTCTATAATAGTTCCTCAGCCATAAGTCTTGATGTCACAAAAAATCCCTACTCAGAGAGAGCATGTGGAGAGCTAAACAGCTCCCACTGGTAAAACACAAACCTCACATCTGCTACAACTTGTGTACAGCTTCATTTGCATTAAGCTATGCTTTGTGTAACATTTTAGGGTGTATAGCACAAGTGAAATACAAGTTGTTATGACACCTGGGTAGACAGTTGGATTGATTGATGCACATGAGATGGACATGTGATACGCCTCCTGTGTAAACCCTCTGATAGTGTCGAGGTATTTGCAAGTTTTATAATAGATTATGATCTGTTGTTGTTACCAGCTGAAATTACTTCTGTTGTGACCCTCAATCTATAATATGAAGGTTGCTAATACTTACATCCATATAAAGACTAGAAGAAAGAACATTTTTGTAACAAACCTGGTTTTTCAACAAATTTAAACTTTGAAATTCAAACACACCACATAACATAATAACAGAGGAGGAACTAATAAAAGCTATTTATGTGTTTATGTGAATCATAAATTTAAAAAAAAAACATAAAGCACTCAGCAGATTGTCGTTACTTTGGGAACCTCATGCATCAGTACTTATACAGTTACAAGCACACTCTCAACTCAACCAACCACACACACACACACACACACACACTGACTTGCAGTGTGAAACAACTCTCATCTAATCAGTGTCTCAATCTCCAGAAGTCTGTTGAAATAATTAAGGCTTGAGTAAAACAATACACACGACTGGCTATTATTTTTCATCTAAAGCCAGGTCACGTTCCCAATTACTCTAAAATGTTGTGAGGACATGCTCTCTATTTTCACTGAAAATATTGATATTATTCCAGGTAATGTGTCTTGGCATGGGAAGTGAATAAGATGGTCAGACAGAACAGCAGTTAAGATTAAAGTTTTTACGTAACCAAACCAAGACCTACACAGATTTTGATTTGTTTAGTTCTTCCAATATGTTTTATCATATCCCTATTGATCTTTTTTTTCAGTCTTGAATTCCTTTCCAATCTGTAGTTTTCACAAACGTTCTCATATTTTTGTTTCATTTAAGCTTCCTGACCAAATCACACATTTTGTGTGTGTATTTGTATTAATGTCAGTCTTTAGATCTCTTTAACAGTTGTTGTAGTAATTTACTTCCCATCAGCCGTGTGATGTTGTGGCAACCCTGGAAGCCAGTGTGTGCATCCACAGGATGGTAGCCAATTATTTGGAGCCTGCACCAGTTTTCCAAATTAAAAATGGCCTCCCTCCACTGTTGACCTTGGATCAGCTTTCCATTTCTTATTATTATTAGGTTATTAACACAAACCCCTGAAAGTATCTTTTTAAAGTCTAAAACAAATTCGATTAGGGCTCTTTACTCACACCGGCGCAGACATACCTATCGCTGTCTAACTCCTGTCTGCTCCCTATTACCTTCGACACTGAAGTCAGTGAGAGAGTCCGGACCTGAAAGTCTATATCCCCTTGCACACTGGACAAGGCAGGGGGGTGCCGGGTTTGCAGCACATTACCGCTTTATTGAATTAATTACGATAAGGATCATAACTTTAAACGCGGGGTGAGGCACAGGGCGTTTTTTCGGCGTGGATCGCTCGGAGCAATTTCTCCCCTGAACGGCGGTGGAGGGGTTATTGGATCTGTCAGGCCTGAACTCTGTGGCATGGTAACGAGCTCCATAAGGTAAGTCGAGGTTGGGCACAGTTCGCCGCACTGATCCCTATATGCCTGCAACATGGGGAAATTTGTACTACATACTGAACAAATAACAAGAGAAGAGAGGGAGAGAGAGGCGACTGGTGAGGCCTTGTTTTGATGGCGCCTCAGTCCGAAGGCCCAGAGGGTCATGCGGGGTTATTCTGAGGTCTCGCACCACGTACAGTTCCAGTAGACGCAATGAAGTGTGTCATTATATTATGATGCTGCTTGGATGTTGTAAAGGCCCTCCTTTTTCTGCTTACAGAGCTCTAACTGTTCCCAAAGGGCTGTGTCTGTGTGTGTGTTTGTGGTTTTTGGAAGATTTATACAAGATTTTTTTTATTCTTCCGTGAGGTCCAAGCATCCCCGGAAACCAGAAAGTGGTCAGTTATGGTGAATTTTGATGAGACCACATCAGTCAGGAGGATATTTTTATCCACTGCAGCTGAATTTAGGTTAAAATAAGGTAAAGAAAGGGTTAAGGTCAGTGCTGGCATGCTGTCATGTCAAGTCTGGAGGTTAAAGAGACAATATAAGTCAACAGAATGTCTAACAATGCAAGGATGTGTGTGTGTGTGTGCGTGTGTGTGTGTGTGTGTGTGTGTGTGTGTGGAATGGACCTCGACCTCCCTATCCACTGCACTTCAAAGAATTCCAGACCCACTGAGAGAGTCCCTTCTTATTTCCACCAAGTGGTATTGGACATTTAGTGAGAAACAGTTGTTGTTTTGTTTTGGGACGACAAAAGGCTTTAAGGCGCATGGTTCCGAGGAGAAAAGGCTGAGTTGAGGAAGGAAGGAAATCGCCACGGGTTAGTCCGTTTCGGATTAGTCGCCATATTGATCAATAGGCTTCCCCCTGGGGTTGATGGGCTGTTGATGACGTGCAGATAGCGTTTTTATTGCTTTGAGCGCCTACCAACATCCTAGCATGTCTGACAGCTCTCCCTCCTCTCTTGGATTTTTTGAGACGCGTGAGGTGTGTTTTTGATGTGGGAATGTGTGTATGTGTGTGTGTGTACTTCTGTGTCCCTACAGGCTTGTGTCTGTGTTAGTGTGAGTATGGCTGAGAGCTAAATATGTGCAGATGTATCATAATATTTTCACTGTAAGAAAGCGTCTTTGAGGGACAATAACCTGCAGCTGAATCAGCGTGCTGCCCCGCCACGCGAGGGCCTTTCATATGAGCAGCCCAGCTATCTGGAGAATGTGTAGGCTCGCTCAGGGTGAAAGCCCAAGCGCTCTTATTCAGTTTGCATGGTCTGTGTGTGTATATATACAGTGCGCTACTCTAACATCATCTTAAATCTCTCACTGCGTATCTTTCTTTTTCCTCCTCCTTTTTCTACACACACCCATGCTTTGACAGAACCACCCTCTCTGCTCACCTTTTCATCTATAAATATGGTTTTTGGCACACAAACACAAGCGCTACAGATATCACACACACCTATGCCTATTCAGAAAACAAGCCTTTTTTGATCCAAGACACTTCTGTTTGCATGCAGCTCTGCTCCTATTTGCTGATAAAGGGAGCAACAAGTCTGCTGTGGGGGACTTTGGGGCAAACAGTGGGGAGATGAGATGTAATCACAGGCTTGTACAGCTGGCTCTTGTTTAGCTGGTCGACCCTATTGAAGGGGGAGGAAAACTAATTCCCAATCAAAATACATCAGCATCAAAGAGCCTCCGATAAAGCCTGAGAGTAAAGACTGCTAGCTAAAATATGTGGGTGATCTTTTATTGACTAAATACTGAGGTGAGTTAATTGACTTCTGGTCTGTGAATTTTCAACATTGAATATTTATGGTCATGACTGACAGTGTGTAACACTAATTAGTTTGTCTAGCTGTGTTGTATTTTGAGTCCTCAGCTGAGAGATCATTGCAGGATTTGTGGATTTGCTTTGGGGGTGCATGGGAAAAGAGACTGTAGTTTTAGGAATAATGCCAACTACGCATTTCTTTTGCCCTGGGTTTTGCCTATCAGCTTATATACAGACTGCCTGTGCTTATGGGTGAGTGTTGTAGGGACTGTATTCAGTCCTGAAAGCAATACCTGCAGACACTATTCAGGGCTTAAAAAAAGGTCCTACCGCCATAATTTTTGCACAAAAAATCATTTGACTCATGTTTTTATTTGTAGTTAATATTGTTATAAAAGTATACTATAAAAGATCACACAAAACTAAGAAAATTAAATACTTTTTGTAGTTAAGTTTGTGGTTAACAAAAAGCATCAAGTATTAAAAAGGAATCAATGATTTTATTGAGGTTACAATACATTGTTTTCATAGTATTTTTGTTGTTATACTGCCATGATTATGGATAACAATAATAATGACCAGTTGTATCATCATTTGATATTTACTCATTTTTATCATTTTTTAGATCCAGTTTGTGATGACTA
This sequence comes from Lates japonicus, assembly GCA_033238685.1. Lineage (NCBI taxonomy): Eukaryota > Metazoa > Chordata > Actinopteri > Centropomidae > Lates > Lates japonicus. The sequence continues at coordinate 2,179,771 of BRZM01000015.1, read as the reverse complement.
AAATTATTCGTACATGTATGCAAATGTGCAATCCAGTCTCAGAGCAGTTCCCAAAACTGAATCTATTGATTTGTGTACATGGACGCAAATTTTCCAGTTTTTTTTTTTTTTTTTTTGTGACACTCACTCAAACTTTTAAACTAACAAACAAATGTAATGAGGGTCGTGGAAAAAAAAGGAAAATTCGTGTCCATGTACCCGAATCAATCAATGACATTTTGGAACTTTTTCACAAACTGCCATGACCCTGGGTTGAAATGTGTCACTATAGTAGGCAACATTACACAGTATGTTAATAAATATTCTAAAATGAATTTCTATGACACATAATACACACTACAAAGGGTATGAAAGTCACTGATTCATAAAAGTAGTAACTCCTGCTTCCGTATTTGGTGGAGCTGAACTTCTTCCTCGTAATCTTTTGAAAAATGTAACATATATGAATTCAGACTTTAATTGAGGAACAATTGCACAAAAAGTTATCCAAAATCTAGATCTTGAATATTTTTGTTCTATTTTATCAAAGATGGTTCATACTAGATATGCTGAATATTGTTTGTCATGCTTGCAATTTCTTCATATTGTGCCGCCCTGGTGCAAGTGACTATAAATAGAACCTACCCACCATCCATACCCTCCCTCTTTTTATTCTATTTGCTGAATAAATATTCAGTTGGAGTGTGGACTCCTTTGGATTGACAGCCTCTCTGGGTTCCACAGAAAGCCTCTGTCTTTCACACTCTGGATCTTATTGGCTGAGCTATCTCTCCATCTTTGGCCCGGCTGAATCTCCTCATTTTCTGGCCCACTCTCTATCTTTACATCTCCGTCTCTTTGCTGCTCTTTCTCCCCTGTCTGCATGTTTCTGTCCTCATCTATCCCCTCATATTTTTTTTCCAGTGACGCCTCATTTTATCACCTTTTCATGCATTTCTGTCTTAGCCAAAACACATATTTTTACAGAATGATGTAGACGTGGACTTTTAAAGAGCTGTATGCTCATAGGACTGACATATTTTCTTCAGCTCATCTCTTTATCAGAGTGCTAACCTGACATTTTGTCTTTTTTCTTGTTTCCTTCTCTTTGTTTTCCATTTATGCCCACACTACAGCAGTGCTATTTATATTTTGCTCACTTGTCACCATATTATTTGTTGTGCCATGGAACAGTAAATGTTTCTGATAGCGATAGGAGCCGCTGAAGAAACACTCCTTCATTTGTTTTGTGTTTATTTTGTTATCCTTCCCTCACTCTCTTTTCTCTTCATCTCTCAGAGGCGAGTGGGGCTGAGTCTTTATCTGGTAGCCAAGTTTATACACTGGAAGGGGAGAGACGCTTCAAACAAACAGCCTCACTACTCTGAACTCCAGCACTTTAACTAGACCAAATATTTACCTTTTGCCCTCGTTCATCCCTCTGTTCAGCTTCTCTTTTGCCTTGTAGTGCCACACGCCAGCAGATGGATATCACACACTCACTGTATCAATAATTTGGCTCAAATATAAAGAGCCCCTAGTGTTTTGGCTCATGCTTATGTGTGTGAATGTGTGTAAGAGGGTAAATAACTGTCAACAGGTGCCATTTAAAGTATTACAGTGCACAAAGACCGCACACACTCACATCCTAAGCCTTAAAGAGTTTGTTTTCATATTCATTTTCAAAATAATGAAGCTACTCCCTCTTACACACACACAGACACACTTGCACCTTGCACACTTGCTTTCATAATGGTCTTGGCTACTATCACAAACATACACACACATGCACACACATCTCAGGAAGCACTGATTGTTTGTTTTCATACTTTCAAAAATAATAAAACATAACTAGCTCTCTCTCTCATACATGCACCCACTCACACACACACACACACACTCACTCCGGCGGAGGTGGAACAAGGAAGGATATGCTTTAGGTTTAAATGCCCCATGCACAGATTTACACATAAGCAGACTTTTGCAGATAAGATGACTTGATGTTGGGGCTACTTACTTGTGCGTGTTCAGCTTTCTCAATGCTCATTGTGTTTGCATGTTTTTTTAGGGGCACTGCTTTTGTTTGCTCCTGTCAGCCGCCTCATCATTCTCTTCCTGTGCCATGTCTGTATGTGCATGCTGCGTAAATGGGTGTGATGTGTGTCACTGAGCTCTGTTTTCTTTAATCAAGATCAGGTGTGCAGTTTATGAAGGTGCACTTTCAGTAATTTGGTGGCTGCTGGTGTGTGTGTGTGTGTGTGTGTGTGTGTAGAAGGTGTTAAACTCACTGTTATCATATATAAGCAGTGGGAGTGGTGTCTAAATCAGCTTATACTCTATTTGGTGAATTATTGGAATAATTATCTGTGTGGGTGTACCTCCAGTGACTACAGTTTAAAAAAAAAAAAAAAAACTCAAGACAGGTGCACCATCATGCCACGCACAGTGTATTTGGCAGGTGAATGGTGCAAAGCATTGTGGACAAGTACACAGGTGCGTCTCCTTCCTCAGTACTTCCCAAACAGATTCACATGTGTGAGAAAATCCATCACTGTCCCTCAGAAAAATGTTAATTTGTTTTTGCGCAATGCACCATAATCATTTTGGTGTGGGTGCAACTGACTAAATTCTGTAAATTGACACTCTTACATCACAGAATGGATCATTTATTTCACATTGTCATACAGTTAGAAATGGGGCTCCCAACCCATCTTGTGATGTGCTCACTTCACAATGATCTATAACATGGGTGTAAATCTGCTGTTGACTTGGTCTGATAAAACATTTATTTGTGATAAACAGTCCAAACTGTGGTGAGTAGTGATATCAGTGTACTACATTGTTGGATTGAATGACACTTCAGGCGATGCTCTGTGTGCAGTCTTTCCTCAGCTACTGTATATATAGGTTTGCACCATTTTCATGTGCATATACAGTACAGGGGTTATGAGTGTGTAAATCTGTGTGTGCCTGTTGTTGAACAGCTGCAAGTAACAGCAATTAGATTGAGAGCCTTAGTTAGTACTGAGTGTCACTTCACACTTCAGCTCTGAGCCAAAGTCTGCTCAGACAATCCACCCTGTCACTGCTGACACCTGCTGCAAGATGGACACACACACACACACACACACAGTCTTGTCTCCATGACTGCAGGGGACATTACATTAACTTACAGTCATTTCCTTTACTCTAACCTTTGTTAACAGATTTAGATCCCCACAACAGGAGTAAAACCTAGACCACACACACACAAAAGCCCTCATGCTGCCATACACTGTATACCTGGGTACACAAGCATACACACACAGAGAAAGGCAGGCCTATACAGTTGATGCATTCGCACTAAAAAACACACAGACATTACTGCTGGTGCTGACTCATGAAAACTGCTCAGACTTTGGTATGACTGATGCACAAGAATAAATACACCCAGTAGAGCCGCTTCACTATCACTGTAATAACTGGAATAAATGACTATACAGACTATATAGGCTTACTATAACCATATACATAAATAGACACATATACTCTAGTAGATGTCTTTTATATACATGCACTCTACAGATACATTTGAGCAGTGTGCATATTTTATACTGATCAATTACTTCATTAAATGCCTCAACTTTTATATATTTATTTATATGAAGATGTCCTTCAAAAGACTGTGAATACCTACCCAGTGATTTCGATATTATAACAATAATCAGACTTCAGATAGTACCACTTCAAGGTCAAAAGTGCTATATCCAGTTAATAATGGGAAATATGAATTAAACTACTTTTCTTTCTCTCCATAAACCACAGATTTTAATATAGCATATAATTAGCTCTAATCACAGTAAAAGAAGAGAGAAACAGAGGAAAAGTCGAAAATGTTTGGAGTGGTGGTCCTGAACTTTTGCTCAGCTAATGATAATCAGTGCAAGACTTTGGGACTTGGTTCAGCTTACATAAATGAATTTATTGGAACTACAAGCAGGGTCTCAGGTGAGCTTGTTGGGGGTTGGGGAGGAGGGCTGAGGATTAAGTATGAACTTCACACCTCACAAGTCAAAGCATTTGACTTGGACCCGCAGTGTTTTTTTTGTTTCTTTTGTTCTCCATTTTAGAATTTAATGGGGCTTTTTAATCAATATTGTACAATCTATGTGAAATTCAATATTTCTGTTGGTTTCTGCTGTAAATAGAAGTACAATAATATATTTGCGCAATCTTGCGATATACCACATCAGTTTGAAAATGTTTCCAATTTAACCTGAGGGCGGCAGCTACATGAAAACATACCAAGGTCATTACCACTCAGTGTTAAAAATCAGCTTTACAGTATCTTTAATTGATATTTTTATAATAAGAATTGATCACATGACTACTTATATGCAAAATGAATCTCTCACAATGACGAACCCACAGAGGCTTATCACCTGACTTTAGTGAGCTTAATGATAACTTTCAGCTCATTGTTGTGGCTGTATGACCTGCAGTGCTGCTGCTGAGGTTCACTGCACTCATGGCAGCAAAAGACTGCATCCTACCCACCTGGTGTACATATTAGAGGATTTAGCTGCTAAAGAGCCAGATATATTTTCCCAAGAAGTAAGTGGAGGCCAAAACAGAGCAAAACGGAAGGGTAAACATTGGACATACATTCATAATGTTGCCAGAAACACGACTGCAAAAGAATGGTGTCCAAAACATTGGTTATAACAGGTCCATTCACAACTTACATTTTTTATTTATTTAATCAATTATTTATTTTTGCCATGTAAGGGCAAAGGAAACAACAATACATCAACACATTGTCACCTTATAAAGTTGTTCTGATAAATACCAATTTACACATCCAGCATATGCACAGTAAGTTGTTAGAGCCGTTTTGCTGGAAACAGCTGCCAATTGGAAACAGTGCTGATGAGAACACCTGGATATCTGCTGATTAAAGTAGTGAGATTACACAGTGTCCTCTGACCCATAGCTCATGTAAGAATATTTATCAATGTAGCTTTAACTGAACAACACAAAGATTGGTTTAGAAAAGGTAAAATGCATCAACATTTGTCTGCACCAGTGTGTGGACAAATGTGTCTACATACATGTACTGTGCTCAAAGATGAAATGTTTCACCACTGTGTTCACAGGCATCCTTGATTCTGGAGAGATTGCGTATAACTTCCTCCAGGAAGAAATAGCAAACATATTATATATGTCAAAACACTGTGTCCGTTTCACACAAATCAGACCACAACTTCAGAGGAGGTGAAGACCAATGGCTAAGGTTCTGAGAAAAAGGATTTGACATTTATCTGCCTAAAAACTTTGTTTCTCTTTCAAAGGGTCAAGCTGGGTTACAATGATCTCAAAGAGGCTGAGGGGTCTATGAGTCTAAGTGGCTCTGATTGATTTTGTTTGAACGAAAAGACACTGAGCCCTGACTAAATAGGTAAATATGAATACTTTGAATGAGAAAACAGATAAATGCACTATGTTGCTTATACAGTCCTTGCATTGTTTGGAGTCTGTAAACTTGAACCTGAAAACTTGTCTTCTGGGTAGACAAGCAGGTGTTTTGTCTATTAGCTGGCCCAAGGACTTGGTGGGGAGGAACAGAGGGAGATAACGCAATGAATAGATTGGATTAACAGTGACCTTCTGCAGGTTTATACCTTATCAATGAGTGGTAATAAACTGGTTTGGATTGAGGTAAGAGGTGGCAAGGAGACACTGAGTTCCTGACAAGACAAACATGGAGAAAAAGGTTCTAGCTGGATGTTTATGTAAATGTATAGGTAAGGTACTAACTCAAAATGGCCAAATGTTCATATGGTTGCCATGTTTATTGTGACATTAACATTCGTACCACAAATGAAAGAGGGGAAAGGGGCATGGCCACCAGCCACAGTGCATTTCTTATCTGGCTGCACACGAACGAGGAGGGGTCCAATCAGAGTGACTCCTTACCCACACTTCCTGTTTTTCCTGCCGGGATGTCCCGTCACCTTGGCGACCCAGTGGCACATGCAGCCTCTCAACACCCCCCACCCCCACCCTAATACCACACCACCCCTTCTTCAAAGGAGTCAATAGGCCTCAGGAAATTAGTTTAAGGTCTCTGAGAGGGAATCAGTCCATTTCCCAATGGCCACTCATTAGAACAATGGCCAACTGCCAAGTCCACATTGGCTTCAATGTGATTTGTTTTCTTTCTTCTTGTTGATTGTCTTTGATTCTTCACCTATTGCATGTTATTTCTTTTTTTTTGTCCCCCATCAGCATCCTTCTTGGCATGCTCTGCTTTTCTATTTAGGCTCTTACGGGATGGGTAATGCTTTTATTTTGCGTGAAACGTTTCAATCTGGTCTTACAGTCTAGAATCAAGAACATGAGTCCACCATGCCTGCATTACCCCAATTCTATTTCAAGACAAGACAGTCAATATTGGACAATTCTGCCAAATCTAGAATTTCAAAACAGGTATAATTTTTTGCTTTCTACAATAACAGCTCATGGCATTATGATATTCACAGCAGCCTCAGGTGTAACTTGTGTTTTTGCTAACTGGCAACAGTTGTATGCTAACATGTGGAACTAAGATGGTGAACATGGCAAGCATTGTACCTGTTAAGCACCAGCATGTTAGCATTGCCCATTTTTATAGACAGCATGGTGCAGCCTCACAGAGCCATTAGAATGACTCTAGACTCTTGTTTTCTGGTTATCTACTATAACATGAATTTTGCCTATGATTTGATAATTATTCAGAGATTGTCTGCCATGACTTGTTAAGTGCAGCAGTCTGTAAATATGTTGGCATCGGATACATGAGCACACTGTCAGAACAGTGGCCTGTCTGATCTATCATCACATATTGTGGCCATATGCTCTGTGTCTGTTTGTTGGAATCAGGTATGATTGGCCTCACACGTAACATCTGTCTGTGACTTGGTCTGGCTGAGCTTACTGTTGATGTAGCTGGTAAAGTATTAGGCTGAACTGACATGTGCCGGCCACAAGGTTTTGGTCCCAAGACTTCTTCCATTGCACTTTGAGTTTCTTTAAGCTCTTTAAATACATTAGTGCTCACTATGGAAGTTAAGGTAAACCCAAAAGAGACAAAGATTATTTTGTTTATACTGATTTGGAGTTGTGATGAGAGATTTCTCTACTGGGACAGCATAAAAGAGTGCACATGCAAACATGCTGGTACATGAGCATGCATGTCTGTGTGTGTGTTCTCCATCAGGTTATGTTAAAGGTCAGGGCCGAACCTCTGGGAGACATCTAGGCACACGTTCGCCTCACACCCTTCCGCACCCCTGTACCGCTTTCCCCCTTTCATTCATAATAGGGTTAATGAGATCTGTCACCACCTCGCCCTGCGTTTATTATGAGTGGGCTCTTTCCTGTGTCAGGTAAAAATAATCAAGCACATTTGGCCACTGGGGTCCTCGGAGGCCCTAGATGGCTGATTTGGTTTTATTGCAGTTTCTCCAGAGGGAATGTGTTGGATGGAGGGGAGGACAGAGAGGAAGTGACAAGCTTTTAGGCTTGTAGTCAGGAATGTTGCCGTCACCTCCTCAGGATTCTCATCTTACCAGCTAAATTTCACACTGAAAAGTACAAGAGTATTTTTGGCTTACTTATTTAAAAAAAATACACTCACACAAACCATAGCCACTCTAAATGGCGGTGAGGGATAACTTAAAACATTTGAATGGCAGCAACAAAGATATGATTTGAGCTGCACATAGCATGCTCAATATTAGCTATCTAGCTGATGTGTGATGGTAAATACCAAATATTTGTCTCAACCCTTTTCACTTGAACTTCAGTTTCTATGAAAAAGGTTCCCAGCAAGGTCTGTTGATTTTTCAAAGTAAAGGAGACACTGTTTCTTAAATGACAAACTGCATTATGGTGCCTACAGCATTTACATACAAACAAAACATGCTCCAAACATATATGTATCTATGTACATACAGTGTATACATATACGTATGTACATATCTGCATATTCTTACACTTAACAAATTAAAACTTTAACTTAACTGCCACTTATTTCCTTCGCCACCACCACCATCTAGACTCCACTTCATGTGGTCTCATACGCTTTACAAAGATACTTCACGATCGATCAAATCTTATCACCAAAACTCTCTCTCTTCCACTCGACCACTCCTTGTAGAACTAACCTTTCCTCTCTCTGAGAAAACATATTGTTCTTTTTCCAGCAATAGCAATCAAACCTGCACGATACACTCGTCATTGTAACCATGATAAAATGAGAAAAGAATCCTCATTTAAGAGTAGGAGAGCTGGAAAACAACAAATACACTTGCTTCTAGTATTAGTGTAGTGTGCATCTAATATAGTGTAGTGTCTATCATTGAAACTACCCTCTCTTGTTCTGCTTTTACAGTAACTAGATTCCACCTACCACTTTAGTTTGTTTGGGTTTGATTTAATTTCCCCTTCTATTATTTCACTCTTTGACAGTCTCTCTGACCTGAGGCCAAATATTCATCATGCTGAGATAGCAACCTATACTTTTAAACTCTCCTCACTGCACCCTCTGCCCCTATTTCACTCCCTTAACTGACTGTAAGCCTCATTAACCAAACGTGCACATGTACATAGTATCATACATACACAACACCGTGAAATCAAGAATGCCTCAGCTGATTATTTTATGCACCTGTCAGCAAATGCGCACACCCACAAGCATTCACACCCACCCACACACACACTACACAGGAGCTGTTTATCCCAACGGGGGTAGAGATGTAGGTCCATGTAGGCCAATGTCAGTGTTAGGAGAAGCAAAATATTTTCATTGCGAGGGTATCTGTTCGTGTCAACAATCTGATAGGGTGCTCAGTAGAGATAGGCGGTTCCCATGAGGCCTGTGGCCTCGGCAGCGACGGGGAAGGGGAGGGGTTGGGGTGTGGGGTATGGGAAGTATTCAGGGTGAGGAGGGGGGTGTGGGATTGGTTGTTCCCAGATATCAGGAACATGGTGAGTGTCAACACCTCCAGAGGGACAGATAGAGTGAGGTCAGGATGTGACAGACGAGCGATTGCCACTATGACACAGGTGATTCTACAGTGCAGGCATGCTCTAAGCTCTGTTCTACTGTAGCTACAGCAGTATTCATTTATATAGAATCGTTTTCCTAAAAAATCATTTTCATTCGAGAGGCGGGGTACACCCTGTACGGAACATGAAAGATCAACCAAAGTTCAACCAAATTACCAAAAAAATAAATAAATAAATGACAAGAAAAGGCCTTAAGATACACCCCAACACAATAGATGTAATAAAAATTAGTTTATGGTGCTAAAAGCATTGAAAAAAATAGCACTCAAAATATCAGAAGCAACATCTCTTTCCATAATTAATGTGTATGTTAGTCTGGATAATCAATAGAACACACAGTCAACAGTTTGTCATAGGGACTAGGTCTATGAGGCTGATACCAGGGTAAATACTGTAAATCCAAATTTCTTTGCATGGTTAGGTCTCAAACTACCACCCCAGTGACCAGACACAGCCCGTTTTCTTATGATGCCCTGAATCTGAACCAGAAATATTAGGGCCTTCCTCTGATCTCAAACAGCCTCAGTTCTTCATTGTGTGAACTCCACAAGATGTTGGAAGCATTCCTTTGAGATTCTGGTTCATGTTGACATGATTGCATTGCATCATTTCTGCAGATTTGTCAGCTGCACATTCATGCTGCCAATCTCTCGTTCTGTCACATCCCATAGGTGTTCTACTGGATTTAGTTTGCAAGAGAGGACCTGCTTTGAACCAACCTTCTAAGCTCATTGAAAATATAATAACACTAAAATTATCCATGGCTTTAATGCATTATTTTGTCAAACCTAAGTACAGCAGAAAGTACCGGTAGTTTTAGTTTGGTTTATACTGAATAACTGACCTGTGACTTTCTGGTATGTAATTATCTATTTGCCTGTTTTTCATTCTGAAGTGTTGCTTTCTGCACCTCTGATATGCTTCCTGTGTTTTTTCACCCTATCTCTAATTGTGTTTTGCTGTACATTGCTATTTATTTATTGTTATTCAGTATCACTATCTAGTTGTGTCCTTCACCTCAGCAGTCTGGTCACTTAGGAACATATTTTTATGCACCGCTTTAACAAGAGTGGAACTGTAAAGGAATTTAGGCAGGAAAAAAACATTCACCAGTGAAGGACAACTGAAATTGAGTGTGTGTTTCTATGAATGAACTTTTCTCCATCCATCTACGAGTGTGTTTTCATAACACGCCTTACAGCGCAGGCCCAGCAGTGTGTCAGAGAGAACACACTCTCCGAGCATCTTTCATGGCCTGATACATTTCTGTCAATGACATAACAAACTCATCTCTACTCACCCGAACATGAAGGCCAACACAATGAAAATTGATTGGAATTGCACATTTATCTTCTCTATCCTATTACATCTGAAACGTCTTTTAAACACTCCACAGCACTGTCATAATATTGGTGTTACATCTGTCATAACATGCAGCAGTGTATTATGCCTACAGTGGTTTTGAAAAAAAAAAAAAGGCACAGATTACCCTGGCAATCATTCCTTCACCATTTATATGTCTGAAAAAACTTTAAGCTCTGTTGCTGGCTAAACCAAGCTTCAAGCAATACATTTGGAGTGTGAATTTAATAAAACAAAGCATGATAAGTACTGCCAGGTGTCAGATATTATAATCTGGAAATGATACATAGGATTAGAGTTAAAGTCAATTGTTGTAAATTATGAGTTGCATAATAGAGAGTTGACATTTGTTTTATGTAACTTCTTTTAACCTTTAAAACTAAAATAATATAAAAAAAAGTAAGGTAAGTATAACATTTAAGTTATTGCACAAGTCTAATTATTATTTAACTGGAAATTAAATTTCACTTAATGGTTTACACTTCTATGTTTACTGAAATACACCAAAATAACTAGCTATTATAACTATTATAACTATAATACACTAAAATAACTATTACACCTTAATAATGTTTGAAAAAAATCAACTAATAAGTTCAACCGACAGAACAGAGAGTGGCAGCAAACCAAGGCTTTACCCTTAAGGAACATTTCGGTTCCTCTTTGACTTGATGTCTGTGACTGTCTCAGTCACGCCACCCATCACAGGACACACTGACAAGGCCATTGATGGCCTTCACTGACAAATGTTTAGCCTGAACTTCGGAGCAACAACATCTTGGGAAAATATTTGTGATTTTAAAAATAGCTTGTCTATACATAACAAGATTGGGAGTAAAGGCTAAAATTGAATACATAAGTTATGAGATGTGAGCTAGAGGAACAGCCACTAAACCGATGTAATGTCAGAAAAAGGGTTAAAGTGAGCTCATAAAGGTTTTCCTCAACAGGACAACAGGACAGTTGGAAACACTAAAAGCTAGCCTAACAATAGCATTAGTGAAACACAGTTCTTTTAATCAATATTTTTTACCTACCTTTATAACGATTAAAATGTCTATGTTCAATGTGAAAGGGACCACTGAAAGCTAATTGTCTGGCACTAAATGGCAGATAAAGGTAGCAAGTGTATGGTGAATCAGCCAAATATTTAGCAGGTCAAGACCCAGATATCTCTCTCTGGAGTTGGTGGAAAATAGGAAAAGAGGAGTGAGTATTGTACATTCGTGAGATGGACAGGAACACAATTTTCCAAGTGAATGCTAATGTTGCTCTGTGCAGAATGGCAGCCATGATATACAAACATGTTCATTATATCAACTTTATAAGCTAACTAGAATCTAAGTGTTTGACCTGAGTGGCCTAAAAACTAAACTAATGCTTAAATTATCAGTTAAACAGCAGTATCTGTATCAGCATATAAAGTTTGCTGACATCAGCCAGCATTAGCCACCTTATGCTACAGTTCATACCAGACCAAGGAGGAGCAAAACCCCTGAGTACTGAACTGGGCACGGGTGCATTTTACGAGGGGGCTCCAAAAAGTTTGTGGAAAAAGGACAGTTGGAAAAAACGGTTATGATGTTTATTTTTGCGTTGCAACATGCATTTAAGGGTTCGTGTTAGAACATGGTATGACACATTAGTTTGAGAACGTACAGCTGCATTGAGATCAAAATCCCTGCATATGATTTTTAGCTATGTACTTTTTCCACGAACTTTTTGAAGCCCCCTTGTATTTTTCAGCTTTTCCTTTGTAAGGGGGAGAAAAGTTACATTGTCTCATTTTAAAGCAGGTTGTGTTACCAACTAATTCCTGCAGTTGGATAGCGCACCAGCACACATACTTCAGGTGCAACCCCAACTAATTATAAATGTCTGTGACATTGTACATCTGAAATGAACCTAAATGGCCTAAGGCAGCTGCAGACTGATGTATAAGTTTCACAAAAAGGTTTAGAGTGAGACACATTTTTCCTCTGAAGGTTTTCAAAGTTAGATGAATAGGACTTGAGACAGACGTTCCATGTCACTTACGCTTTTGTACGCTGAAACAGCAAGTGTTAGCACTCAAACTCCCAGCTTCCCTCCACAGAAATTTCATGATACAGTCGCAGTGCTGATGTGTGCCTGCTTGTCCATAATTGTGGACATGCTTTCATTTCAGTATGTGTGTATGGACAAAAATGCATGATAACAATTTCAAGTCAAATATATTTATTAATTGCATTTTGCCTGGCTTTCATTTCTTATAAGGCAATATAGAAAAGGGAGAAGTGAGGGGAAAAAGAAGTAGTGTAAGAAAACCATTTGTGTATTTACAGCATGTTGGCTACTATCTATGCATGGATAGTTTCACATGGCCGTAACCTTTTTCTTTGTCATGTTTAGATGCGATCATACTCAACTGGATTCGTGTGTTCCATTCCTGTTTTGTTGTGTGGTCCTTAACGGAGGGAGGCTGGTTGGGAGTTTTCTGTGTGGTGTGGGTATGCAAGCGGATCCTGATCATGTGTGAGCAACTCTCTTGGCCGAGTGCAGTGTGGCACCTGTGCTGGCGTGTGTGGTTTCAAGGCTCATCCTTCAGCCTCTCACTGGATCTATTGAGGGGTCCCAGCAAGCGGTGCCTCAAACATCATCTTTCAAGAAAAATCTTTTTGGTGCTCTGCAGTGTTACTTGATAGCCAAATCCGGCTATGGAGAATTCTAGTTGAGTTCAAAGTCCCTTTTTTATAGTCCAGCCTGATTGTTTTGTTGCTTGTGGTCATTTTATTACACTGAAGCCCTGTTTAATTTTGCTTTTTTATTCAACAAATCATTGGTCAGGCTTATATACTTTAAACAACCCTCAAAACCAGATCCTTGAGTATCATTTTGCCGCATTTGTTGTTATTGCTATACTCTTCTGGTCCGAAGCCTCACTTTTGTTCCGCTTTTCTGCTGGACAAGGGGTGTGCTCCATCGACCTATGTAATGCATGGAAGCATCTCTTGCAGCAGCTTCAATGCTGGTCGTAACATGTCGTGTAAAGTAACATGGACCCAGCTACTCATCAACCAACGGTTTAATAATCAAGGATAGATAAAGACAGCTGGGGAGCTTCAACGCTTAGAAGGCTGATGGGAGGACAGAAGCAAGGTGAAAAGGCCACAATGGACGAGCTGGTTAACAGACTGCCTGAAGCACCTGGTTTGCTCTTCTCCATGGTGAGTTAGATAACATCTCTTACCTTATTCCTGCAACCCGCCACCCATAACATTAACACACACCGCGGTGGTTTGGCGTGGCTGGGAAAGGAGGAATAACCTTGCCTGGTTGCCCTAACAACCTATGGTTCAAGGAGGCCTACAGCGGTGTGTGAGAAAGAAGAAACAGAAAAGAACGAACACACACACACATAAGTGTTCTTACCGCATTTGGAACAGGCTAACGAGAATGGATTTAAGTTATTTTGAACCTGCTGATCTGTGTTTCTGTTAATAGCTTTAAAAGTTGCATTTTGGAATTTTGGCTATCATGAGGTTCAAGATTAGAAAGCTAAGATGAAAGGAGTAAGTGGAACAAGGCTTAAAAGTGGCTGTTCGCCCACAGAAAAAAGAGCTGCATTGACCGGGTGCCATCCACTATAATGGATAAGATTATCACTGGGCGGAACCCCTGGACACAAAGCAGAGTACCACCCTTAGCACAGTGTCAGTGCATCTCTGTTTCTGCACATTAACCCTGTTCTCACATGCAGCCATAAGATTAACCTGGGCCTCCACCGGTTCTCTCCTTGCTATTTTCTGGGATCCCCAGCCCCTCAAAAGGTGTGTGAAGAAGACTTTTTTTTTTTTTTTTTAAATGATGTGTACTGCTCCCGCAGCCGTTCTGCGGCTATTTGGGCATGTAAAGAGGATAAAGAGTGATATGAGTGGTTAAGCGAGCCAAAACAGGAATATTCTCCAGTTTCCATCGAACCCCACTTTAGATCTGTCTTGGGTGTCAGCCAGCAACCATCATTTTATTTACCCTGTAAATTGACTACCTGTAGTACACTCTAAGTGACTGTTATGATTGGCCTGAAAATCCCAATCCCAGCCGGGATAGGATGTGGAAATCGGGTTGAATTTGCCCGGTTTTTGAAGTGTGAGGTTTTGGGCTGTGGCTGTGACCGTTAAGGCTGTTTTGATTGAAAGGTTTCGTGCTACAGTTTGAGGTTTATATTCTGAGGAGAAGGTGACAAATATGAGTTTGGATTGTGGCTGTTCTTTGATCGATCCTCGCTCTGATACTAGTTTATTTCTCTTGCCCTCATATCTCACCTGTGTTTTATGTTTTGTTAATCATACCGTGTATTTTCAAGCTTTTGCAAAAAGTCTACATATTTGACTCAACCTTCTCCCTCAGACTACTTGCTGACGCACACGTACGTCTCTCCTATGAATCAGTAGCCACAGCAACAGTTCAACCTCGAGAACAAACTTGTTGGCAGGGACTGCTACTCACTTCTCAGTAAGGTTAGGGCAATCATGGCTCTCCTCACTCCTGCCCTCGACACCTCTCTCGCTCTCACCACTAGCCCATCACCCTGGTTCATTTTCTTTTACACCATCTCATCACCCTTACTCTTTTCTTGATGCACGAGAAAAAGATGAAACATCTCATAATTTACCAGTATACACTTGCTCCTGTACAACTATATTTACAATTTTTCACTTTCAAAATGTTACAAATATTTTCTCTTTCGCTATAATTTTATTTTTAATTTTTCAAAATTAGGTGATAAACCTCATCTGGTAAATATTAAATTCAGAGTGTTATTTCGATTTATGTGTTTAGCTGTCATCTTAAAACTGAATAACATTAGAAACTTCTGTAACTGTTGGGGGCTTCTCTGGCACTAGGTGGATCCATCCATGGCACAGGACGCCTCACTGTGAGAGCCGCAGGCTTCCTGCAGGCTTCCTGCAGCTGGCCAGAAGCCTCAGGTGCAGAAAACTGCATTGACTAATGAAGAAGGTGACAGCGGGAGATAGGGGCCGAGCCTGGGAGATGGCGCTAGCCTCACCGTGATCTGAGTGTTTTTGAAAGAGAGGATGGACTGTACGAGTAAGAAAGTGTCCACCACACACCACCACGTTGAGCATACCCACGTAAGACAACTTGCTGCTGTACTGGCACATATAAACACAACACCTCAAAGTGAAACAGCCATGCGCATGTCTCATCGTTTGGCAGCTCTGTGTGCGTATGCCGTGTCGCGACCGCGGCGTCGCAGCGCTAGCCTCATCCCTCTCCCGAACACCAATATGTCTGGAATGAGATGGCAGAATCAGTGGTCGTCATTTTGTGCCATCTGTCTCTGCCTGTGAGAGAACCGGGCATATTGAAACGCTGCCGCGAGTGGTATCGCCGCTTTTCTCTTGCTGTTCTCTATCCCATCATCTCCCATGGCTTCACCTCATGAGGATTCCATTGAGGAGAGGCAATGTCCTGTTGATGTTTAATTGTGCAGGCAAGCCAGATGCAAATGAACCAGAGACCAACCCGGAGAAATCAAAGTGGGACAACTAGTGAAAGATGTCTCTCCTTGTGGCTTGTGCAGGGCAGATGGACTTGAAATAAAATACATGGGCAGGACCCTACTCTGATGAAAAAACAAGAAAGAATGTTTGATATTATATATATTTTATACAGTTATTTGTTGGTTGTAATTAATAAACATTAATTCAGATGCAATACCTCACATGTATCTCTATGAGTACCATATATATGTGTGTATATATATATATATATATATATATATATATATATATATAAAGAAAAATATCCATGAATGAGCGTAAAGATTACAAAAGTCTGTGGCAGGCTGTGTAATGCTACTGTTAATTTAAACCATTTATATGCTCATTTTGTTGGTCATATTCATTCCATTTCACTGTTAAATTAATTTCACATCAAGAAATAGGTTCCACTTTATTATCCATAGTAATAATTTACAACAGCTCAGATCAGTGCAACCTTCACCCACTATTAAAATATAATTAAGGAAATAAATAGTCTAATCTCAAGAATCTCTGGACTGAGATAATTGATTTCAATAATAATATATTTTTTTTAAGTAAAATGTATATTATCTTTGTATTATCTTTACACAGCAATGATTGTTATATATAACCAGTGTAGGCTCATCAGGGAAAGAAAACAAAAAAGGTGGCTATAAAAAAACACAATTATTTTTTATTATTATTATTGTTTGAATAAATTATTAATAATAAGTAATGTCTTACTATTAATTATTATTGTTGTTGTTGTTGTTATTATTATTATTATTATTATTATTATTATTATTATTATTATTATTATTATTATTATTATTATTATGTACATGTCTTGTAGCTTACACATGAATATCACCATTTGACACTTGTATTCTAGCCCACATATTAACACCCTTTACATCATGTGGACTAATAGGAATAACTTATAGATAGAAACTCTGACTTTCTCATCAGTTTTCCCTCTGCCTGGTCCTACCTCATTGCCAGAGGATGACTGCAGCTTCTCCAGCCCGGGTGGTTGTTCTCCGGTCCCGAATTGACCTGGTGGATCCGTCCGCCGCATTCCACCCGCACGCGCTATCATAAACATCCTAGTCCCAGACCTGCGAGGGCAGGAAGTGCGCGAGGACAGGAATTCCACTCTTTCAAATTACATTACGGCCCGTTACAATGATGGCTCTTCAGTTTATTGTAGCTCTACCGCACGCACACCGCGTGTAGGAAAAAATACGAGTGGACCTATGTCAAATCAAAGATATAGCAGGTACAGCAGAGCTTTATGTTGTAACTTGTTCCGACTGAATATGACAGATTCAAAGCCATAAAAGTTTCATATTAAACAACAAAAGCTCACTAAAAAATAACTTTTAAGAAACTATGAAGGACGTACTCATACTCAACTGAGCTGTACTGAATTATTGTGATTTCTACAGGCATTTTTTCTCATCACCCATTTTACAGTTACGCACTTGTTCTTAAGGGAGGTTAGGAGGAATTTCTATGCTGCAGAATTTATGGCAATAGACTAGCATTACTGATTTAAAAAAGTTATTATGTCATATAGGCCTGTGATACATGAACTTTGCATACATTTTACATAAACACAAATTTTCAGATAATTCAGTAGTTGTGGAGGTGTGTGTGTGTGTGTAGTGAGATGTGACGGATCTTTTTATAGGCTATGTTTTTATTTATTTGAGGGGGATCAAGATAACTTGAGAAAGACTTTTGGAGGATGTATATTTATCTAAGAGGATCTCTGTCTGTGATGGCCTCCTCAGTAACTGGAGTTGCCTCTCATCCCATTCAGCCCAGAAAATCAACTTTAACAATTCGTTCTGACAGGATACACAAATGTACACATTCCCTGTTAAATCTAAATCAAGTTTTTTTTTTTTTTTTTTTTAAATTTAAAACGGAATTCGTAATGTGCCTTAAATAATGTTTTTTGAGATACCCATTGTTTCAGAGCAACAAGTTAATATAAAGTAATGGATTTTCCGTCTATGGGCCCATATCACATTGAGCAACTTAGCATATGTTAGCTAATATTAATTTGCACTGTAGCCATAGATTGCTTTTATTACTGTTTATTCTTTTTCGTATTATTCATTTATTAATTTATTTATTCATCCATTGCTTATCAAAGTCCTTGCAAACGAAAACAGGCTATCAAATTAACATTCCTCAGCGCCTCACCGAAGCCTACAACCAGTTCAAGTTTCAGGCTCCGTGTTTTGTTTACGGATTGTCGACATGCTAGTTAACAGCTTTGTTGTGACGTGATGCGCGTGACTGCGGCAGCTACGACCCGGGAAGGATACAGGTAATGGAAGAGGGAAGAAATAATAAAACATTCTGAGACTAGCAGCTTAACCTGTAGAAACAAGTAGGTTTAAGTACGTTTGCAAGACAGAGAAAAACATTTTTCAGTAAAATTATCCAAAGTGTATTGCCTAACGGTTGCTCTAATGGGGTTGTTCCGGTGATACAAAGCAAGGTTAAATAGCCTTTTTGAGTTTGTGAGGACCACTATCATGAAACCTTTTCACAGCAGGAGCTGGTAAACTACCTTGAAAGCCCACACTTTGCAATAACCTCACTCACAGGGTTATAACTCCATTGGCATAACAGTTTTAAAGGAAATTTCTACATTTTAGCTTTAAACATTTTAGCCAAAAAAGCAGGCTAGCCCAACAATGTTTTATGGTGATGCACGGGGACCACCAGGGGTCTTTGAAGGGGTTAGAGGGCTCTCTGCAAAATGAGAAATAGCATTATTCATTTGTCTTCTGAAAGAGGAAATTATTGGCTATGTTGATGACCGTTACTCTAGCGTCCAGGTCACAATTCGACTTTCTTTTATCATATTAACATTTTTTATATTTCTTTGCAAGATTTCAGGAGTCCAATGCAAACGCTAAAATAATCATGTAAAAAGACTGATGTGAGTAATTTTGAACAAAACGTTACTGTGACAGGTCTTTCCTCGAAGGTTTGCTGGGTGATTCTTCTGTTTGTTTGAGTGCAGAACCAGGGAAGACGAGAAGACCACAGACTTTCTCTGGAACAATAAAAGAAGACTAAACAACTCCCGAAATCACGAGGTAAACCTAAACACATAGCGGGCTAGGACAAAGGGATCTATTTGTGGTTTTTATTTTATTTTGACAAGCTTACAAACCGCGCCACTATATTTCTGTCGGTGTGTGTGTCTCATGTAAATGGGTAGTAAATGTCTTTATTTAAAACCATGATTAACAAAAACAGAAATAAATAAAAAATAAACTTTCTTCACAGGATAGTCATTTTCACACTGGTGATCTCTGTCCTAAACAAGCAGAGTCAATTCAATAATTTCTATTTTTTATTATATATTTTTAATGAATATTGTTATATTTTTTGGTCCAAAAGCATTTTTATCATTTTATCAATCTGCAAATTGATAGCTGGATCTATCACATCTTGTGCTGTTTGATAGCTGAATTAATTTACATAGCCTACTGAATGATGTAATGTTTAAACCAAGCCAGATACTCACAAAGCAGTGTCATAATGGTGTTGTTGAGATTATCTGGAACTGCTCTCCGTCTTAAACATGTGAAAAAGACATTGAAATAAGAAATAACATCGCGCTGTAACGCTTGAATCTGTGACTCTGTGGTAATTGCACGTTGAGAGATGGTTGGCTCTCACCGCGGTTCAGCTGCTGTGGCCAGGCTGCAGACTGGGTGCAGGGTGATGACACACATGCCAATGCTGTTCCACCTGCACAGACTCCCAGAGCACGGAAATACACTCCCAGAGAAAGCCGAGGGGACAACTCATGGGTGGCCAAAGAAATGTATACCTCTCCGTGCACTTCCCTCTCAATGTGAGCTAATTAAGCCGCGCTATCTATCCAGGCTTTCTTAGAGCTGTGGACACGGAGCCGTGTGCAAATGTGGCGGTCTTTAAACTGAGGTTAGAATGGGAGAGCCTCCATCTGGTAGAGCTTAGTCAAATATAGTATTTGGGTATAGTTTGACTGGCACGAACTGTTTGTCCAAGCTAGAAAATGCACGTAGAAAGATCTATATGTCACATATGTGTGTAAAATCGATGTTATCGATATTTAAATTATTTGTAGATTATGCACGAAAATACCACAAAATTATTTGATCCTTCCCTCCTTCCTTTCTGTCTGTCTGGCATTCTTGCCTGTTTTCTAATCCAAAAAGCAGAACAGAAGAAACAGTCCTTTATACCTTTGAATTTAATGTGTGTGAGTACAATACACAGAAGAAAGTGATGACAATTTATTTGAATGGTACATTCAATACCCATAGTTTTCTCGCTAATTGTCTCCTATTTGAATGCAAATAGATGTTATATATCTATAGTGCTATTTTGACCCGGGTCTGATAAACATAAATGTCAACATGTTAAGTGAAGCTGATTATTTTTTTCATATACTGTAACCACCGGAGGCGGAACTCAAATACGTACAAATCACGAAGCACTACGTCGCTCCATGGACAGCATTGGAGCAAAAGCAGCCTGTCACTGGACCTGAAAAAAAGAGGAAAGGGCTGGGCTTACTGACTCACAAACCACAACTTGGGTTGCGCCTGCATCAGAAACCAGTTTAGAAAAATCCCCGTTCAAGAGAGAAGAAGGTCTGGTGCATGTCACCTACTGAGCTGCAAAATAAAGATTTCTCTGCGCGCAGTTTGGAGGACAACTTTCAGCTCGCGGTGCATCCCGAGGTTCTGCAGCACATCATTTTGCTCATCGGGGTTTCAAGCGCCATTAAAAGTTTTGTTTATTGGCATCTGGACTGGACTTGTTTTGTTTTGGTGTGCGCAATGATGGCCACTTACCAAAACCCGGAGGATGACGCAATGGCCTTAATGATTCACGACACCAACACAACCAAGGAGAAAGAGCGACCCAAAGAGGAGCCGGTCCAAGACAAAGTCCCGGAGAAGCCGGATCCGTCCCAGAAACCACCATACTCCTACGTCGCTCTTATTGCCATGGCCATTCGGGAGAGCTCCGAGAAGCGCCTCACTCTGTCTGGTATTTACCAGTATATAATCAGCAAATTTCCCTTCTATGAGAAAAATAAAAAAGGTTGGCAGAACAGTATCAGACACAACCTGAGTCTCAACGAATGCTTCATTAAGGTTCCGCGGGAGGGCGGGGGAGAGAGGAAAGGGAATTACTGGACTCTCGACCCAGCCTGTGAGGACATGTTTGAGAAGGGGAACTACAGGAGACGCCGCAGGATGAAGCGGCCGTTCAGACCTCCACCGACGCACTTCCAGCCGGGGAAGTCTTTGTTCGGAGGAGACGGCTACGGCTACCTGTCCCCACCCAAGTACCTGCAGTCTAGCTTCATGAACAATTCCTGGTCGCTAGGTCAACCGCCCACTCCGATGTCCTACACGTCCTGTCAGATGGCCAGCGGCAACGTGAGTCCAGTGAACGTGAAAGGGCTGTCACCGCCCTCATCTTATAACCCCTACTCCAGGGTGCAGAGCATGGCGCTCCCCAGCATGGTGAACTCTTACAACGGCATGAGTCACCACCACCATCCCGCGCATCCCCACCATGCCCAGCAACTGAGCCCGGCCACCGCGGCACCGCCTCCGGTCTCCTCCAGTAACGGAGCGGGCCTTCAGTTCGCCTGCTCCCGCCAGCCCGCGGAGCTCTCCATGATGCACTGCTCTTACTGGGAACACGAGACCAAACACTCGGCGTTACACACGAGGATTGATATTTAAAAATGGTCTGTGTAAAATAAGGACTCTGAGAGTGAGAGTTAATTCCTGTGATTTCACAACAGAACCAAGAGTATTTTTGAAGAGACCATTCTGACGCGCTGTTTGGGTCCAGCTGACATCCGTAAATGCCGATGAGGAGGTATGCGCGTGCGAGTTGATGTTGAGAAAGTTTTACAAAATGGAA
The DNA here is from genome assembly GCA_033238685.1 of Lates japonicus. NCBI lineage: Eukaryota > Metazoa > Chordata > Actinopteri > Centropomidae > Lates > Lates japonicus. The sequence continues at coordinate 2,157,845 of BRZM01000015.1, read as the reverse complement.
ACGGGAGGTAAAGAAGTCATCAGGACACATCAGGTAGCACAACCTCTGGGAGCCATTTCGTGCGCCTGTATTACACTTGGACACATGGTCACAACTTGTAGTCAAAATTGTGCCTATGAAAAACTTTCACGGGGACAGACATCGCTGACATTGCCTCAGCTGTGTGTTATTGGTATGCGTAATGATTTCTCTCAACCTTACGCACGGCTCATCCTATCTATTGCCAAATGAAACGTCAACATAAGATGCCCTAATTAAGTCAGTGCTTTAATATGTCATTGAATCAGAGCTGTTTGGCCCTCAAAGTAACATACACTGAGCAAGGCCTGCGTGGTGAAATTTCACCTCCTGTCATGGTTGTGAATCTTGTTCAGTTAAAAAGGTGAATGTGAATATAGATCCATCAGACAACCAAAAACACAATTCAGGGTTTTCCGTATTTCTTGATCCCATATGTATGTATGATATGATTTCCAATATGACGCCAGCCAGTGCCAGGTTTTGTTAATCTTTCTAATTATTATTTTTTTATAAACGTGATTAGCTATATTGTCTCCTCCATGTCGGGGCCATGTTTCATTTTAATTAGCACTTTCCCTCTTTTCTAGATTTGTGAATTTCTTAATAAACTTGTATTTCTTAAAGTAATACAGTGGTCATGAAGTAATCTGTTTTATGCTTTAGGCTGTGATAACCACTGTCGCCACTAGACAAACAACAATCAACAGTAAACAGCTCTGTGAAGGTAACGCAGCATATAAGAACTATAATATTAACATGCGATAGTTTTTACAGTTTGTCCAGAAATGACAAGGATATAGTGATCTTGAACCTTAGGTTAGGTTTGGCTCTGTTCTTATTCCACTGCTCATTTCGTAAAATGTCTGACATTTAGGCACACTGTCTCTTGGAAAATTAATATATATATATATTTAATTAGTTGCTCATTTTTTCTTAATTTATTTAAGGCTAATTCGTCCAACTAGTGTGACTACATAAAATAAAGGACAGCTCATCTATAATAATAATAATGATGATGATAATAATAACAATAATAATAATAATTGTATTCTCAGTCTCATTGTTGATTTGTGTTTGATTAGTATGTTTTGTGTAATGTATTTAGCTTTTACAGCACAACTGCTCTACCACAAACAGACATACATATTACGTGTTCCCTTGATTTTTAAAAGATATTTCATGTAATTTGTATTTAATATAATTCATAAATGATCCCGTGTCAGTAGAAAAACGGCAATGCATGTAGGCTATGACAGCCCTGCACAACGTTATTTGATTAGATCTTTGACGGCTCATCTCCAAGCATGGAAAAAGAAGCAAAAAGAAAAAAAAAAAGAAAACGTTTTCTGCCTTCAGTTTGATATGTCCGTTGCGCTGGATATCACGAACGGCGATTTATTACTGCATTTATTACTTCATGAGCAGAGATTTATTTTATAGTCTTACTCCAAATAATAACAACTGTAAATCAACAATAGCAGCAGCACAAACAACAACAATAATTATAATTATAATTATAATAACCTTCAATAACATGCAGAGGTTGCCAGTATTATATAGCAATAATGTTTTTGTGTTTTTCTCTGAGTTACCTGTAAATGTTACTGTAAGGGCTGCCAACAACAGACAACAATGTTAATGCATAAAAATAGGAAATAAGACCAACAAAGACAGGAAGTGTAATAAAAAAGGCGGTCATAATAACCCTTTTCAATAACCCATTTATTCATGCCATGTTGACCTATTAGAAACACATTTGTTGAGATTCTGCCTGCTGACAGAGTCTTCTCCGGAGGATTGAGGTATAAAAATCGGACAGACAGCTCCTCCTGTTTAGTTGTGCTTTAGTCAGACTGTTGTATTACATATACACTTTCCCGTGAGCCCCAGAGGACCATCCCAGCTATAACCTCTTGATACAAGAGACATGTTGACGAGTGAAACGCCTTAATACACCGCCTTATCTCAGCCCCCACGATCATCATCATATTATCACAGCGGATCGATATATTAGCGCCATCTGGTTTTCACTGTGTGACTACAAAAATGCACTGTTTTGACAACACATCACGGCTATCATGCACTCTTTTATTATTATTATTTGAAAAGCTGACCAATGACAGATTATTTCTTTTTAACATCTAATAGCTCATTGTAAATTAGATTGTGGAATCATCCTTCAAAGATCACACAGTTCACAGTGAAGCTCAGCAAAGTCCAATGTCTCTGGATAATGTCTGACTTTGGAGCGCCTGGAGGTGTATGCACACATTCACCTTGATCCACCCTCTTCGCTCCACAGCGGCTGTCAAACATAGGCTCATCACCCAAAGAAAAAAAAACACATACACACCCTCGTAGTTGCATGTGCCTTGTGCTGCACGGGATATCAGTGACCCAACAAAATTAAACTGCACAGCATTTGCAGCAATGGTAGTGACATATTAATGACGTCTGCATGAGGTTTTCATATTGTGGGTTAATTAATTCATAAGGGGTGATATTCAAACTTGTGAAATACTGTTTAGACACGAAACACCATTTGGATGTTTTCTCGATTTATGGCTGTGGCCCATATATAAAAGTGCACATTTAAAGTTTAGTATATCTTGCACACCTCATCACTAAAGGGAGCAAAAAAAATGCTAAGAGCGCAAAAAGAATATCACAAAACAATAAGAGTTATTGTACAGGACTCGCGGAATCATAAAAGCTCATACAATTATTTAAACTGCAGATTAACTGTGCATTAATTAACAAAGCGATTTTTTAAAATTAAAACAGGAATGTTCCATAATTACACATTTTTTTCAGTGTGTGTGTGTGTGAGAGAGAGAGAGAGAGAGAGAGAGAGTGTGTGTGTGTGTGTAACCTTGCCTACAGTTTTGTTGACCCGCTTTTATTAAACCAAAAATGATTAGAATAGTTAACAAAATTGCCTAAAACTTACAAAGGCAAAAAAAAAAAATAAAAATAAAAAAAATCTGTAGAAATAAACACATATAAATATACCTTTGAATGGTTTGTTCCACTATTTTTAACAAAATAATATATACCCTGCATTTAGTTCTTCTTAAATCATGGATTGTTGATGACGTTCACATATAGTACTTTATATTTTTGTGGTCGCAGCCATTAGACTGAGGCGCATAATCCTCTGCTGGCTGGTTGTGAACGGATATTCATTTTAAACTAAATAAGAGATGTATTACATGAACTTAATGAGGTAACACTGTCCATCATTTGAGGACAAATTCAGCATAAAACCATAATGACACTAGTAAAATGGGAAGTCTGGATACCTCTGACTGCTGCTGTAAACTAAGCGTCTTCTTCTCAGCGCTAATAAATACGTCGACAAACCGTCGGGATCAGTGAGCACAAAATCCCCCGTTTGCTCAGTAAGCCGGCATGAAACTCCAGTAACAGAAACACAGAATGAAAATGCACTAGATCAGCACCGAGACTGATCAGCAGCCGTGGTCCCAGTCGGAGTAACACTGACACTTTGCCATCCTCCATGTGCGCAGAGGGACCGACGGGGCGAGCCTGAAATGTAGCTGTGTACATTCTCTGCTTCCTCACATTAATGTTTTGTAAACAATAAGGAGATAAGGGTGCGTTTGAAAGGCAAGTGTATTCTAAACACTCTTCTAAAAATAATAAATACAAGTGTTTTAAAAGAAATAATGTTTCTGCGAGTGTAACTAACCTTTACATAAGCTATAGGCAGAGATGGATTTAATGATTTTAAAGTTCTTCTTGATTTAAAGTTAGGAGTCGTGCAATTAATACATTTTTAACAAAGAGCGAGAAAACCCACACACTGAACTTATCGATTATTATTATTATTAACCGATTATTAGCATAGGCCAGTAGCTGTTAAGCCTAGGTAAGTGGCACAGCGTGGCGATAGCTATATTTTGCAGTTTATTCGTTTATTTCATCATTTATTTTTCTGTGTTTTTCGGGGGGAAAGTGGACTGTGGAAGTCCGTTTATTAACTAGCCCCCATAGAATTTTACCTATTAGAGGCTACAGTCCCCTACCTCTGCAGCACAGAGGCGTGCATGCAAGTAGCCTTACACACATAAACGTATGCCGACATACACCTTTGCTGTCAAACTTTTAGCCCTAAACCTCCTATGTAAAGTCTATAAACTGAATCTATCTGTGTGGCGCGGCAGGTGTGCCTTTGCTCAGAAGGGTTGACAGTTGAGCCGGGCAGCCGGGAACAATAGGCCTGCATACAGGATGTCTCAGGGGCTAAGAGAGATAAGGCCAGCAGAGGTTCATGGCTCCAACACAGGCCTGTTTTATTATATAGGCGTCTTTTACACCGATTATAGAGTGATCCAAGTTGGCGTCAGCCTGCATATGCATGTTGTTTTGTTTATGAAAGGGAGGGGGGTACCTTCACCGTTTAGAATATTTACAACTGACAAAATTAATTAACTGAGTAGCTTAATTTAATTTGTGTTTGAATGTTTTCAAATATTCAAATTCATCTAACTTCTGCCTGGCCGTTTCACTGTTCACTTTAAGAAACAGACGACCCTTAGAAATAGGGGCTCGTGGCATGTCTGCATGATTCAGCTGGCGCGAACATTTAGAGGCTTATCATGACGTAATTGATAGTTATACCTTCAGAAAAACACCCACACACAAACGCACAATAATGTAGGCGTGTTTGCTGAGGATAGTGCTGAATAAGGCGGACGTCAATATGAGTAAATGATAGATGTTTCTATTAATCCTCGATTATTTCTGCGAGAGGTGAAAAGGTTTAGCGCAACGTGCGGTTTTGTTTTCATGCGTCTTTTCCGCTGAGCGCGTACAGAATAACCGCGATTGTATCCTTTGTTGTGCTCTCAGAGATGACAGATTATAATCAACAAGACGAATGAGGTCAACTCACTGTAGAAGCAACACATTTGACCCTCGCTTCTTCCTCGTCACAAACACACGCTCACAGAGAGAGAGAGAGGGACACACACACACACGCAGAGGAGCGTACCTGGACTCGTTCCGGGTATGACAGCTTGTATGCTCGACGGGGCACCGGCGATGCGACCCTGCCGGTCAAGTCACACGCAGGTTGCAGGTTTCCCAATGCCTGCACACAATTGAATTCCTGGCATTCTCGCTAATGTTTGAGATTGAAGAGCAACAGTTTCCACTAAGAAGCGGCGCACATCACCCCAAACCCATTGAAAAGGAGAGTGGGGGGTCACCACTGTTTGGTATACATCTGGTCCAAACAGGAAAATATGCAAAGATTTGATTCGCAGAAAATCCGGCAATTGTTCAAATCAGCATGAGTTTTTTTCTTTTTCTCGTGTTGGAGCAGAGGTACTAAAAGTTTCATTCTGTCCTCCGCATATCTGCGGCATTATTCAATGTAGAGCTGTTTATTTTCTGAACGTGTCCTCTGGTGAATCTCCAATGTAAGCAACTTGTCACGGTGATCTACGTGATGTTTTCGGTGGCTGCTGATCTCTATCTTAATGACAACCCAGCGAAACAATGGATTACATATAATAATTCTTTAATAAGTCAAAATAATTACAGTAGAGTGTGTTGATACACTGCCACAGTTTATAAATAGGAATCGTGCGTTTGTTAACTGGACCTCTGGTCAACAGAGGTTCATCAAATGTCCAGAAATACCATGTCTATAAATACACCCAAGTGTCATCTATTCAAGGAAAAGATGGACTGTCATCTATTCACAGAGAAAAACCATCACGCACTGACCTCTCTTTACCCTCCTGCCACCACCGGGCCACTCAAATGTCACTTACGCGCCATCAACTGTCAAAATGAATGGGGTCACGACTCCGACTCTCTGATAAAGACGGTTTGTGGATACAAATACATCAGACAACATAAACTGATGGCGATAAGAGATCGTCTGAAATAATAATACTAATTATAAATAATATTAAATACTAATATTATTATTTTTGCACTAACTGCAGTCAAATTTATGATGCAATGCCCAGAACCGACAAATACAGGTAATCCAGAAACTCATCACCAAACAAACAGGTTTTTATAATGACATATCACCTCCAAGCAATAACTATTATGTGCCAACGGACCTGTTTGAACAAACACTAAATCCAGCATTTACCAGCATTTGTGTGATGTTAATTTCTGCTGTGGATGTGGCGGAACTGGCCAGCTTATACTGTAAAGGGAAATGCGATAAAATGTTTCCGCTCTCTTGATTATGAGCTGCAAATTGCTTTGTCGGGATTTAAATGGCAGGTCTTTTCCCATCGTGCACTGATGGAGTCTATTTTTAAACCCCTTTCCTTTCTGCCCCCCCTAAAAACTTCCGCAGGGTTGGCAACACGAAGCTATTAGGGAAACTTTTCTCCTGTTAACATTCCAATTAATCAAAGATGAAACCAAATTCCCACAGGGATCATTAAGGGCCAGCACCTGTTCTTCTGATACTGTAGGCTATATAGTAAACCAGTACAACTTCATGGTCAGACTCTGGCTGACCTCTGGGGACATGTGAGACATATAATCACTGCAAACCAGTTATACATCAGCCAACTATCAGCAATAGAAATATAACCTCATTCGGATACGAATGCCAAACACTGAGCTTATTTCACAACTAACATTGTTCCAAGATGCTTTATTATTTATACTACCAGGATTTCCTTAAATTTCATGAGTGCAGTCCAGCCATATTAGGATACAAATTGCATGAGAGGTAATCCACAAACGTAATACCATATTCCTCAGTTAAATGAACTGATGTGTCAGTTATAGGCTGTTGTTGTAATAGTTTTAAATCAAATGTGTGTTACAATGCTGTAATCTAATGCTGAATTGTCTGTGAATGATAAAGTTAATGAAGTAAGTCTCTGTCTATTGGCTATAAAATACGCATGCAAAACAGGAAGTTGGCCTTAGGCCTGACCCTCGCCCCGCCTTTATGTACATGCCAGACCCAATCCCAGGTCAGATTTCAGACACTGCAATCCAATTTCAGCCATATTTCTTTCAAGCAATTACATACCTCTTGGCAAGGCCTCACAATTAAACAAATGATTATATTTTGATATCCATAATTATACGCATTCACATAAGGTACCCTTTCAAGTTAAATATGCTTTTTATTACACGCTTATCATCTGTGATGAGATTATGCACAGTGTGGGTTTGGACTGAGTTAAGAGTACATTTAATCAAATAAGGGGAGCAGTAATGGAAGCATGCTGGACCCAGTATTGCACTGCATAGGCTGCTCCCTTTGAGCCCAGCTTATGTTTAGCAAATTTCAGACAAAGAGAACGTTATGAGGGGAACTCTGAGGGACAGCCTCTAACCCCTGCCCACTAATAGGTCAAACACGTGAAACATTACATAGCCTCTTTATCACTGATGAGGTCCATGACACATACTTGTGGCTTAGGGAGATTGTTTAAGTGTACATAACTCAGAACTCGTTATAATTAATAGTATGGTTCTGTTCATGGTGTGATCTGATCATCCTGTAGAACCTCTCAAGGCCAGCTGCATACATGGCAGTGAAACCAAGCAACATGCTGTAATAACACTGAATAACATCACTCATATATCATTGAAAACAGTCACTATGGGAAGATATTCTTTTACAGAAGTCACCAAATGTGCTTGGTCTCGAAGGGGAACCACTGGTTCTGCCTCAAAACTGAGTCATACTTTATAAAAAACTATGCAATGTGGGTCTTTGCTGCCACCATGTGGCATGAGAAAGACTATCATTTTGCAACTGGACAAAAAGGTGGATGCAAGCAAAGACACCATTAGAGCATAGAACACAGTTTACATCAAATCAAACTCAAACCACAAAAATCATTTTTAAATCATGGTTATTGTCCTGGAGTTATTGAGTATTTCTACACGAAACAAAATAATAAAATAGCTGTATGTATGTCAAGATAAATCCCTACTAAATGCAATAGTGATGGATACAGATGCCTAACAATCACCTGAAATGTTAATTTCTGTCACAAAAAGAAGGACTAGAACTCACATTGAATCTTTTGTTTGGGGGTGAGTGAGTGACTTTAAAAAAATGTTTTTGCAACAACCATACAACTGCAAACTTGTACATAACTTGCAGATATTACTCTTGGTGTCTAATAATATAATATATAATAATAAAGTCATTAATAATAATACCTTACACAGTCATATCCTAATCATGCCAAAAACCCAGAATATGTTTTCACAAGGGATAAACCTCTGAAAAAATAAAAGGCTTTTACAGCAAAAGGCTAATGTATAAACTGTGGCTATATAAAGAAAAAAGACCCTTTTCATAGAGGACATTATGGCATGTATTAATTTACAGCTTTCCTGAAGCAATGGACGTAAATTAAGCCTTGAAAGTTAATGCAAACAATTCTTACAGATGATTACATACAAATCCACTGTCTGTACAAAGGCAGTGTTGGAACAAACTGTGTTACTACACCTTCTGATGTATTATTAATAAAATCCTTCCTGTACTGCAGGAAGTAGTGCTGTATATCAGAATGGTGAGAAAAAGGTAAGTAACAAAGGAAGACAAGTTGGTCAGGGGTGCATCACTAGAAGAAAATAAATAGATGTTTCACACAATGTGAAACCAGCATAGTCTCCAGACTTAAATGTCATGGAGCTGGTTAGGGATGAACTGGACCAAAGGTCTCCCTTGTTTTTATTATTTTCTATATTGTAGATTAATATTGAAGACATCGAAACTATGAAAGAACACATATGGAATTATGTAGAAAACAAAAAAGTGTCAAATAACCAGAATATGTTTTATATTTTAGATTCTTCAAAGTAGCCCCTTTTGATTTGATGATGGTTTTGCACACTTCTATCAGCTTTATGATGTAGTCACCTGGAATGGTTTTCAGTTAAAAGATGTGCCTTTGCAGAAGTTAATTTGTGGAATTTCTTGCCTTCTTAATGTGTTTGAGACCAGCAGTTGTGTTGTGCAGAGATATGGTTGGTACACAGTATATACAGTGAATGGCTTCTATTCAACTACTGCTCTAATCCATATTATAGCAAGAAGTAAAGAGAAACAGTCCATCATTACTTTAAGACATGAAAGCCAGTCAATCTGGAAAATTTCAAGACCTTTGAATGTATCCTCAAGTGCAGTTGTGACAACCATCGAAGGCTATGATGAAAATTCATTAGAGTTACCAGCCTCAGAAACCGCAAATTAACAGCACCCCAGATTAGAACCTGCATAAATGCTTCACAGAGTTCAAGCAGCAGACACATCTCAACATCAACTGTTCAGAGGTGACTGTGTGAATCAGGCCTTCATGGTCAAATTGCTGCAAAGAAGCCACTACTGAGGAAGAAGAGACAACAAGAAGAGAATTGCTTGGGCCAAGAAACACATTGAGTAGACATTAGACCAGTGGAAATCTGAACTTTGGTCGGATGAGTCAAAATGTGAGATTTTTTGGTTCCATCTGCCATGTCTTTGTGAGACATAGAGAAGATGATCCACTCATCTCTTTCTACATGTGTGGTTCCCACTGTGAAGCATGGAGCAGGAAGTGTGATGGTGTGGGGGTGCTTTACAGGTGACACTGTTAGTGATTTAGTTAAAATTCAAACTACACTTAATCAGCGTGGCTACCACAGCATTCTGCAGCAACATGCCATCCCATCTGGTTTGCACTTAGTGGGACCATCATTCATTTTCCAACAGGACAGTGACCCCAACTGAGATGGTTTGGGATGAGTTGGACTGCAGAGTGAGGGCAAAGCAGCCAATTAGTGCTCAGCACCTCTGGGAACTCCTTCCAGGCTGTGGGGAAACCATTCCAGGTGACTACCCCATGAATCTGACTGAGAGAATGCCAAGAGTGTGCAAAGCTGTCATCAAAGCAAAAGGTGGCTACTTTGAAGAATCTAAAATATAAAACATATTATGGTTTGTTTAACACTTTTTTGTTTACTACATAATTCCATATGTGTTCCTTGATTGTTTTGATGTCTTCAATATTAATCTATAATTTGGAAATATAATAAAAATGAAGAAAAACCATTGAATGAGAATCTGTGTCTAAACCTTCAATTGCTACTGTATAATGTTTTTATATACTGTAGAAACAACCCAGTAGTGACTGGCAGTGTAAAAACAAAATCTAACAAAATTCTAAATATTAGGCTTGGCTTTTCCCCTAAATCTGGTCAGAGACATGATTATGAGCCAAGTCGTCTCACACGAAAGAATAAGAATAATATATGATACTGCACTTCACTTAGGGGTTTGACTGCTGTACCAGTGCGTATTACAGGCTGTCATTTCTACACATCGGTAGTTAACCCATCTCATCGCCAGAGGGCAGCAAAGCTCGTATTTTACTGCCAAATCATAGGCTCCGTCTTTACAGAGTTGTATACATTTCAGAAAGATAAAATGTTTTGGCAATCAAAGGTGGGAATTACTTCATAAGGATGTTTCAAGAGAAATAAGAATAACAGTTAATGGGACGTATATTAATTAATATATGGAATGGGATACTTGTCTAATAACATTCACTTCAGTCAATTTAAAAAAGAAACTTGAAAATTATCATTCTACATTTCCGGGTGAAGTCATTTCTCAGAAGTTTTTTGCCGGTGGTATGTGGTTGTTGAAGGACAACCGCCTGACTTCCATGCCTCTGCCGGAGAACTGCATCAAGTCAGCTTCAACCAGACAGACTAAAACCAGAGGAAAGGAGATGTGGCCTTCACAATAAAAGCCTCATAGGGTAACTTAAGAACAGGTGGGCTATGGTTTCACTAAAGTGTCTACAAGTGTTATGTTGCAAAGTTTAATAGATAAATAGGAATTTGTGCATGCTGGGAAAACACTGAAAGAGACGTTACAGGCTACAGAATACAATGTATGCTACTGTTTGATATTTGACAGTAGTGTTTTAATTTTATATTTTAACAAAGTGAACAGCATACTGCCGGGTTATAGTATAATTTAATCTGGAAAGAAATCCTGGAATCCTGTCTGAATAAAACTCCCCACTATACCTACATCCTATAATGTAGGTGATGTATTAATATAGTGCATTGATATAGGGTTTACATGCTGAAATATTCACTGCAATGAAGTGAGCTGTGGAATGCAGCTGTAATCAAATACAGGCAGGCAAAATAGAATATAATAAAATGCATAAAGGCATTTAACCATATTATACTGTACTGATTTATAGGCCACTTAATATTTTGAGGTTCTGGTGTCTAGATGATGGTTTTTGTTTGTTTGTGCTGCATGTGTAGGCTATTTGTATAGTATGAACAGCAAGAACTGCAACTGGAAAACAAAAGGAGAATTGAGTCACTATCTCAGTTTCAGCGGACAGATGACATTATCATTTCAAATCTTTATGCTCTTATTCCCATACAGATTCTTATAATTATTCTAGATACAGGCTTTATTCTCCAAATAAAACAATACGAATTCAACGTCAGTTTTGATTTGTTTGTTGTTGTTGTTTTTTTTGTTTGTTTGTTTGTTTGTTTTTTGTTTGAGTCTCACATAGGCTACAATCTCTTCAAAAGGGGTTTTTATTTTGAACATGTTGAGCGGAGGTCCTATTTCTCTGTTACCCTCTCACACTTGACAGTGTTGGCGGAGGGAGAGCTGGCGGAGGAAAAAGCAGCGGTGGTGGTGGTTCACTTTCTGAAACAAACAGGAAGCAAGACCGCGCTCCTGTCCACCTGCCAGGTCTGTCCTGCCTACAGAGAGCCCGGCAGTGGGTCCTCTGTCACACAGACATTTTGTCCAAGAAACTACTCTGTCGTGAAGAGACCTTAACTTTCAGCTGTTTCTTCACCCGTTACATTTTTCAAAGACCTCGCACCGGAGAGCGAATAAAGGTAAGTCCCCACATATCCTTTTGTGTGATTGATTTTAGTCCCGTACTTTTCACCTGTCGAGTGAGAACGTCACATCAAACGTTCATCCGTTCATCAGTATGTCAGTTGAGTGTCGCATTGCATACGCTATCGTTAAAATCATAATCTTTCCTCGGAGAACACAACTTATAAACTTCAGCGGATCCTTAGCGTCCACATTTCAATCTGACATTTAAACAGCAAACTATTTTGTCAGCTTTTATTTACATAGAGTGAAAATCTGGAAGAACTGTTTTTTCCAGTTATTAACATAAAGCTAATCAAAGGTTCCCTAAATGGACTCTGGTGGGCGGCGGTAGCGGCCACAGTTTTTAAGCTGCAATTTTAAGGATATTAAGTATTACTCCTGGGTATAAATAGAGGCCGAATACACCAGGAGGTCCTGCCGTTTTGTTAAGGATTCGAAATTTGTTTGGGCAGTCGTTGATTTCAGCCGCTAAGCGAGACAACAACAAACTCATTAGATTTCTAAACTGAGTTTGTTCAGTGCTCCCTACTAACGAGAACGGAATGTAGCGTTCCGGAGTGATTACAGCTCAACCGAGGTGAAGCTGATAGGTGCTTTTACTGTAACTGTATGGTGGCGTTTTCGGCTAGGAGAACATGTGCTCGGTTTTCCAGCTTTAGACAACAACGACAGAAGCAGTTTTAGCTATTTCAACTTGTCTTGCCACGGACCCTAATGTCTCAACTTGGACTTCGCTGTAGTTGTCAATCTATAACAGTCAAGTTAGTGTTTAAATTCATGTTATATGTTCTCATCTGACTCCAACATACAGTTAGGCAGTTTGCATTCTGGGATAATTTGTTTTGGATTGCAGTTTGATAAACCCCTTATTTTGCTAGAGATTCTCTTGATCTTTTTCAGTGACCACTTGTCCCCCTCCCCACTTCAGGAAACACTGGTCTTTAAAACCACAAATAGTCTAAGGGACCACTGGGGCACACTACTTAGACTACTCTAAGCTGTGTCACTGATGACAACTGTGTCTGTTTTATTGTTGAGAAATGGACAGACAGCAGAGCCAGCTAAAGAGGATGTGAAACGTTGGAGAGTAATTCATGTAGTCAGCTTTTCTATCATGATCATATTAACCTTTTGGTTTTATGTCTATGTTTCATGTAGAAACAGAAGTCAATAGAGGCTCAGTATATTTGGTAGAGTGTAGCTCCTCTGTTAGGTTCCTTATGTAGTGGAAGTCAAATTGATTCATAGTAAGCTTATAATGTGTAGACTTTGCCTGGGCATGTCTGTCCAAATCAGACATGCTAACTTTGAAATTTGTAGATGAGCTTAAAATCAGCAATCTTACATATGTGTAAGACATGTAAGGAGCCTGTTTTTAAGTATTTGACAAATAATGAGTAACTTGGCAGTTATGGAACTTTTTTACAATTGTCATAATTTGGATTGAGGTTTTGGCATATCTACTAACTGAGTCATCCTCTTTCTCAGTAAACATATAATGTTAACTGTCCTGCAACATTCATACTTATATATCAGGATATTGTGACTGTGACTGATTTTGCATGTGCTTGCATGTTTGTGTTCGTAGTCTTCTTACCCATCCGCTCTTCATTCACAGTAAGCTAACAGACAGGAATTAGAGTTTAGTTTGATCTCACTCTGTGTCAGTGGAAGTTGTCAGTAGCACTGGCAACAAAAGGAAGGTGTAAAAAATGCAGCTTTGTGGACAGGTGTCTGTGAATGGGCCTCCTCATTTTCAGTTACAGTATGTGATCAGCACCTAGCATATGGGTTTAGCATTATAGTGTTGTTTGATGTTAGAGATTTTTCAGCCAGCAGAGATTTTGCTGCACCAATTCTCAGGAGGCTACTATGCATTTAATATCTCTGGCTGTTTTTAGGCTATTGTAGGCAAAGCTGCCAATCAATGAGCAGTACTGCTTTATAGCACAATTGGATTTATGTTGCATTTATACAACTTAATTCTCCAAATTCACCAAAAAGAAGTATAGTATTATTCATAAATATTATAATTTTATTACTTTGTATTACTGTCTTTGTCACTAATGCAGTTCATTAAAAGCATAACAGTCCACACAGACAGTTCCACTGTGCTGCTCCTCACAGTTGATGATTACTTCAATCTTTGCAGAGAGAGAATCTTAGAGACATGCTTCATGTTACAATAGGAGGGAAGAATTTCCCAAGAGAATTAATCAATATTTGCTTCTACTTTAGTTTTGTGTTGGCATGGCACCTCCACCTTAAGAAATAGTGCTGGCCAGTTGATGTGCTGATTATGTTATTTCAATCAGGCAGTGGTCCTGGAAGCCCTGTGGTGGGTGGGGTCTGCTGTCAGGCCCTCTCTGAGGTAAAGTTAGAAAACACTGATAAGGCTAACTGACGTCACTCTTCAGACATTAGCCAACAATGCAGCTATTTATTCCAAGCCAGATTTAGTCCCAAAGCTGGCCTCTCCCGAGAAACTGGGCACAAATGAAGGCAGAATTCTAAATTAGTGTTCCACAAAAAAGGTTTTACAACTCTGGTGACGTTTATGTTCTGTATAATGGGGATTAAAAAGTTGAACAGTACTGTTTAGTGAGGTCATTTTCTTTGGGAGGTTTCTTACTTGTATTGTGGTTCAGGATTGACTTACCTGAATGATGCAGGGCGTTTGGGGCTGAAGTGGAGAGACACATAGACTTCAGCTGGGGAAAGCCTTGTGGCTAATACAGCCAGACCTACATTACAAACCAGCAGTGTGTTTGGTGGCAATTATCATAGCAGTAATGTAAATTGACTTTTTTCAGTGTGCTCAATGGCTCCTCAAATCTTGGAGTAAAGCACACCAGAATATCAAGGTGCAATGGCATATTTCAGCATGGTGAAACCAAACATCGAGTGCAGTCAGCTAGTATTTGGACAGTGATATTTTTTCATTGTTTTGGCTCTATTCCACCATGTTGGATTTCAAGTGAAACAATGACTGAGATGAAAATGCTGCCTGTCAACTTTAAGGGTGTTCACATCCATACTGGCTGATCAGTGTGGGAAAGCTCCAGCACTGAAACATTAGATAAAACACTGTGTTTTTCAGTGTATTTCTTGGAACAACACATTCATACACAGCTCCACTTATTTTTTCAAGAGACACACTTCTGTAACCAGATTTGTATATTCTTTTGTCTGGGTACTTCTTTGGAATGAAATACCTGTGTGTGTGTGTAGCAACTGTTGTCACCTATTATTTTCACTATACCCATTATCTCCCTTTTCTTACTCTCTGGCCCTGTACCTCTCTCCCCTCTCGCTCTCTTTCACTCCTTCACACTTCCTGCTGTTATACCTTTAAAGTAATCACCCCTCATTACAGTGAAAGGCTTGTGTAACATCCTCTCAAAGAGTAGTATGAAAGGGAGACGGTAAATGTCTTTTTTTTTTTTTTTTTTTCCATTTGTGCATGTGAGTGTGTGCAAGCTGACTTTCACAATGTCTGCCAGCTTGCATGCTTACTTTTGTCTCCTTTAAGCCCCAAATTCTCATCTGCTACCACTACTGGGCAAGAAAAATAGAATGTTCAGTATTCAGTCCAGCTAAATGGAAACTGTACCTTACTGCTAATTATAAAACTATACACAGAATGGAAATTGCCATAGCAAGAAATGTGACTGACTGTGAAGAGAGAGCGGCTGTTGGAATTCTCCACTTTGTTGCACAGCACGCCGGGACCTGCTAAGGAATGCAGGGAAGACAGCAGGAGAGGGACAGAAACATAATGAACACAGAGTGAAATGCCAGAGAAGGTACAGTGAAATATATGAGAGATAAAGTGTAAATTGATTGATATAACAGATTGATATAAATAAGTCTATACGATATCATGAACTAATAGCTCCTTTAATTCATTCTCAGTGATGAAGTTACACACAAATAGAGGAGAAACACATAAAATTTTACTATAAAAAAACAATTTAAATGCACCTAGTAGATGTGGTTACAGATACATTTAACCACATTTACTCTTAAGTGGATTTAGCGCACACCAGCTCAGGGCAGCATCCTTCTGCTCACCAATGACAAGTAAATCTTGTTGTAACAACATACACTCTTGCTTTCTTAAGTCAGGCGAATTGTGAATTAAGTTTGAAGAAAGCAGGCTTTGTAATTACCACTGAAACTCCATAGCATCTTCAATCAGTTATGTGTGCATGAAATGAGGACAACAACAACGAGACCTGCTGCAGGCTGCTCTGGGTGACACTGCCCATTTTCATACAGTGAGCTGCTGGTGTGACATCTCTTGACTTGAAAATTGGCTTATAAACACCATTGCATTTGGCAGCTCTTCTGTCACAAACTATTACTAGGAATGTTGTAAAAACAGTAGTGTACATTTGGTAGTAAAAAGGTTGTTGTACAGCTGTTGACTCCCAGTTTTAATCATTGTCTTCTCTAACTTGTACATTCCTTGACTTGGTGTAATAGTGTTAATAGTGTTAATAGAGTTACTAATCATTTAGTAAGTCATTCTGCCAGTGAAACAATCAGTGACAATGAGCTTTAGATTATCAACATTACAAATATCAGAGAAGCGTCTTGTGCAGTGTAAAATATCCAGTCAAATCACTTGCCTAACTTCCCTGGAAAAGCAAGTTTGATGATATTGGGATAGCTGTGATGAAAAGCTAATCTGAGCTCAACTGTGGAGCTACTGCCACAGAACATGGAGATATCTAGACTATGCACCTAAATTTCATTTCAAAATGAACATTTTCTAGCCATCAGTCATGGCAGAATTAAAATATGGTAAATCCATGTCATACACAGAATGTGCTGACTGTTTATTCTCATGATTTATATTTGCAGCACATTTAATGAGAGTATCTGTTATCACATTTCATATTACTATCTATAACTGGGATGCTGATTATAATATTGATTTTGTGATATGAGACTACATGTTTTCTGGGATTTTGGTCATGAAAACAAAGCTAAAATGTTGTTGGTCCTAAATCTGATTACATTTTATATAGAGGGGAAACTAAATGCTGTCTGTGTCATTTAGCTAAATCATACATGTAAGTAGACAAAATCTGATGATGACAAAAACCTGATGATGTCAGGAGTTAGTGACAATGTGTTACAATGGATGCAGACAAAACGTAGAAGATAAAGACAGATAGTTTGATTGAAAAATTGGTTGTGTTAAGCAAGATATAGGCATCAGCTTCTTTGACAATTCCCTGTTAAGAGACTAAGTGACATTGGATTGAAAAAGCCCAACAAGCACCCTCTCCATTTTTACAGTATAATTAAAGTAAGTATAATTATGACATCGCATAATACATAAAAATAATTGCTAAACAATTTTGTAACAGGTGTAATAGGTTTATTTCAGGTTGGTGACATTTGAAAATTATCTCACAAAGCATTGTTTTCTGATGTGCAGTGAAATTTTTTTTAACTCAGTCTGAGCCAAGATGGACTTATTAAAAAGAAGAAGATATTTTAATGATTCATTCATTGTTCAGATTTTTAACATATCGAATAGTAACTTTGGAATGAAGAACAAGGCATCTGTGGTACAGCAGCTGTGGTTGCAGTGGTTGTTAGTCTCCTCACAGGTAGCTTGTTGCTGTAACCATGGCAGCCCTAGATGTATAGATAGCGTTGTGTTATGCTGCTTACCCAAGGGGGTTCAGCCTCCGCTCCGTAACCTGAGAGGGCAAAACCTCAGCGTCACATCTTTATGGCAACACTTACTCCCAGCACAGGTCCCTGTCTGCAACAGCTGATGACACATGCACAGTCTGTCCCACACAAACACACACTGCTGTGGGCACGCGTTGAGCCTTGTGATATCTTAATATGCAAACAGCGTCATGGTTAAAACATGGATGTTACATACATACTGAGGTGTGTTCACATGCCTTACCAACATTCCTCCACCCACGCATTCATACATACTTAAAAGTGGTTACAGTTCTGTGCACATAAACATGTTGATGTGTCTGTTTATATACTGTACAAGATGACTGAGATGGAACACAGTATAGTAAGCATTTGGAACTGGTAATTTACTTTTTTGTTTTACTTTTTTTTTGTTATGGAAACTTTTGAGAAAATGGGGAGCTGAGGACAGATATCAGTGTATCCTCACAACAATCTCAATAATGTACAGTATGCACAAAGTTTAGCACCATCTTCTCCCCTTTTCTGGCTCATTTGGTGTAGAATAGCTTTTGAAATATAGACGGTCACATTTATGATAAACTGCATTAAATAGCAACAGGATGTCATCTAACTTCCTGCTTTTCTCATGATGTCATTGTGTCCTGAAGTCTACAAGTCTGGATGGTGCTAAGAGCTGTCTGTCTCACTTCTGTTTGCCCTTGCTCCTGTAAAAGTATATGACATACAACTGATTTCAGCCAGCCACATCATTGTGTCTGTCTGTATTGTAATCATGGTGTGACAGGTTTGTCTTGAGTTGCGCCAGTGTGTGCCTGTGTTATGTGTGTTTGTCTTCTGAGTGATCAGCGGTGCTGTACCCTAGTCTGAGATGGACCTTTGCTCAGTCAGGCAGCTGGAAGGTAACTGATTAACAGCATCTGAGAGGAACTTTTGAGAATACACACACAGACACACTCGCACTCCATCCACCCACCTAAGGGCAGCCTCACAATAGCAACTGTAAATATAGAATGATGCAAGAAGCAAAATACAGAGAGACAGGATGAAGAAGTGGGTAAAGGCCACGGGTAGAAACATACTCCACAAATAGATGCATGGATTGAAAGACTTCATATGCTTTGTCCACCTCTGAACTTTACTTTGATGACAGTAACACTCATCTGTGTGTGTTTCTCATGATCCTCAGTGATGGAGGATTATAAACATCATGCTGTGCTAATGAGTGGGTTTGTATTGTTTTTAGAAATGGACAGACAGTGCTCTTTTGTTTATGGTGAGACACTGATGACGCATGGTCAAATGTAATGGCCACACTTGGTTTGGGGAGTGCATGAAATGTGTGCACTGGTGCATTCCTCCTGCATTCCTTTTGCATGTTTTGAGGTCATTAACTAAATTATCTTTACTGGACTTGATTTCTTCATTCTCCAGAGTTTTAAGTTAATTTCTTACTTTTCCAAGCAGCATTTACTCTCTATTGATGCCCATATGGTATAAAACCAAAGTTACAAATTTATAATGTATTTATTTATGTGTACGCCCTATTGTTATGTCATTGCCAGGTACAGTAGGGAAAAAATGGTAATGGTAGTGTTAGGACAGGGAGATTTGGTTATAATGCAATATTTCAGGGCCTGAAAATCCACCTGTTTACAACAGGAACTCTCACTTCCCTCTATGGTCTGAAGGTCGTAATGAGGTTAAGGATATTTATGAGAATGTTAAGGAGTGAAAGCATTTCTCCCCCAATGACACACCCACATGACCTGTGAATGAGAAACAGAGGGCACATTGGCAGACAAGGTGTGTGTGTGTGTATGTATGTGGGCTTGTTTTTATATCTTGGTGCAGGCTTTAACCTGGATGCACACTTACCCATGGGGAATCATGTCATTGTGGGGACAAAAACTCCCCACGGATGGAGACTGCTGTTTTTGGGTTAAGATTTAGTTTTAGAGTGAGGGTTAGAATAAGGTGGAGATGAGTGGGATTAGTTGGGATGATTACGATCATGGGGATTTAGAGTTGGGGGCTAGAGAATGCACTGTGTCAGTGAGTGTCCCCACAGGGATAGTGGAACAAGACTCTGTGTTTGTGTGTATGTTTGTGTGTGCCCCAAGGTGAGCAAGAGTGAGAGACTTGTCTGCTGATGAGGCCCCCAGTCATTTTAGGATTCTGCATTCCTCTCATTCCTGTAACAGAGGATGGGTGGAGGAGAGGAAGGGTGTAGGTGTATGTATGTTGTCTGTGGGCATGTTCGTGTGTATGTACAGAAAGATAGAAAGTTATATGTTAGACTATATAATGATAAGATTAACAACAATTTGCGGGGAGGCTCTGAAGATGAGAAAATCTCCAGAACAGAGCAGAGCAGAGTGTATGTGCAGTAGCCTAATTCCTTTTGCGTAACAACAACACTCAGAGCTAACGTCACTAACCACTACTCTGTGCATTGTGCTGGAAACTGTTTTCCCAGTGTTATTATCCCTCAGAAATAACTTCAGTTTAGTGAATGTCCATAGTCGCTTAAACATATTGGCGCAGCAGTCCTTCCTGGCTGCTGTGAAGTTGGTCTGAAAATATAGCTGACTTAACTGTATTCTGGAAATTCATCACGTACAGCAAAGCTACAACTGAATGAAAAGTAAGTAAACTAATTTAACTCAGAAATTGAGCAATACTGGGTTTGTCACAAATTGACTGGACCATAATGACTTATTAAAGCCTCTAAACTTGAACTTTTGCTGGATTCAGTATATTTCACATAGATTACATTTTTATAGTTTTCCCAATTGATTTTTTTTTTTATTGCAGGGTTTAAAATAGGACTAGTGCTAGGAATGTGATCTTTGTCATAGTTTACTGTAATGTCAGCTTTTTGCTGATAAGAGTTGCATTTATGCTCTTTGTCATTTATAAAACATCATTTATAAAAGCTGTGTCAAGATAATTTCAAAACAAATATGCTTTAAGATGAACTTCTGTAAAGGCCAGTAGATAGAGAAGTTTTTGTATGATGAAAATCAGCAGTGGTACCACCAACTTCAGTATTTTTGTCATATCAGATCAGCTATTTTCATGTGTTTTTTTTTTCTGGGAAGTTAGAAAAGTATTAAGAATTAATACTTAAATTAAGGCTTTAAAAGAAGAATTCTTGGAATTTTGGATAGCCCCATTCTTGAAAAGCACAAAAGTGATAGTGCTTGAACTTAATGCTCACCATTTCAAAATCAGTTAGAGATTTGTAAGAGATGTCACTGACTTCACAGCTCTATTTTATGATCTCTGATTAAACAGATTATTTTTGTCATCAGACCAAAAACAATCTGAAAAACCCCCCTGACGTTGCAGTGGAGTTGTTTCCAGAGGGCTGTGGTAAAGCTAACTTTGGAGTTGACCTTCCAGCAAAAAACGTCATCACTAACCACTATATACTGAACCCTCTGTCTGTCTTGGTCTCTCAGTTTCTCCTAAAATCACTGTAACACACACACTCACACTGGTGTGGATCATGTGATGCTTTGAGCTGAATTCATTTGGGGAGTTAAACATTGACTGTCTCTGGCCTGTGATATTATCATTGCGTTAAACAGCACACTTCCTGAAACTGGTCATCCCACGTATGGTTTTACTGTAGGCCTAACTGTGTGGAGACAAGCACAAAATATGTTTTGTAGTCATTTACAATAGAAACCCAGACTCTCACTTTTTCACATCTCACATTATTTACTGTTGACCCTTGTTTCTGTATATAAAACATCTCCAACTCAAATTCACTCACCACAGCTGTTTTTGTGTGCCTCTCTGTCTCACTCCCTGGTAAACAAGATAGAGCATCTTAACCACTGGGGAAAAACAGGAAGCCAGGCAGGCGCGGGCAGCAGCAGCAGCAGCAGCGGCAGCAGCAGCAGCAGCAGGCTGCCAGCAGGCAGGCAGGCGTGCAGCAGGCAGCAGCAGTGCCGTGGCAGGCGGCGCAGGCAGCAGCAGCAGCAGCAGCAGCAGCAGGCAGCAGGCAGCCGTGCAGTGCAGTGCGCAAGGCAAGGCAGGCCGTGCAGGCAGTGCAGGCGCAGGCAGGCAGGCAGGCCGGGCAGCAGCAGCAGCAGCAGCAGCAACACACACACACACAGCATACACACACATATACATATACAGGCACATATATATATATATATATATATATATATATATATATATATATACATATATATATACATATATATATATATATATATATATATATATATATATATATATACACACACACCACACATATATAATGCAGGCTGCAGCAGGTATTACTAATCGGCGGCACCACCTACACCGAGGTACGTAACAATAACAATAACAGAGACAAAAATAAACTAGTGTGTGTTTTTGTAGCTGACAGCGCAATGCACACTACAGTTAACTAATTATAGCTGGAGAGAAAAGAAAGGTAATTTATATGTATGTTTCTGTCTGCAAAACAACAGATGTATTTATCTTTTGTGTCTGTGCATTGATTCTGTGATAACGCTGGCTTGTGTTTGCTGTATTAATAGTTAACAGCGACACTGTGGTAAGACAGGTGCAGAGTCACAGCAGAGATGGATGGATGTACAAACTGGAGATGGAGCGCACGTATGTCATTTATAGCAGCTAAGTGTTCCTAGATAACCCAGTCACACTTATAGCGAGATGGGATAGCCGGAGCTGTTAAATAACTTCATTTCCAGGCCTGTGTGTGGCTATTCATGCCAATGTGTATCCTTTGTTTATGAGGGAGATAAATGCGGTCAGCAAGATGCTGGAGACGAATACTGAAAATCAGCAGTGTGTGTGGGAGCCATCCCGCTACATCTACGGTGCAGATCTGTGTTATTTTTGTTCCTTCTTCCACTGCAGTCACATATAATCAGTGGCTGCATAGCAGTCCTGTGGAGGCTATGTGACTGTGTGTGATAGGCTGGGATTTTCTTCTATTCATTTTCAAACTTCCTACTTTTTGAGGAATCATTGCCAGATGATTGACCAAGAAAAGCTGAAGTCATAATAATATTTTTATAGTGCTGAAGTGTTACAAATAATGTTTGATACTAAGAATTGAAGTATAGTTGCAGTTTGTGTTACAGTTATTAAAAGATACAGCTGTAAGAGAGGTTAATGTTGTCTTCTTTGTGAAAATATTAGTAAAAGTGTCTACAACATATTGACTCTCTAATGATAGCTGTTCATTGTTTCTCTTTGTCAGAGTTTCCAAGGAAAGCCTCTGTCCTTTCAAAAGAGAGAAGCTAAGCGTCAAATGGAACAAAAGCTAACTTGCGTCAAATTTCATAGAGCAGCTGTTAGTGCGTGATCCTGGGCCTGACATCAAACAGGAAGAACGCCCAGCCACTCCACTCAGCCCGGTATATATCATCTGCTATCAATGGACACTGAGGCAAAGAGGGAGGGTGTCAGAGGCAATTCTTTACTATAGCAACTGTGAACAGACTGCCCTGCTTTGATGACATCAGGTATACTCATGAAAGAGTAGATTTATTTTGTAAACTTTCAGAGAACGTTTAACAGTTTGGATTGCTCGGAAGAGTGAATGAGGCAAAAAGAGGCAGAAATTAGCAGTCTGCATGGATAAGCCTCATTGAATTTCTTAATTTCCCGTTTCACAGAATCAGATTGGCAAGACAAATGCATGTAGCTTCCTGTGTCTGTGGTGTGGGTGTATCAGAGCTTGTTTTGTGAATAATGGAGTCTGTGGTGGGCAGCTTCAGCTAGCCTTTAGCTTTTCAGGTATGGTATGGTTCAATATGCATGGTAAACATCAGCTATGTTTGGGTGCTGAGTCTGTCTCACTGCTTGCATGTCTGTTAGAGTAGCTGACGTGTATTTGCTGTAGTATTGACTTTAATCAGTAGCGCTCAGACAAAAAAAGTAGCTTATTTACATGTGCTCAGGCACTGACCCTGGAGGCCTTGTGTTGGTGTATGGAAGCTACTGAAGGTGTGAGTCAGCCACCTCAAGCTACAGATCTGGCACGACAAAATACAGTAAATCATGTGAGTGTAGTTGTTTATTGTAGGGGTGCACTGTGTGACCAGTGCCATGTGACCCCCGCTTGTCTTCCAGCCTCTGTGTTTTTACTGAACCTGTGTGTGTGAGCTGCCGATAGGGCTTTGTGTGTGTCTGAGGAGAGAGAGAATGCCAAGGAGGGGGCACAGAGGGCTGATGGGGGCAAGGGCAACACAAGGCAGGTTTGTGTAGGCACGGACTGTCCCTCACTGGCACGCATATACACAAATATACACACACCTGCCAAAAACAGAGGCTATTGTGGACAATTCATCTGTTGATCCAATTTACCGCAGTCGCTACATTGTATCACACTTGTATTTGGCTAATCTCTTTCTTTCTCTACCTCCTCTCTCTGTTGTTATCTATCACCAATGGATCTGTTTGCTGTTTCTTCTTGATGTTATCCTAGCCTCACATCTTACTTTTACCTGAAGGATCAGCTCACTTGTGTCTCATTTGCTTACTTTGTTCTCTCTTTTTACACACAACATCTTTCCATCTATCTCCACCACAGCCTCTTTCTCCAGTCATCTTGAATCACCCCAATTTCTACCATCCCCTGTTTTGATTCTCATTCTGTGTAAGTCTGATAGTTGAGTCAGCGGATAGAGATCCATGTTAGTGGATATTTGTCTTTGTGTGCTCTGTGTGCTTCTTCCTCACTTAACTTGTGTCTGTGTACTGATTCAGACTCTGTGGAACATCACCCTTGCTCATCTGACGGCTCCCCCACCACCACTCTTCATTCCCTCCTCACATGCACAGACAGAGATGGATACAGGATGAACTCATACCTATTAATAACAATTAATATGATTATCATTATACGTTTGAATTATCAACAAGGTGATTACACACCTTAATGCTAATCATTTTATCTGCCTAATGTATCTTGCAATATTTTAACAGCCTGTAATTTTCTAAATGTAAGCTAATTGATATCCTTTCTTCTCTATATTACCATGGTCACTAATGCAAGCAAGCATATCACATAAAGACATTCTCCTCTTTTGCTCCTTCTGTTCCAGGCACTCTCTCACCTTATGTACTCCTCAAGTAAAAACATCACAATCCCAGTATGACCTCTCTGCACACTGAGGCATACTATATACTCTCTTTACTACCAGATACTTTAACTGTTCCCTGGTAGTTTATTGACTGATGACAGTTGATTTATGTGTACTTGTTGTTGTTGCATGTGCAAGTGTTACAATGACATGACTCTGCACACAGTATGCACGTCAACAAGGAGCTCTGGCAGTATGGCACTTCTTTAACTCTGTCAACATTGTAACCTCATCTCATTGATGTCAAACTTTGTGTTCGACAAGTCCATAAAGATGAAATCAGTAAATTATCAAAGCAGATTTCATTCTGGCTTTAAATTGCTGTCTCATTTTAGGATATACATCCTAATTGCTGTTCAGTACGTTTTGAATGTGTAATTAGCTGTTGTTATCCTAAGTTAATCTGCAATCTCCAACAGCACATGGAGCTTGAAACATCGGTGCTGAGAAATCTTGCTGAAACCCGTGTAGACAAACCAGAAAGGCTAATCCAAGTTCCAGTAATGATGATGATGCTGTATACTATGACATAATTTGTCAAACAGAGATTTCACGAATCTCTTTGATTAAGGTAATGATTCCTTTAATGCTTGGTTATAGAGTATTATTTCCTGCAGTTGTGCACATCATTGAGCAGAGATGCTTAATGGCAATATTTGTCATGGGGTTTCAGCATGAATATGCTGAAGGTATCTCTATATCACACCCGATAAAATTACCATGACACGTAAATATACACTCAGTTTATGAGGTGGTAATGCAGTCCAATACAATATCCTGCACAATACCACCATATATCTTAGAGAGGTGTTTTGTTATTTAGCTTACCATCATTGATGTAAATAGAGTGGATGAAATAGAACATCTGTCAGTATAACACAATACAATCTAACAGCAATCAACAACATTCAAAATGACTGTCAAGTTCAGTCAATACCTCCCTAAAACTGTTTCAACAAAAAGTGAGCATTATAACCACCATGAAGGCAGGGCTTTAGACTGCATACATAGTTAGGTGTATGTATAAAATGGCAGCTACTGTGATATGCAGATTTTATCCAAGGACCTGCACTTCTAGTTGAAATGACTCCTGACATTGCTGTGCTGTTTTTACTACACACCTTTGCTCATGTACGACACAGTTTAGTGTGGACGGTGTGTCTGGGCAGGTTCAAACTGATACCGCCTGCTATGGAATCTTGTGAAACCATGTTTTCAACATAAAGTTTAGTACGTAATATGCCTGGTGTTCTAGGTGGTTTCCCACTTCAAGAATATAGTTGTTAGCAACAAAAGTCGTTAATGACTGTGTTTTCTGCATTTCAGTGTGTTAAAGGCACCTACCAAGTTATTGGTGTCTCTGGCCCACACCTGTCTGTGATGACTGCAGTGTTTTCCATCAGTTGAGAGTAACCATTGCCAGACATAACTGGAGAGTAACTTAGGCAGTAGGACAGATATACTGTATAGGAGAGCAGTTTTATTTTTTTGCAAATAATACAGAAAATTGGTGTTATATAGTACGTAAAACTACCTCATGATACATTAAAACACACTATTATCTCTGTGGATTCAAATTATAGGGTACCCAGTGACACGACATATACATCAATAACAAGTTTTCAAATATAATGCCATGAATAGTATTCACAATTAATGCATTGGTCAGGAAAACAGTTGGTGTTTGGTGTGACAACCTTTTGCTCTTAGAACATCACCATTTTCCTCTGTGCACTATATAAATTAAGATGAAGTAAAACATGTACACACTTAAACACATTTTTGTTCTGATAACATCTTTACAATGTGTTTTTTATTGGCACAGTGAGAATTGTTGTTGAATGGATTTGCATTGCCTCAGAGCAGTCTGCCAGGTGCACAGACAAGGATCTGCTCCCATTGCTCCCCCACCCCTACCCTTTCTTCTGTCTCGGCCTCCATCCCTCCACTAGCTGATGACTCAATTCTCCTGATACAGATGCAGAAATAGAAGGGTAGGAGGACATTGACCCTAATGTCATTCAAACTTGACAGTCACAATGCAGACTTGCACTGTCACACCTATCTGGCAGGGTGACTCATCATGATGTCACTGATAGAGGTACTGATGTGTTAGCGACAGCTGTCACATGAGATTTTCAGACAAGGCTATTGAAGTAGTGTGATGTAACCTTCATTCTATATTGTGTTTTCTTTCTTGCTATTTCGTGATGTAACCATGCGAGGGATTGATAATAGTGTCGCGGGTGGATTAACAGCCATGTGACAAATGTCACTGAGATTATGTAAGGAATTATAACTCACTCTAATGCAGAGAAAGTTTATTCATGCTCAGCACAAAATGCCTCAGTAAAACACCCATAATGTCATAATCCATTATACAAGGATGTTCGGCCCATGATGAAGTGATGTTACAGCTGTATGCTTTGGGGTTGGCTGACCTCCTGTCATCTACCTGATGGGACTGCAAGATTGAAGCTTGGGGCTGATTGATTCATCCTAATGCTGGGACTTGAGATGACTGATATACTAGGGGGATGTGCAATAAAGCAAAGGCTTGAGCCTAGTGGTGAGAAATAACAAAGAGCATTACTGAAGGAACAGAGTATATATCAGATATAAGGGGAAATGGTAGATTCAAAGGTGGAGAGGAGTCCTCACAACCTTCTCGCACCTCACAAAACAACATTCTCTTCAGATGTTAAATTCACCTAGCTAGCAGTGTATACATCAACTGTGCTCAGTATAGTATGTGTGAGACAGTCTTGGACCAACCAGAACTACAATACTTCTGTTATTTTGTTTCAGGGTTTTACTTTGGTTCATGTATTTTTTCATGAAATGGATACACTAATATTACCAGGTTGAAGCATTTTCAACTTGCACCTCTGCCTAAATTTCTACTGCCCAGGCTTAATTTGCATCTGCCTGTGTCTACTTTATTGCATCTGCTTTATATGGAGTAACACCACCCCAAATTCACTTCAGTTTCAGTCTGAATAGGCCTTTAGATTTTTGTTAGCACCCTTAACCTTTTATTTTCAGAATAGACAAATTTTGTTATTGTTACTTTATAAGAGGCATATCAATTTGTGTGTGTGCCGCGGGTTCGTTGAACTGTCCATGTACATAAACAACATTGTTGTGCATGCAAGCCATGCAAAGATATTTTATCTCCTCTCATCCAGCTGATAACGTTATCTTGATTTGATTCAGGAGCACAAATTCATCAGAAGTAGCTTCTTTTTCAGAGTAAGAATAGCAACTCAGCTCTGATCCAGCGTTGATCAGCTATGAATGGACTGCTGGGACTTTGCTCCGGTTGTTGTTTGCTACTCACTTCCTGTCTGCTGTCATCAAGCCTGTCTCAGAAGTAGGCGTTTGCCAGGTGTCACTAGGAGGTGGCGTGTGTGACTCTAGTCCACAGATGTGGTTGGTTCACAACACACTCCAAACACATGCCCACTCACATTAATGCTCCTACTCACTATCTACATTTCTCAGATACAGTATGTATGAGATAATTTGTTCTTCAGTGGCTGGGAGAATACCACAGGATCGGTTTCACGGCACTTCCTCATTTCTATTTCGAGCATGATGCTTCTTTTGTTTCAGAAACAGCACTGACGATGATTTGATTTGTAACATCAGATGAAACTGATCCTTGTGGAGGAACTGGGGAGCGAAGTAACAATAGTTGCAGGATGCAGCAAAGATCTAAAAATCAAAGCATCAAAAGGTGGATTGCATAATGAATGAGACAAAGAAATAGTAGCAGAAGAACGTGAGGCAAAAAATATGATGAGTGTCAGAACGATTCAGAATTTCTCAAAGTGAATGCAACTTGTTACCTGCAAACATATTCCTACATGCACACATAAACATGTCCAGTCACTGACCCGGGCCACAGCATGTCAGAGTTAAAATGACTGTTATACCTGAGTGTATGTGTTTACTATCTACAGACACCACCTACATCCACTCCTAAGTACAGTAAACGTTAGAACTGCTCAAATGGTGACTCACTTATACACACAATCCAGCCACAGTACACAGACAAACACCCCAGCTGACCGCTTCTCCACACATAAACCAGACAAACACATACTGTTGAGTCTGACAGCTTTTCTGTTAACTCTACAGGCCAGTACACATTCATATTCAACCATATTTTAACACAGGAAGTGTACTGTGCTCCAAGCTACAGGCAATGATGATTCATTTTTTACCACTCTGACAGATTACATTGATCTGTGTAGTTACCTGTGCTAACCTATTTGTTGTGTGTTTAGCAGTCATTCGACTCAGAGAAAAAGTCTGCTGTTGCTGGGATAAGTTTCAGAGTGTGTCCTCGCTTCTTGTTATTCCAGCATTTAGTCTGCAGCACTTAGCTTTGTTGTGTTATAGCTTGATAAGCTCTGTGCTTCACTCTGTGCCTTTTGTAGTTAGTGGCTGAAAGTGAAACAAGATACACAGTGGTAGCATTATGATGCCAAAGGAAGTAGACTGATTGGTGAATGTTATTATGTGATAATGAAATTAGCGCTGCAATTAATCATTTTTCATTACTGATAAATCTGTTGGGTTTTTTAGGTTTTTTGTTTGATTGTTTTTTCTGAATTAATGTGTTTATCGTTCAGTCATAAAAACTGTGAAAACTATGAAAAATACACAAATCAAACTTCAGTCCAAACCAGTCCAAAAGATATCGATTTACAAAGATATAAAATAGAGAAAAGTAGCAAATTTTGAAGCTGTAACTAGAGTATCTTTAGTGTTTCTACCTGTTAAATGACTTCTGTCCATCAACTTTTTACACAATAGACAATAAATTCTACATGTGAGATACTTTTAATGTTTGTCTTTACTCAGAGGGATGTGCTGGATGAAGCCATACACCTACACCTCTACACACACACTCACACACACACACGCTCTGCTTTCCCAGAGGTGGAAATGCTGACTCAGACAGTCTCCGTGTTACCTTCGTATATGTCTCCATACTCATTTACAGGAGTACAGTGGTTGTAGTGGAGAGGTGAAGGGGTCCCAGATCCTTTGGTCAACTTTATTTAGCACAATGGGAAGAAAACGTGGTCACAGGACTGACTTCTAATCACTAGGCATGGCCTTTTACACTCACACAAACAAACACACACACACACACATTTATGTTAGCTGTTCTTTTTCAATCAGTCACACACACACAGAGAGACACATGGACACACACACTCCATTGTGGCAGTCTCACAGGCTCTTACTGTCAGACAGAGAGCTTAGAAAGAGAGTGCTGAGTAACACCAGTGTTTAAATAACTATCAATGCATCTGTGGCATGAAAGCTCTCACAACATGTCACTGCTGGCTGTCTAGAGGAATTACTGCTATTATAAGCAACGATTTGTTTTACCTGTGTTATCTGAGGTATATCTTGTGGGTTGGTTTCGATACAGTGGTCTGTATGATGGGGGTCATGTTCTCATTCACCTTACAGCCGTGGATTTTATGGCAACCAAACCAGTCTGTCTCTCAGCCAGCATCCTTTGATCTTTTTTCTCCCTTTGATTTCCACTGACACACCCCTTTCTAGTGCATTGCACATATTTTGATCAGACATCAAGATTAAAAGATGTGAACAATGATGCTTTATTTTCATCCCAGGCAGCTGCATTTGAGTTTGTGAAAGAAATGCTGTTAGTCATATGTAGACAGTAGTGAACTCTGCATATGAAAATAATACAAAATTAAGGTTAATGGCTGAAATTACACTTGTTTTAAACTGTTACATAACATAAAATTCAGTTGCATTAAAACTAGACAACACACACATAAGTAGGATCGATCTTGCACTTTCAAACAACAATGATCATCAAAGCGTGTTAGACATGCATACACATTGTTTACTTCTGCTAATGTTGGCTAACTGAATGGATCCCTTCAGGCTCTTCTGTTTGTTGTCACATGAAACTCTTTCTTCCTCCCTGATCTTGCAAACCCACTTGTTCTCTTCTGATCCTTCCACTGAAACCTGACCTCACAGCAGACCTCTGGCTGTCTGCCACCACATCCCCACAACTAAGCCACCTGTATATACAGTATGTGTGTGTGTAAAGTAAGTAGACAGAGGGGAGGAGAGGATGAGTGTCACATCACAGCAGGATGAGAGACTATCTGCTCGCTTAGTGCGAAAACATACCTTGAAGCCTATTATTAATGAGACTTGTGTTCATATGCAGAGACGTGCATGCTCATGCGTTTGTTCATCCATCCCTGACCACCCAGTGTTGTCATTGTATCAGACAGACATCGCCATGTTACTTTTACTTTTCATGTATGTAACTGTGCACCTTTGTGACGTTAGAGACTCGCCATTGTCTGCCCTTTAACTGGTGATTTGAATGGCTTCTTGTGTTGTTGTGTATCCTCTTGTCACTGCCTGGAAGTGAGTAAAATATTGTCCTGTATATGTGGGCATTATTTCATATCTAAACATTCCTGTGCAGTATGACAATAACGTGTTTAAGTGATTTTGTGTGCACCATCCTTCAGCATATTCTGTAACTGCAGATTGTCTTTAAGAGATGTTCAGACAGCAATCTGCAGTTTGAACAACACAGAGAAGCGCACAAGATTGTTTTCCATTTGCATGGCTGATAATGTTAAGTGGCTGAGACTGTGGCTCCAAATGCACCACAGATATTGCAGGCGCATGGCATAACAACGGCTCATCTGCTGGTAGCTCAAGCACTTAACTTGGAGGGGAAAGACCATTAGAGGCAATCAGGGCCATCATTTTTAATGGGCAGATAGAGAAGAAATGGAGATGGACCTGTGGCCTAGTGGAAGAGTTAATGTACTAGTCCACTTGAGGACTAGGTAATGAGAAAAAGGCAGGTGGAAGTGGTGTGACTGTACAGCTGTGGTTGAGGCACAAGCCAAAATGGAACCAGGCTGTGGCTTTTTTACACCAACAGCTGGGAAGCCACTTACTGTAGATCAGTGGAACTCCCTGCAGTCAACATGCGGCGTGCATGTGCTTATGTGTCCTCATGTGTGTTTGATTTTTGTCCCTAAATTGTTTGTTTGCAGTGTTTCATCGCATGCACTGACTTTTTTGAGGACCCTGCATTTCTCATTGGCTGACAGAAATTGCCTTTCCCAGCCAGTGTTTTTGTTTTTTCTGAGAGGAGCTGGGTAAGTAAGACAGGAGACTAACTCCCTCCTGCCCTCCCTCCTTGATAATTACCTTAGCAGCAGCAGCAGCTCTGTGTTTTTGCGTGTGCATGTATGTGTGTTTAGAGACGACATGCATGGTGCATATGTATTTGCCTGAACTTTTATGCATGCATTATTTGTCTTTAAGTGTGACTGATATCATTGTGTATGTGTTCTGTGCCGGTAGGATCAGATTGGTCAGGCAGACCTTTTGTACTGTTTGTTTAGTGGGCATTCTTCTGAGCACTGGCCCTCACCCAAGTTAAAGCCAGCGGCCTCCCTCTGGACCCAGCACAGTGCTGCCCCCACAGGGACAGAGTGACACTGGATCGTCTGAGCCTGTCAGCGTGTTGTTAATGAAAGAGATCATAGAAAAAGGCACAGTGGTGGTTATAATGTAGCTGGAAGTGCTTGAATAATTTAAGCTGTGCTTATTCATATTACTGGTTTGTTTGAGCAGCATCAGAAGCTGACACATAACAAGATGAACCAAGTATTTGTTGAGCTTTGTAAAATGATCAGTTTGTAGTTAGTTTTTTTTTTTTTTTTTTGGACATAGCCATGATTTTACTTATCTTTAATTCCTGAAATTCCTAAAAATTCAACTACCTCCTTCCAGCTATGTGTCTTTTCTGCTATGAATTGACATGCTCATGTTTGACATCTCAGGTCTTAAACTTACGCACACACAAATATCTTGATTGTTTAAGCTGGGGTTAAATTATCCTTAATAAGCTTTGAGGAATGACCCAATGGCTTCCTGGAATACCACCCTGAATTGCAAGTTTTCCAGGAAAGTGTTGTCAGTCATGAGAACATGGGATTGTAATATGTTGTCACGAGGCATGTTTGCCCTTATGTTGGTTGAGTCCATTGTATGTCAAGAAAATGAATGACTCATAATACCATTTGCCCTCTTTTAGTTCTGAAGTTGTTATTTTGCCAGCACCCTAACCTCAGTTACCACCTTTACCTCTGTAAATATATTTTTAAAAGCTGATTTGTACCTGTCCTCCAACTGTACCCTTCCATTAACAGAGTTACGTATTGAAGAAAAGTATATCTGAAAAAAGGGGAATCAAGTATTTTTCTATAAACTTTCCTTAAAATGTTAAAATTTTACACTCATTAAAACCATGAAGCTCAATCTGAAATTTGTCTGTCTCTCTCCCACCAGGTCCTTATGGTTGAGGTGGTGTGTGGTGCCCCTTGCCATGCCTCCTGCCATGACAGACCTCCTGGACATATGGGCGGCCCACTCGCCCCTGGCCGGACACGCTCCGGACCAGATCACTGTGGACTTTCTGCTGCCCACCGGTATCTACATCCAGATGGATGTTCCACGGGAGGCCACCATTCAGCACATCAAACTGGTGAGTGGCTCTGGGTGGGTGAGGTCTGGGTTAGAGTGGGATTTTAAAGAAATATGTTGCTGCTGAGAGGTCCAGCTACATGTGACAGTTCCAGCCAACACAACAGAGAATTAATAGACTTTAATATAATCAAGCTTTAACACACTTGAGAGAGATTCAATTAATTTGTTTGCTTGTCATGTGTCCTGAAGTTACATTACTGTCCTTACATGCCTCTAGGCCTATTGTCCTAATAAGGAAAAGCAGTCCTCAGCCCACACACGCAGTCACAGTTAGTCAGTTAGACATTATCTAATGCCTGTTTTGACACAGGTGGCTCCTGTGGCTGGCTGGTTGTTTTTTGTTTGTGAGCAGATAATACCGTTAGCATGCAAATAGCTCATGACATCATGCATGACTGCAGCTAATAATGTGAAGAGGAGGTCAGAAGTCACAGACTTGATAGCTCTTTAGTTAGTTGCGCTGTTTAAGTTGCACTGTTTACAAAGTGTCACAAAGTATGTGCTAGTCTGAATGTATCAACAGGCAAATCACTTCTGTCTTCATCAGCCCTTTCATGTGACCAAAGATACAAAGATACATATTTGCTTTTAGCAATAATGGTTTTGTTTATTCTGTTTTTGTTTATTTTTCATGGAACAGTATGATGAGTGAGGTTTCTGCCCATGTTCATTGGACTAAATGTATATGTGGGCGTGCATTAATAAAAGATGTCTGTTGGCATGGACACGTGAGAGATTCCCTGAGGGACTGATGAACAGAAGCAGCGGAAACCTCTGGCAAATTATATGTCACTGAAGCAAGAAAGAGAGAGAGAAGACAGGGAGAGTGAGACTCTGAGCCTTTTCTAGTGAATGAAAGAGAGGACAAATATGCGGAAGCCTGGAAGGGTATTAGTTTAGCCAAAGGGAAGAATATTTCTTTGACCTTTGCAGGCCTTCCAGGCAGCTTCGTACCAGTCTCTTTATCTATGATCAAACACAGAAAAAGAGCAGGCTTATGAATGGCCGTGTTTCATTCATACCAATAAAAACAAGATCAGATTTCCAAGAAAGCAAACTGTTTTAAAATGTTTTGTGGAACTGACTGTTACATTGAGAGTATTTATTCTCCATTTGTAACTTGTTGAGCCTGCTGGCTTGTAAACTTGTAAAAAAAAATGAATATGTGCCAAGTAGTGATAATGTGGCAATAATTTTTATAAAGTAATACGGGGAGAACATTGCACAAATAATTAAATCTTCTATGCATTTTGCATTTGCTCTGTGGAGAGATGTGATCAACATAAAATCACGAGTGTTTCTGGAGAAGAAGATATCTGTTGTCAGGGCAGATGTGTCCTGTTCCAGTACGCTGCAGCATAGCTCTATAGCCTCAGACAAACACACATACAACTTGGCACCCAACCCTATGATCATGCTGTGAGGGCACAGTGACATGAATCATGCCAGGATTGGCCGGTGGGCATATTATTCACATCCTGATCAGCTCACCCAGAAGCTGTGTCATGTTGCCATGACTCATGTTTGTTCATGACCATGAAACAGACACTTTTGTCAATATATTACATCATATGACATGCTATTCCTGTTAGTTTTATGTTATCAACTTCATATATGCAGGCCATCAAGCCAAAAACAAGGATGCTGTTTATACTGGTTGTGCACATCCTAAGTAGGATTTATTTAATTTGGTCTAATGGAGTCGATAAAAACATTCCCTGAGGTTTTGTTGTGCAAAAACACTTCAGTGAAACTCTAGTTCTTCTGCCCTCCAGCTCTTATGGAAGCAGGCTCAGACATTGCCGCTGTTTTCTGCCCTGGGCGAGATGGAGAGCCACATGTTCGAGTGTGTCAACCAGGCCGCCGTGCACGAAGAACTGGAGGACGAAACTCGGCGGCTATGCGATGTTCGCCCTTTCCTGCCGGTGCTCAAGCTGGTGACACGCAACTGCGGCCGAGCAGAGCGCCTGCTGGACTCCAAAATTGGCGTGCTCATTGGCAAGGGTGAGGCAGCATTACTTTTAAAACTTCCTCAATTTAAAAAGGCAGGTTATCATACAAGCTCTCACACACTTTCACTGTCCCTGTTTGACATTCCCAATAAAGATAAGCACTTAAGAGTTTGTAAGTGGGACATTAAGTCTTTCCTGCACACAACAAACCTTAAGCACCTCCGCCAGTACACTAAGTAGCTCTCCTACTCAGCACATTTACCCCAACCATCAGACCTGAGGCCCATCTGCAGCTGGCTTATATCAGAGGCCCTGCTGTCTGATAGCAGAGCGTGAGGATTGACTGGACATGTTTCTGACATGTCTTCCATCACCTGTCACTTTGTATTATCTCTAGTGAAGATTAGTACTTTTAGAAGAGCGGAGGAGATCGATTCCAACTGTAGAAAATCCCAGTCCTCTGAGGTGATTAAACATTTGTTGAGGCTCAGATTCACTGACAGAATATTTATTAATGCGTAAGAGATTAAAAACTATTTTCTTATTTGACACTATAGCTCTTTAAGTTAGACTCATATGTCTGTATCATCCCAGCAATACAGTAGCTATTATAGCATCATTTTAGTCATTTTTCAAGCACAAATGCTTAACATTTGCTGGTTCCAGCCTCTCAAATGTAAAGACTTGTCACTTTTCTTTGTCATAAATGACAGTAATCACGATATCTTTGCATTTTGGGCAAAACAAACAACAATTTAGATACATCCCATTGGGCTGTGGGACTTCTGAAGGACAAAATGACTGACTGATCAACAAAATATTCTGCAGATTCATCAGTGATGAAAATAATGGTTTGTTGCAGCCCTACTAGGTATAGTTGAATGAACTGTAATGTGTGCACACTGAATTATTTTTTATTGTGTGTAGACATACAAATACATAAAAACACACAACTGTAACAAATCAAACATTTCTTCTTGCCCGCTAACACTGTGTTTATGCAGAAGGTGTAGCATGAGCAGCCCATTAGCACAGCAGCACTGGTTTACACGTTTCAAAGTGTCCAAACGCTACACACAATCACTATTGTTGCATATCTAAAGTGCAGGAAAATATACTTGAGGTGTTGGAACAAATCCTCTTCTGACAAGCATATCCAGGATTATGGAAGTCCTACGGTCACAGCAGACCTCTGCAGAGGAAGAAAGGCAAAGAGGGAGAGAAGGGTCTCTGAGTCTAATTGAAGGAGACTCAGACGATATTGATATTCTTCCCTCCTGGCTCCACTTTGGTCTGACATGATCTTTTAAAGGCTTTTGTCAGGGTAAAGTGGTGTTTCAAAAGGAACCCCACAGGCACGTCTGGATAGTCCCACACATACACATACCAACCTTGTGCAGTGCACAGTAACAAACTATTACGCACTCATAAGGCCAACCATGCCCCCCCCCCAGAAATAAAGTCACACAAACAAGCTTGCACACTCACACAATGCAGCTAATGTGGTCCAGAGCCCTTCTTTGAATGCTGAGGGTCATATGAATGTTAAATGGCTTTAAATGTCAACATGTTATTTTCATTACCAAGAGAGTATTGTGCAGCACCCCTTTGATAAAAATACCAAAACAAAAGCTCAACAGGGAGCAGAGAGAAAGTGTGATCAGCCAAACAGCAGATCATACCTCTGGTACCAGTGTTATTTTCTAGTGTTTTTCTAGTGTTATTTTAGGAGGCTCTGCTTCAATCCCATGAGAGACTGCAATTTATGATCCTTAAACACATTCATTACCAAGGGCTGTAAATGTCTTGTATCAAATGTGGCACAGGTGCAGCATTTATCATGAATGTTAAAGCGTGTGCATTAAAGCATATTGCTCTAGAATATACAATATCTACCTACACACAAGCTTTATGCTTAGTTCACATAAAAAACCCTAATTTATTTCATACCTGTTTTTGAAAACATATTTGCTATTTTATATTACACAGAGTTTGTATAGCACATTATAAATGAAATTGTAACAAAATATTGTTTGTAATCCAATCTGTCCACTTCATTTAAAACATGATGTGTCTTACTTCATAGCAATGCTGTTACAATGCCCTTTACCGACCTCCTCTAGGCCTCCATGAGCTCGATGCCATTAATGACCAGGAGGTGAAGGACTTTCGCAGTAAGATGTTTCGTATCAGTGAGGAAAGGATGCAGCGAGTTCAGATGATGACATGTGCAGAGTGGCTGCAGGCCTGCTTCTCCCCACAGCTGGAGCCTGCGGCTGGGACAGCTATCACTGACGGAGTCAATGACCGGCTGGCTGACCTGAAAGTCACTATCCACTTTGATCAGTCTCAGGTGAGAGTCTGTAACCTGCAGCAAATTCTTTTAGCAGTTGTAGAGTGAATGAAGGCCAAGATCAGGTATATTTGTGTTTGCATTTAAGATATAGGTTGAACATGTCCATATGAAACTGTTTTTTGGTAATGCATTGAGCAGACTGTGGACTGTTGAACCTACTTCCTCTAACACCTCTCTGCTGCCAGTATGAATAAACAGCTCAGTAAAAAAATTGACCTTAAACAAAGTTAACAGTTTAACAGCCCAGTGTGTTGTGTCCACAACAGTTTTATTACAGTTAAGCTGTCAGCACTTAACAACAGACAACAAAGTGAAAATTACTGACATTAGTCTTACTTTGTTTTTAATAAAATCACTGATAGCTATTTGTTCTTGGCTGTAATCAAAGGAAGTTGGACAATATTGTCTCATATCACTCATATCTAATGGAAATCATCAATAATTTTTCAATACAAACATGAAATCACAGCCTTGTAGATAAGAGTTTGATTGGTAAGGTTTGGTTTGATTTGATTACCATCATAAAAATACTGGTCTACTGCCTGTTACAGACATCCAGGATCTAGAAACTCACCAAAGGAAGAGTTTCATGGGATTTTATTACAGCTTGCAGTTACTTTGGGAAGAATAATTTTTAAATCTAAATTTCTAGATAATATAAATAAACACAATGAGAACAGCTACATTTCACAGAATTTGATTTTAAAGTAAAGTCATTTACCTTACAGTAAATTGTACAAGCACAATAATTAATTAATTCAATTTGATAAGTCCCTATTATGTTTAATGACATCATCATTACAGTAATTGGCACTTAGATTTCATTATGCTGGATGGGGTACTTGTACTTCTTGGTAGAAGCTGGTATAATAACAAACCCATTACCCAAACCCATAATCAGATGCCTGTACCACATCTTTGCATACATAATGAGCTCTCAGTAACAGTGTGACTTACTGCACCACTACAGCAGACAAAAACACCTTGTTAGGGATAGCGTAGCCATGTGACACCACCAGTGCAGGCACATGTACCACAGCTCAGCCTCTTTTTCTGCTCACAGTTGGCAGCTCCATAGAAGTCACGTGACTGAACCCAAATAGCAAGTCATGTGACAAAGTGAAGTGGGTCAAAACCATCAGTGAAATTATGCCATTCTGCCACATACATACACACACACACTCTCTAGCATGATGGCTCAAGGGACCAACATGCTGATTAAAATGAAGCTCCCTTTTCTTTTGCTTCTCTGAACTCTCTGTCTCCATCCATCTGTCTTTGTTTCTTTGCTTCTGTTTTAGATATAATGTTATTTAATCATAAAACAGATGGTCACGTCCCTCCAGACTCTTGTATATCAGCTTTGATCAACATCACAGATACACACTTGAACATAGACAAAAACAGGCCATCTGTGCCACTGCGCTCAGGTGGACATTGGCAGGAAGTCTTATTTGGGAGGTCAGACACAATAAGCCTCATTACAGACAGGAAGTGTGGTGGTTTGGTTTATTGTTGTAAAGTGAATATGACCAAGGCTCTGTGTGAACCTTCCTTTTAGTGATATCATTAGGCCTATTCAGCTGTTTACTTCAGTCTTGTCCTCTTATTCACTCATCTAACTTTAACTGTAAAATAATGTTCCCACAGTTGAGAGAAGTATAGAAGGCCAAAGCACTTTCAGCATAGCTCAGTGCTACTGGTTTTGTAGCTCCACCATAATGTAGCCATGGTGATTTTTGTGGTTAATTATTAATGGATGACATTTTTATGAAACCTCCAGGAAATTATAATTCCATCTCAGGTATCAGGTCAGTGCTGAGCTATAAATAGGATGCAGCAGTGAGCCTCAGTGTGGCACTGTGGAACATACTAGCTGGCTGTGGTGATGTGACTCACATGCATTTTCACACACAGTACACACAGTTGCAGTGGGACTTCATTCAGCCACAAACTTGCACATGTCCAAGTGATCATGTGTATATGAACTCAGTGGCTGATTGTATTTGCTTGCACATGTCTTGTTAGATAGGGGTTTTGAGGTGTGAGTAGTCTCAGCTGCAAGGCCTCCAGTGGGTGACTGCACATCCTTATGTTTCTCCCCTTCTGCTTTTTTGACATCTTTAAATCCTGAATTGCAAAAAAATACACATAAAAACACATAATTAACTTACTTTATAAACACTTATCTGCTTAGCTATTATTTCACAAAGCTTGCAGTCTGAGTTTAAGCACTTTAAAATATTAAAATATACTTGATTCAGTCTTCCTATGTCTGTTTTCCTTTCCTGTCTTTCAGGACTCAGCCAGTCTAAAGGTGCCATCATCCTGCACCTCCACAGAGCTGATGGAGCTGGCCTTGAAGAAGTGGCTGACCACCCATGGCCCTGAGGAGGAGGCATGGA
This sequence comes from Lates japonicus, assembly GCA_033238685.1. Classification (NCBI taxonomy): domain Eukaryota; kingdom Metazoa; phylum Chordata; class Actinopteri; family Centropomidae; genus Lates; species Lates japonicus. The sequence goes on along the minus strand of BRZM01000015.1, from coordinate 2,117,796 downwards.
GGGGTCAGTATGTGCTAAGGCTCAGCCAGCGTCTGGAGTTCCTCTGTGGAGACCACCCCCTGATTCAGTATAAGGTCAGTGGCTACACAGTGGACTCGTTTCTATCACTGGACTGGACTGGTGGCCTCAAATTTAGATTTCTCACATCTTGTGTCTGTATCATGTCCCTAAGACAGTCCTCTTCAAATGCAAGGGGCTTTTTTTTAATGTGTAGTATCTACAGCTACCATGGCTTGTTACATTACATCTTACATCAGTGTGACACATAACAACAACTGTGCAGGGTTTCAGTGGGTCCATCATTCCTCTTGCCTTATTTTTGTTTTAATGCAACATTATTTTAGAAATCAAAGCACATGAATCAAATATTATAAATGTAGAGATTATCATCATTTAGTCTAGTTTTCAGTTGCAGTCCTATCTGTAAAGAACAATTCAAAGAGATTTAATAATAATCACACAAAGCAGAGCTCAAAATCAAGTTCTGCACAAGGACAGGTCTTTATTATCAGATGGATATCTTCGAATTTAAAACTTTCCCAAGTCAAAGCCCAATAACCTGATAGTGTGTTTGTCTGTGGATTCAGTAGGTGTGATACATAGTTGTATCAGTCCATCTATACAAACACAATAGATCAATAGATAAATCTTTATATACCTCAATGTCTCACTAAGTTTGGTTGGTTACATGACTTTCTTTTTAAACATGATTTAAATCATAAACATAATATTAAGGTAATTGAAACTGGATCAGTTTTTGTCCATGTGATCAAGCCTTCTGACAAACTGCATAAATTTCACTTGTTATGGCTTGTTTATTTCTCTGCCCTACAAGTGCTTCAGCAGTTCTACTTTTATTTGCACATTTTACTGTAGATGTTTGTTGCTTACATTTCAGAGAGCTTATTTAAGTAAGCAAAATGTAAGTTCAACCTTAACATACAGCGCAACTGTAAACAAGCAGTCAGCTTTTTTGTGTTAGCAAAGACACAAATATGCGCATAACTAAAAAGCATTCCTGTCCTGTCTTGTTTGCAGTATATTCGTACATGCATGCAGGCCAAGGAGTCTCCACACCTCACACTGGTCCACACCAGTGCCGTCAAAGCCATGTTTGACAAGGAAATCTCTACCATCGGAGCTGTGGTTAGCCGCAAGTCCTCCAACCCACCTTTACCACTACCTCCCAAGAGAAGGGTTCCCACGGTTAGTGCAGTAACATATGCGGCTGTGTGAATGAATATTCTTCTCTGTTCTGTGTTGTCTGTTCAGCATCTGATGTTTTCAGAGAAACAGTGCTTTACTGGCCCCAGATATGGAGGTCAACTGATTGTTTTATGTTTTATGAGGCTGAAGTCAAGTTAGACAAATGTTGTCATTTCCACTTGCTGGGATTCTCTTCACATACTATTTTTAGCATGGTCTAATCATTGCCAGTCACTGATATTTCTAAACTTATGCATTCAAATTTGATCAGCGACTGTTTGACATCACTAAGAATAAAACTGAGGAGGTCATGCACATATGAAAATGTTCTCATGTACCCTAGATAACAGTCACTTAATATATGCCAGTGTTTACTGAGCAGTGTTCTTGTTTCACTAAAATAGTAAAAGCTTTGGAGCTTGATTGATTCACCTGCACCGAATGAGGCAGGTGTGGAAGTTTACCAGGTAAACATGTACTTGGCAGCTGCCACCTGTCTTTTATGAGGCAGTGTTCTGAGTGCGCCAGAGCAAACCTGTGCTGTCCTGCCAGCATTTGCCACGTTGTCAGAAAACATCGCTATCTCCTTGCTGCTTCTGCTGCTGCCAGGTGCACGGTGACATCACTCCTCGATGTGTGCGTCCACATTTTAAATGTCAGGTTGGATTTAATTGGCCTTCGTTAGCGAGTCTCCTGGGGTTCTCATTGCCTGATGCCATGCTGACTGTTGATGCCTCGGTGATGTGAGATTTGGATAGTTGGTGAATATTACAGGTGTGACTCATATCACATACAATAATAACAGCATTAGAATAGTTATTTCATTACTTCTTGTTACTGTTCCCACCTTATTGTCAAACATTTTTGTTGGTTTACTGTAAAAAAAAAAAACACCAATTTCACCTCACTTCCACATTTTTTTATGACTACATATATACTCACTGGACAATATGACTCAAGGAATTACAAAGTGTCACAATCATTGTGTATCATGATTTATGATAAATTCTGGATTCTGTAAAATGACATAAAAATTTAGTCCAAGCAGAGATGAAATGCTTGCTTTCTCATCTTACATGAGATGGTACCCTATAGTGCAAAAAATGAATTATAATTATTTTCATGATTGATTAATCTGCTGATTATTTTCTCACTTACTTGGTTAGTTCTTTTGTCTTTAAAATGTTCAAAAATTGTGAGAATAACCATCACAGTTTCCCAAGATCATGTCTTAAAGTATCATGATTTGTTGGATCAGTAGTCTAAAATCCCATTAATTGGTTTGTTATTTTTCTTGTACTGATCTGTCAGTTTTTAAAAAATGAGACAGACAGTAATACGCTTGCCGTAGGTTGTCTCTGACAGTGGGATTTATTTTCAGGGAAAGAACCTGTTATTGAATGCCCTGCTCTCGTGCTGTAGGAAACCTGACTGGTAGTTGGTCTAAACAAAGTGACGACAGGGTGTTTTTGTGATGACACAGTACATAGAGTTCTTGTTTCTGCCTCCTATAATACTAGAGGCAGACACAAACACGGTCCCATATCAGACAGGAGGCAAATTACACACACTCACGAGTATTTAAACACATCAGCACGCACATCCACACACAAATAGCAGGAAGTGTGCTAGTTAGTCATGTTCATAGTCTCTAGGTATCATGTGATGCTGTTTGTCCTGCTGACTGCTGACCCTCGCAAATCCACTTGGCTTGACATCAGAATGACCTGCCTGACCCCCCACATTGTTGTGAGTGAGTGCAGGGAACTGGTGGGTGTGAAGAGGCGGCGTGTTGTTGTACATATTTTTACACTACATTATGCTAATACCGCTCACTCATTGCAAATCTCTCTTCCTCCTCTCACTCTCTCTCTTCAGCACACGACGTGTGTGTGGGATGTGTCTAGCCTGTTTAAGATAGTCCTAGTGAATGCCAGCAAGGTGAACGCAGAGGAGAATGCCAAGGTAAACTTCTGCTTTGTCCACATCCATGAAGCACTTATTTATGTTCCTGTTGTTATGTCACTGCACACACAAAACCTACAAGCCCCATTGTGCCATGTCTACTACAGAGTTTCACATTGACAGTAGTAACACACTGAGTACTAATCTGCATGTTGTGACTCTTTATGATGCTGAGACTCAAAGTGAGAATTTCTGGTACCTATGCATATTTTTCAGTACAGGGTTCTGTGTTAAAAAGCTGAAACAGGCTAGCTTGTGAATAGATATCAAATTCCATATCCACACACCAACCCCTCCTACTCTCCCAGGTTCAGGTGAGGGCAGGGCTCTTTCATGGCACAGAGCTGCTGTGCAAGCCGGCGGTGAGCACTGAGAGCAGCGGACGCTCTGATCACACGTGGAAAGAAAGCACGCTGGAGTTTGACATCTCAGTCTGTGACCTGCCGCGCATGACCCGCCTCTGCTTTGCCATCTATGCGGTCATGGATAAGGTCAAGAAGCAGAAGTCCACCAAAAATCCTCACATAAACAAGTACCAGACCATCCGCAAAGCAGGGAAAGTGGTAAGAAACAGGCTTGTACATGAACCTACACTGTCTACAGTTTAAAGTCAAATAAGGACCTAAAAAGCAATAAAAGCATTACAGTATCATTGATTAATAATTCATATCACTATTTCTCTCTCACTGTGATCTAGCACTACCCTATAGCTTGGGTCAATACCATGGTGTTTGACTACAAAGGCCAGCTGAAGACTGGAGATATCAACCTGCACTGCTGGTCTTCCTTTCCTGGTACACACACAGACACACTCATGCTTATTTTATGTCTACTAATATAATTAAACTGAAATGAGTTTCTCCAGTGATTGCCACCATGCAGTAAATCCATAACAACCAAGTGTGTATCTGTGTGTGTCTTTCCCAGATGAACTTGAAGAGATGCTGAACCCCATAGGAACCATTCAGACCAACCCGTACACTGGAAACGCTGCAGCACTGTACATCAATTTCCCAGAGTACTCATCACATCCTGTTGTCTTCCCTCCCTTTGACAAGGTCAGACAGCTATCAGTTCTTGTACTCAGATGTGGTTGCACTCATAGAAACATGCTTTGCTTTTTTTGCGCCAGGCTTTGCCCAGGCTTGAGATATTTGATAAACATGAGAAATTAATTCTGTGTGATTGTACCATACTGATCCTAGATAATTGGATGGAGCTGTGGCCTTTTCTCTTTTTTTTTAAAAGACTTGACTGCCGTTGAATTTGCCATCATGATGACAGGTGCTCTTCATAGTACCTAGTGGTTATGATGAAGTAATTGATTTGTTAGCATGAAGGAGGATTAGGGCATTACGGCCTACTTAATGCGCTCAAGCTGAAAGTGATGTATCAGTGTGTGTGTGTGTGTGTGTGTGTATGCATTGTCACTCCTTACATTGTTCACCTTTGCAGATGCTGGAAAAGCTGCAGAGATCGCCAGAGCAAGTGACTGTGCACCCATGGTGAGCTAGTGCACAGAAGGGGATAATTATGTGGGCTGCCCAAACATTTTCATGCATTCAAAGTAAACAAAGGGCAAACCAGGTGAAAATAAAATTGGCATACTTATTTACAAGTTGTACCGTCAAACAGGCCTGCTGCACAATTCTCCTCCTCTCCCAGCCCTCCTACAGATTCTGAACAGACACATGCTGCAAGTATGGCCTCTCAAACAGACACACTGCTAGTTTCCCGGAAACCCTGTTATCATTTGGCAGTGCTTAAGCAAAAATATTTCAATCCTCATCAAACTACAGACTCTAATCAGATTACTTGTGTGTTTTCTGTCTCACCGCCCTCGCTCAAACCCACTCCTGGAAATTATTGCAATGATTACATAATCCTGTGTTATGTGGAGGGCAAGCCTGAACACAGCCCTTACATGTAAGTGTATGTGTGAAACTAGGATTATACTAGCTAAGTTAGTGTTTTTTTCCATATGTCATATGTGTTAGTGTGCAAGATTCTCACAGCTCAAATATTACTATTCTATCATTAAGAGGTTTGCAAATTAGGACCCAATTTACATTTCTATTATTGGCTCAAGTGTCCCTTTTGAATCAGACAGCTTGTACAACTTGTATTAAACAGAGCAATCAATGTTAGCCCTTGGTTTGAGGATTGTTCAAATTACATTTTAAGACACTTATTGAAATAGTCAAATATTCTGGTACCTGCTGCCATCTTGTGGATCTTTAAGTCCTACTGCTATTGGTTCCTCTTTGATCTATCTCATTTTCTCCATCTTTTCACCTCTAAAACTCCCTTACACAACCAACCATTCTTCTTTCTTCATCATTTTCTCAGGGTCGTGGGGGTAAGTTCCATAGAGCTGAAGGAGATCATGGGCATTGACCCGCTGTCTCAGCTGTGTGAATGAGAAGGATTTAATCTGGACACTACGCTATGACTGTCAGAGAATTTCCCTCAGTCGCTGTAAGCTGCTACTCTCCGTCAAGTGGAGCAAACATGAGGACATGTTGGGTTAGCCCACATATCCACCTTAGTAAAACAAAGTCTTCTTTCCATTACAGTTCCGTGACACCAGGTTTCATAGTTTTTAATATTGTTAGCTAAAAACTAATTCAGCTCATAATTACTTGCATGCTTTATAGTATAATCAATTCTTTGGGCTCTTCAACTCAATTTTTTTTGTAATGGCGAATGTTTGAAAAGTAGCTCCTCTACTAAGTAGATGATTTAATGAATCTGAAAGAAAAGTAATATTTGAAACTTCATATCATATTTAAACATCTTAAATTGACGAAATCTGCCACCATCAAATTTTTGTAATCAACAAAAAAAAAAAAAAAAAAAATTCAAATATGTTTTTTTTCTCAGCTGCAGGCACTGCACTTCTTAGATCTGGCCCAAACTCAGTCCAGATGCTCTGGAGCCTGGACTTCAACTACCCTGACCAGTATGTTAGAAGGCTATGCTGCGCTGTCCTCGTGATATGAGGTAAACATGTGTATCCACCCATACATAGATGTTATATAATGCTGGCGACTGTTCTTCCTCATATTCAATCTTTTGGATCATCTGTAATCCAGAACACCATCTTACATTTCCCTGTTCCTCGCTGTTTTATTGTTTTATTATTTTCATTGTTACTAATTATCGTCAGTTGCTACTACTCTGTGTCGTCTCTTTTCTTGAAGAGCGACACAGGCTATAATCATTGAGTAACTAAGTTAAAAATTCAAAGCTAGAAAACATGCTCATGCTTCTCTCTCTGATCCTGCTCTCTCTCTCCACCAGTGATGAGGCTGTCCTGTCCTGCACAGTTGGTGCAAGTGTTGCGTTATGAGCCTTACCTTATTGCGCCTCACCCATTTCCTGCTTTCTGGAGACGTGCCCAGGGAACCGCAAGATGGGACACTTCCTCTTCTGGCACCTACGGTGTGTACAGACTCGTCTATGTGTAGCCATACATGTTTGCACGTGTCCACAGTGTTTATTACATTAGAAAAGAAAGTAAAAGAAATGGAATGTTGGTGAACAGCAGCAGTTGAGTCTTGAGGGGTTTGTTTCTGAGCATGGCTGCTTTCTGCTGCCCTCTACAGGTCAGAGATCACATGCCAGCTGTTTTCAGTCAGTTCGCCCTCATCCTGGAAGCCTACTGCAGAGGCAGCATTCCTCATTGAGGTTCTAAAGAAACAGGTACATCTCATACAGATTTCTTCCTTATTTCTTGTCTAGGCACACATGTGCCTCTAGAGATCATTCTCATTACTCAATTCCATTCAGACTTACTAGTCCTCACTATGGGATCAGAATAGCTGTGGTCCTATTGTTAACCCTAGCGAGTCCAGATTTATAGTATTTTTAGCCTGTTGCAGCGACACAAACATTCCTCTGCCCTCCTGACCTTTGCCCTCTACAGTGTTGGTTTGACAGTGGCTCCTCTAGGCAGCTTCCTCCTGCTTCCTCGTCAGCACAGTCATTTATCTGGCCATTTCCTGTTTTTGAAAAGCATACACTGGATTTGGGATTTCAGTGCTGACATGGTCGTTTAAGGAGAATGTGCTCAGTTAGTTGTCAATAACAGGGATGAATAATTAAAATAGCTAATATTGTATCCCAACATTAATATAGTACATCTTCTTACTCCACCAGGTGGAAGCCCTGAGTAAGCTAAAGTCAGTCCAATGACTAATAAAGCTGGGGAGCGACCAGAATGCTAGGGTAAGACCAAGGAGGCAATGTTGACCAAAGGCCATGATGACTTGTCTGAGGCAGAGTGGCTACTCAGAACTCTGTCAGATATGCACTCCCCTTTAAACCCCAATGTCCTGCTGTCTGGCATCAAGTAAGACAACACCAATGTTAATATGAATCTCTATTCTGATCATAGGCCTAAGTTTCAGATAACTTGTTCCTCTATACTTTGCTCTGCCTAATTCCCTCTCTCTCTCTAATTCTTCCGTCAGTGTGGAGAGGTGTCGGTACATGGACTCTAAGATGAAGCCACTCTGGATTGTTTACAACAATAAGCTGATGGGAGGAGACACCCTGGGAATCATCTTCAAGAATGGAGATGGTAGGAGGAACAGAGGGGGGAAGGAGGGAGCTGTGGAAAGAAGGATACGAAAGAGAAAAGGGTGGGAGGAGGAGGAAGGGAAGCTGTACTGCAAGGTCACAATGAGGAGAGGATGACATCACTTTCTTTCCTCTAACTAAACAGAAGCTTCCCTTTGAAATGAACAACTTTTCTTTTTTCCTCCTCGCTCACTTTCTTTTCTTAGACCTAAGACAAGACATGTTGACCCTCCAGATTTTGAGGTTAATGGATTTGCTATGGAAGGAAGCTAATCTGGACCTCAGGTGAGTTTTTTTGTGGTTGCATCTGTGTGTGCATGAGTGTTTATGTGTGTTTAACAGACTTTTTTTTTTTTTTTTGGGTCAAGCTGTTTGTTCCTGCTCTCTGTAGGGAAGGGGAAGCTCTGGTGGGGTGCAGCAGAGGAGGGGAGATGCTAAATTACCCCATGCTAGTTTGACCTCCAACCCTTTTGCACCCTAGACATCCACACACATACCCACAATATCTGCATTACATCCTAATGAAATCCACACTTTTGCGGTGTTACAAACACTTTCTTCCCTTATACACTGACACATCTGGAGCTGAGCAGTAGAGGGGTTTGTTTTGACAGTTGAGCTTGAGGACAGTGTTTCCAGATTGCAGGGACATGGGTTCAGAGTTCAAACACAGTGGAGGGACATTAAGAACAAAGGTAGGAACAGTGTAACAAAATCGATATGATGTGGTGCATACAGGTTTGTTCGATGGTTTCTTGCTGATGTATTTTACCTCACATAGAAGTACTTGTTGGCGTCTGTTGACATCATATTATTATTCAAACTCAGAACATCATCACATCAAGCTGAGAAAAATACCTTAAATGCATTTGGTCTTCATTTAACTTCTGTCAGATTGCAAATGAAATCTGAAGTGGAAGGTCTGCTCTCAGGAAGACTGGAGAAACTAAGTCAGTAAACCATGACAGAAAGAAAAGTTTTTCAGGTGACTGCACCCGCAAAATGAGCAACTGGGTGCCATCCTGGACACAGTGAAAACAAGTCAGTTAAAGTCACCAATGAAGAAAATGTATCACCTGGCTGGTCTGCATTAACATCATGCGATCACCATATGTTTTCAGATCCCTGCATTTTCTCTATATGTTGTTACATCTCCAGGTCACTGTAAACAGTATGACATTTTATACTGTCTGAATTGCACCCAGGCAGTGTATGAAAACTTACAAAATAAACCACAGCCTGATATTTTAATCTGTCAACACATAACACAGTTCAGATCTGCACCCTTTTTCAGCTACCTTTACACAGCCTGGATAATGACTCAAATCAGATTTTGCCTTCATATGGCACACATTTCTTGATCTTGTTTGGGCCGCGTGTTTTGCAACAGTTTCACTGTATGATGAAATAACTATGAAAAAACTACTACTTTATCAGATTTGATATTTATTACAGAGCGTATATGTGTATAGTCAACAAAGACAATAGAACTTGTGACAGTTATTGTGAATGTGAAAAAGGCTTGATAAAATGGTTGTGTTGCTGTATCAATAATTGAGTGTTTTTCTTTTGCCACCACACTCCGGTTGGTGTGTTTACAATGTCCCAGTTGATATCATCAGGCTCTTTGCTTCTCTCTCTGTACATGTGCAGGGATTGGCACCATATAGTTGCCTAGCGATGGTGACCGGGCAGGGCTAATCAGTTGTCTCATCAGCAGACACAATTGCAAACATCCAACTGACCAGCAGCAATGTAGCAGCAACTGCGCCTTCAACAAGGATGCTTTGCTCAACTGGCTCAAAGGGAAAACTCCTAGGTAAAAGATGACTCTGGTGATTAATGAATCTCTGGGAACTGCAGTGTAGCCATTGTGATTTGCTCAGAGGTGTGAATTCTGTGAGAATTTTGCTGACATGTATCTTTTGTGTATATTTGTGTATTGACAGTGATGCTCTTGATCGGGCCATTGAGGTTCACTCTGTCATGTGCAGGCTACTGTGTAGCCACCTACGTCCCTGGGCATTGGAGACCGTCACAGTGACAACATCATGGTCCGCAGCACGGACAGGTTAGACAGAAAATATGTTCCCTATAAATTATGCAGTTTCCTTTTTTTCATGTTTTCAGTTTTCCATATTTTGGTCCACTTGTCTGTCAACTCTTCCACATAGACTTTGTAGCCCACGTCCTGGGCAACTTCAAGTCCAAGTTTGGCATCAAGAGGGCGTGTACCATTTATCTACCTGCGACTTTATCCACGTCATACAGCAGAAGACGGGCGGATGTTTACAGAAAAATTTGGCGGGTTGTTCTATTCTGTCTGACTTTTTCAGCCTTCTGCTGTTGTTGAATATATACTGTATTAAAAGTGTTCAATTTCAGGCAATTTGTGGGGCTGTTGTACTGCACCACATTATGCTGATGAGTGTTCCTGTTATTTGTTCACCCCATTCAAATTAATTCGGTAGGCTAACATCTATATCTGTGTGCAGTATGATCAACAGCACCTGCCAAACCTCAGCCTCCAAAGTGATATTACACCCAACACCTTTTAGTGGTTCCAACAAAAACAGAACATTATAACCTTCATGAAGAGAGTTTATTGCAACATTGTCACATTAGACTGCATTAGTTTTAGCTAGGTGACTGATGGCTGATGGCGAATCCTACACAAATCTACTCATATGGAGTATAGACAAACCTTCTACCTTTTATTATACTGTTCAGCTAGGTTAGAAGTTGGATGTCTTTGTTTTAAAATGTTTAATATTGCCAGACAACTACTGTCAGTCAGGAACTCTCAGCATCTCTAATGGCCAAAATGAACATTACTTGGCTGGCCATTAGACAGTAACAAGGGGGCTTTATTTGAGTGGGTGATCAACACATTTTTGTATTTTTATCTTATTCAGACACAAACAAATGTGTGCTGTTTGGGGGAAGGAAATAGAACCAACATGTTGTTGTTCATGTGAGAGAAAAGCTGAATTTAAATGAAGGGATGCTGGGCTGTCAGAGGATAGAAAAGGACAGTCAGAGGCACAATGCCTAAAGTGTAGACAAGGGGAATCATAATCCTACCACAGCTTGTAGAGGTCTATTGGTGCAGTACCCTCCCACCAGCAGTCCCAGCAGTCAAGCCCAGGCACTGATGAACGCCATCCCCTGCAAGTTTCAGTGAAAAAAATGAAAGAGGGACATGAAAGAGGGAATGTTTGACACACACTGGCCAGTTGTTTAGGCATTTTAAACAACATCAGTAGTGTCATGACTCACTCAAATGGAGGCATAAAGAGGTTGTATGGATGTATTCAAATATGCTGAAGGATCAAAGGGAAAGGAGCAAATCTCCCCCAGTGCTTGAGTGTGTAGAGAAATTGATTGTTTTATGTAAAATTGAAAGAATACAAATCTAAAACATTAAACAGTGGAACCAAAATTTTTCTATTGTCTTACAAATGCCCTTTCTTTTTTTCTTTTTTTTTAAACTTTATTTTTAAGAAGTCCTGGTTTTACATTATATGTGGAAAAAAAGAGAACATTAAAAGGAGCACTGAATGGAAAAATAAAATGCACGGGGAAGTGAATCATAATGACATGTATTTTGAGGGGCTAGAGTTCATGGTTTAGAGACATTTCAGTCCTTCTTATTCTATTGCCCACAGTCTTTCCTTCATATCAAAACCGGGCAAAAGCCTTCTCATTTGAGTACAATAAGCATTGAGATGTACCTGAGTATGACATTAAGGACACAGCCTCAACCACAAAAAACAAAACACAATCAATCATATTAATAAATGTTAACTATGTCCTATTACGATGAGGGCCACTTATTCCAGCTAGACTGTCCATTTCCTCAATATGTAGTGGTTGTCCATGCACAGGTTCAAGGAAAGTCAGTTTTCCGTATCATATATTTCTTTCACAATTGCAATCCACTTCTCTTTCGATGGGGACTCTTTTGATAGCCATCTTCTTGTAATAGCTTTTTTACTGGCTACCAACATTATTACAAATGCCCTTTCAAATGCAGGGCTGGCATAAATATTGTAAGCCTAGATGGGCTTTCTACTTTGGAAAGCAAACCTACCTTGTAATAGTCAAGTTTCTCTGGATACATTAACTAACTCTTTGTCGTTGTTCCATTTTTCTGTACAAAAGGTGGATGCTTTAACACCTGGCACTGGGTACCCAATGCGGAAAATGTACAAAGTAAAATTTAAGATGTATCATGCGTATTTTTAATAGTGCAGCCTTTCTGAGTAAGCATTCCCTGTCAAAGATGACCAAGCTCAAATCTGTCATTGCTGATATGATCAACTAAGTTCAAACCTCAACAACGTGTTTATCAACGTATTATTGAGGCTTGAGGGTGGTGCACAACACTGCATGTGCAAGTGTGGCGTGCATAGGCTTCATGAAGCAGCATTGCTGAAGCATATATTGTTTACCAAGTTGAGATCTGTGATGGAACAAGTGCACATATCACTTGGTAAAAGTGGAAATACCCGTGTGGTACATAATGTTTTGTTATTACGACCTACATTCATAACTGTACCACAGGAGATTAGACATCTGGAGGCAAGTCTTGTGTAGCATCAACAGTTTCTGTAGTCAAAGTTCCTACAGTTCAGAAACAATCTAGATAAACCCATAACTCACTGATGTGTTTTAAAGAAGTACAGATCCATTTTGAAAAGCCAGTGTTTTTTTTTTTGTTTTGTTTGTTTGTTTGTTTTTAACATTGGCCAAGCTATGTCCCACTGAAGCTGAGATGGATTGTTGATTGTTGGTGAAATACAAAATCATCTCTGAGGGTCCTAAGGAGTTGTCCAAGTCATTAAATTTAATTACTGTATGAATTTTTAATGATGACTCGATGGCTTTTTGTATAACACTCAGTATGCTCGTTTGACATTTAAACTGCCTAGTTATCCAACAGTTATCTTATGTCCTGCCTGACACAAGAGCATGCGATAGAAAAAAATTATATCCTCAAAATAGTCTGTCTGTAAAAAGAGAAGTTCAGTGGTGTTGCATCTTTGCGTCAGCAAATGTGGTATGTGTGGGTTCAAGATATCATACATTGTGTACCAACCAGTAAACACGTACACCAATGATTTGGTGCAAACGGAAATACCCCAGAGGAAATGTACCCTCTGACAGGAGTACATTCAAAAAAATACCAGAGTGGAAGTTTACAAGTGTTTCATTTAGACATGTGCTTCAAAGTTAAGGACATTTGCATAAATAAGGTCACTTGATTTTCAGTGCCCCTTAGATTTCTTCTTTTGTTTAAAAAAAAAAATAGAGGTTTGAATAAGAAAGAATAATGCAAATTTCCACATGAAACTGTATTTTAGTTACAACTAGGCTGTTTATAGAAGAAGTGTTTAACAGGGTTTAGATATACCCAGAGGAAAAACGATAAGCAAACATTCACATTGTGGTTATCTAGGTTTGGGATCTTCTTGTGAGAAAAAAATTAGATGTTAAATGTCCAAGCCTGTAAAGAGCACTCTGAAACCACCCAGGCAGACATGTCACTGACGCAGAGTCAGGGTGCACTGAGTCACCGGAAACAGAAAGGAAATGTTTGTCACCTGTTACGATCAGAGTGTGGGTGACCTGTTTGACAATAAGTTAAAACATGTTCTCCACTAGCCATTGACCTCCGCCCCCTCTCCACCGCTATACAGCAGCGGCCTGCACAGATGGTTAGGAACTGATCTGTTTTACCTCATGCAGGTTCCTAAAACAAATTAGGTGTGAATTATAATAATCCAATGCAAACAGTGAAACATTTTGAGTTCATTGATTGTTATTTTACCTTTCTGTATTGTGTAGTTATGATTTCCTACTTTGCATTGCATTCTTACCTATATCTTCAGTAGTTTACAACAAAAAAGCACACACTGAAGATATAGGTACTGTATATTTAACATAAAAGGAAGCATCTTCTTCAGACATATGAATGTACTTTAAAAGTAGCTGCACTTTAAGTGTTGTATTAATTTGATTTTTACTTATGTTGCTCCACTGTGGAAAAAATGTTAAGAATTTGAATAAATCTGAACACTTACTGTATATGTCAAAAATAACCACTTGTGTATGTGTGTCTTCTGTAGTTTTCGTCAGTACTGTGAGGAGGCCTATCTAATACTGAGAAAGAACGGGAACCTCTTCATCACTCTGTTTGCCCTCATGCTGACTGCTGGACTACCTGAGCTCACCTCAGTCAAAGACATCCAGTACTTAAAGGTATTACACTCATACACCTAACACACCAGATTCATACATATAGAATATGTAGGTCAGGTTGAAAGAAAGCAATCTATATTCAGTGCCTCACATACAGTCTGCACCATGGTTTCTCAGCAACAGTTTACCTCAGAGGTTTAAAAGAAAAAAAGAAAAAAAAACAGCCAACCTTATCACAACATCTTTACAGTGAAGGGCACTTAGACCAGATTTGTCAGAGCTCGTGAGAGATTACACACCAGGCAGACTTATGAGCAAAGCTGCATGTCATGTCAACTGATGGAGTAGCTGAAAGATTATTCAGTACTCATAAATACTTTAGGCGAGTTTAGTTTCCTCACCATTTATTCTTTTTATTCTTTCTTTTTGGCATTTACTGGCTTTTATTTTGTTAGACAACAGTAAAGAAGTGACAGTGAATGAGGGCACAGAGAGGAAGGTTGACCATGAACCTCCCTAAATCAGTTTGGGACAAAGGTTGTCCTATAACTCCAGGACTTGCATGAGAACTATCACGTTTTTAAGTTTTCCTCGGTGTCAAATTAATCAGGCAATAACTGTCTGCACTGACTCCATTGCCTCCATAGCAACAGTATATTTCCTGTTTAACATGAACCACCAAGGATACCCCAACCTGCTCGTTTTTGACCAACCACTTAGTTCATCACCAACCAGAGTCCTACATACATGACGTACTGGTCAAATGTTGGTGTCAGAATTTAGTTTTTTCAAGCCATCAAACATGTTGTTTGGCAGATTATGAACATTCTGTGTCCACTTCAACTTCCTCATTACTTCTCCATCCTCCTTCCCTCATGACTAATTCTCCTCCTCTCCTGTGATCCCTCCCTCCTCAGGATTCTCTGGCTCTGGGCAAAACAGACGAAGAGGCGCTAAAGCAGTTCCGCCAAAAGTTTGACGAGGCCCTGAGAGAGAGCTGGACAACCAAAGTCAACTGGATGGCCCACAATGTGGCCAAGGACAACCGCTCCTAGAGCAGCTATAAGCCCTGAAGGGCCAGGGGTCAGGGGCCAACAGGACACAGTGAAGAAGTGTATGAGTGTTGGGGAGAGGAGACAACAAGGAGACAGGGTCACATCCACCTATACTTTAAAAGAAGGGAATCTAGCAGAATATTCCAGACATGAGCAGATTCACCCCCATATACTGTAAATACAGAGTAAAGCTACTCTCTGAGACAGTTCAGTTACCCTGCACCCTCACTTACCGCATCCCTCCTCACCCTGCCTCACACTGGCCGCCTGAAAATCCAGATTTATGGTCTTGTGACATTTCTGTGGAATCATGGTGGGTAACGTCGTTGCAAGTTTTGCACAGGCACAACAGCTGATGGAGCACACAGCCAAAGGAAGGGAACTGAAGCACCCACTCTGCCCACACTAAAGATGAGGCAGTCTCTATGGAGCGGGCTGACAACAAAAATCATGTTTCGGAGTGGTTGAAATTTTTCAGATGGACCTAAAAACTGTGCTTGCGTGGACTCTGAATGGGCACATGGTTTGACCACACCCCTGAACTGTTTTAAGTACAGTGGAGATAACAGATGGGTGTGGAAAGGGTGAAATGGAAAAGACAAAAACTACCCCCATGTCTTAAAATAATGTGCACAACGCCCACAGAAAGTGCATCTTAACAGTCTTGCTGCCTCAAAGTGTGCCTCAAAACTGCGGGAAGATTGTATTTTTTTTTTTTTTTTTTAATGAGTTTTCATCTTCGTTTGCCACTTAAGAATCTATCATGAGACTTCTACGTGCCAGACTACTTCACTAGTCCACAATGAGAACTTGTGTGAGGAAAATGATGATAAAAGAGAAGGATTGATTAGAGAAAAAGATGCCCTGAGCCTTTTGGTCCACTGTCTGAATCTCAGTTCATTTGGACCATTGAACACTGGAATGTTTTTTAGAAAGACATCTTTTAATAAACTAAATATTTTATTTTTAGTTTCTTTAATTTTGAAAAGACAATGTGCATTATTTCTTTGAAATTTATCAAATTGAGAGCATTATTGGACAAAGTGTGATCATCTGTTAGTTATCTCTACCCCACTTGTCTTAAAGTCTAAAAGGATGTCAGCCTTTTAAAGCGCCACCCCACTCATGCTAGCAACCATGACAAATAAACTCACTGATAACTGATGCTTTTAACATGTTAGGACCAAAATGAAAAGCAAATGTTTAGTAATTTTATTGTTTATACAGTGTTTTTAATGATCTGTTTCTGAATTGAATGTGCAAATACGTGCCGCTCTCTTTTTAAGTGTATTTGTTTTTATACAAGCAGGTGTGGGCGGAGTCTGGGGCCTGTGTGGGTGGGGTTTCTCAGTAGGGACATTACACTGCAATGCAAAGCTACTTTCCCATTTGGACATACGGTGCTCCTCCAGCATCTGCATCTGTGTTTGATTTTTGTGCAATATCCGAATATATGAACCATATCCTATTATATTAAACCTTGGGCACAGGCCTAAGCCTATAATGGTTTCGTCTGTTGGTTTATGTGTGATGCAGCACCATTAGCCTTCAAATGTCTCAGACACTGGATATTGTCAAATGTACAGGCTTTTAATGTTTTGCTGGTTTTTGTTTTCATAGGAGTTTTATTAAAGTTATTTTCCACTGCACTGCATTTCCACCTGTGGTCCGTTACTGCTGGAGATGTGGGTCATGTGACCACACGCCCACTCGAAGCAGCACCGTGGTTGTTGTCTCTGATTTGAGAGCTGTGATAAATACTTTTCCAGACCAGATATATATGAAAAGTTATACTCAGACCTGCTTTTGCTTGCTTTGTGCACATGAGAAAATAGAGGGAAGTCATAACTGTTCACAAACTCCTCTCGTTGTGCTTTAAAGCTCCTCTTTTTCTGTGAAGCTGAATAATATTAAAGCTTCAAATTGCAAATCAAAACAGTTCTTAGCATCAAGGCTAAGATGATGACACCACACAGTGATAAAGGAGGTAAAAATGATATAACCTGAGTTAATTCAGGTCACAGTCTCAGCGGTTCAGTTACAGGATACACAGCTCAACAGAGCAGATTTAATTTGGAGATGTTAGATTTGAGCACGAGCCTAAAATATTGTTTGTCAGCCTGACACACTTACGAGGAGATGAAAACAGACTCTCACCAGTGGCGGGAAGAGCTCCAGTCTCTACCACCATTATTCTCCAAGCAACCAGACAGACTGCAAGGAAAACCCCCTCCAACTCCCCCCAGCAAACTCCCTGGAGCAAAACAACAATAAGCAAAATCACTTGTCTTAGAACCTGGAGAAAATGTAACTTGATAAATATCTCAACAAAAGACAAAGTAATTCCTTTAATTGCTACTTACAGTACAGTATAAAGACTTACACTGAGTGTTAGAGCTTAACTGGCTTAACTGTACTGCCAAAAAGGACAATTCATCCAAAAATAAATAGTAGTCAATTCAGGAGGAAGAGGGAATGATCCCACACTGTAAAAATGCTCCATTGCAAATAAAAGTAAAGCATTGAAAATGTTACTTAAGTAATAATATGTCCCTATTAAAAAGAAAAACTAAAAGTCCTCAATGAGTGTCCCAGTATTAAATACGTTCACAGCAAACATTTGACATGTCCTAACAGGAAAAGCATAACATTAACTATGACTGCTGATTACCAATTTATCATTTACACCTGTGCTACTCTGCTACTCGGCATGTGTGTGTGTGTTCCAACACTTGCATTGTGTGTCAGCATCACCTCTAGGGACCTATTTCAAGCTAGAATTAAGAGATATTACGGGTCTTCCCAAATACCACCCTCATCATGAAGCACCTTTGTCTGTTTTGCTTTTTCATTGCTGATTGTGTGACTCAGGAAATGTATTTTTTCACTCAGTGGGGAATGTTCACAAAGTCTCTACTAATCATCATTTATTGATTCTCTTTTACTTGAAGCCACAGTCACTGCTCAGTATGAATCATCTGCTGTATGTGGGTTGTTGTGTTTCACTGCAGTTACATAATACAGTAACCAGGTAGAGGGGTTGTTCCTAGGGAGTGCAGACACAGTGGCAGATATCCTTTATGAAAGGTGTAAACAAGGGACATGTCAAAATGAAAAATCATCTGACAATGAAAAAGGAAAAAAAGAATTCAAAGGCAGTGAAGAAAGACAGCAGTTAAACAAATGTATACACTCAGTGAGCACTTTATTAGGAACAATAAATCAGATCAGAAAGAACCAACTGATGGCCTGTTCATAAAACAGATATTAAAATTCACTGATGTAGTTGATTATAGGATTGGACAAATAATATATAAAGTGTAGAATTATTTGTTACCATGCAATATTCCAAACATGCTTGTAAAAAGAGTCGGCAAATGTGAATTTAAAGGAATATTTATGTTTAAAAATGTGTAGTACATTTCATGGATAGACTTTTTTTTTTTTTTAAGTAAGGTGATAAATATAAGGCACCCGTTTGATATCCCGGGATAATGTCTCAATGACAGCTCATGATGTAGTATTGTTGAATGTAGTACTGGCTATGGTTCTTCTCTCTTCTCTGTCCTCTTTCTTTTGTTTTTTTGTTTTATATTTTAATAAACAGAAATAAAGACCAAATCAAATCAACACTAATACTAATACTGGGCAGGGCCTCCCTTTGCTCTCAAAACACAAGATGTTGGAAACATTATTTCAAGATTCTGGTCCATGTTGACATGACTGCATTTCTCCAGATTTCTCAGCTGCACATTCAGGCTGCCAGTATTCTGTTTCACCTCATCCCCTGGTCATTAACAGATGCACATGGTCAGCAACAATGCTCAGATAGACTGTGAAGTTCAAATGATGATTGATTGGTGTTAAGAGGTGCAAAGTGTGCCAAGAAAACACTCCCCACTCTTATTACATCACCACCAACAGCCTGGACTGTTAACATGAGGTAGGTTGGGTCCAGGGATTTGTGCTGTTGAAACCAAATTCTGACCCTACCATCTGTGTGCTTCAGCAGAAATAAAGATTCATCAGACCGGGCTACATTCTTCCAGTCTTCAACTGTCCAGTTTTGGTGAACCTGTACCCACTGCAGCCTCAGATTTCTGTTCTATAGCCTCTCTGTCAGCTCCGACCAGTCTGACCTCTCTTACTATTACTCTACTGCCACATGATTGGCTGATTGGATAATAAATGATAATATATAAGCGGGGGCTCTTAATAAAGTGCTCTGTGAGTGTGTATAACCTTTAAATGTGGAGGATTTCTGGTTAGATAATCATTATAGTCATGACCACCAGTCAGAGCTCCTGGGCTTTATAGATGAAGCCACCCACATCATGACTCACAAGCTTGTTTAGGGAATTCCACCCACCTGTAGGATCTTCCCAGTTTACTGCCACCACCTGCAAATGAATGTGTTTATGACTAAAAGAGAGGGCGGTGAAGGGAGTGATCCATGAATCAATCTCATCTCACTGTCAAAGTCAGACCCACCTACGCTCAGACCCACCAGTAATGAGTAGTGATATCATATGAGCCATTTTCTATAAAGTGTTGATGCAGGCAGAATGAGAGTGAATGTGAGAGACTTGGTTGTCACAAGTTCTGGTGTGTAGACAGGGAGCATCATAAGGCAGACAGCGGGGTATGTTGTTGACTGGAGTGCCACCTCGGCAGGGGTGGCTGGCTGCCATTTGAAATTGGCACTTGGCACACAGTCCAGATTTCTGCACCGAGTTACTCCATGGAGAATCAGGCATGAGAAGAGAAAATATGGTGTTGTGGCTATCATGCCAGCATGTGAAAATAATAAAGTGTGTGCTCTCCAGTCTCAGCCAGTCATGACTAAGTGTTTGGTGAGGATGCTTGGCACAAAGCAGAGTCCCATTCATCATAACAGGAAGAGGATGTAAACCTTCATCCCTCGCATATGTTACACCTGATGATGCAAGCAAGAGAGAGAGCGAGATCGGATCCTTCCTCGTGTTTTTCAAGTACTTTCAAAGTACCTTTTTTATATGATTTTACAGCACTTACGACTTATTTTGTGCAACTATACATTTCTGAATTAATATGCAGTATATATATAGATAGATAGATAGATAGATACATATATTCCTCTCTTACACAACTAACACAGAACAACAATACAAACATTCATCAGCTCCTCTCTTTGGAATGAAGGCAGCATCACATCAGCGCAATAACAAATGTGACGCAGGTAACTATGGAAAAACATGTTATACTACTAGCGCCTAAGGACTATGTCCCTTCACTCTCTTCATGCGTTTCTTATGTATTTCTGTCAACTGGCGTCTTATTTACAAAAGTCCAATCGGTGTGTTTGAAGGTTGTAGAATGTCATTTAGTTTACATAAATTCCGTTAAGAAATACTTCACCGAACTCGCTGTGAGTTATTTTACAGTAAGTAACAAAAAAAATCGCGCCGCGTGCATCAGAGCCGAGGCAAATGAAACGTGTTTATGTCTAACGTTAATCGTTTCCTGGTTGTGTCGTCCTCTGACTTTTGCATTTATGTAATTTCAACACGGGATACGTTGTTTGGGATCCGGCTCAGTCATTACTACCCCAGTCTCTCGCCGCATGATACACATAACATGGTATTCCACGTGCCGTGGACGACTTGTTTATATAAAACGACGGACGGGGCTCTGGACCAATGAGCTGATGTTGTTGTAATTCCGTCATGTTCTCCATGGAAACCCGTAGCTTCCAGCCAATTGGGAAATGCTAAGGGAGGAGTCTGAATTGAGGTCGCGCGCTGAGCTCGCCGATTCGCCAGTAGGCCAGAGCCGGAGAGAGCTGGGGAGGAACTGTCGGCTACTGTGTCAACCCGTCTAAAGCGTCTCCCATTGAGGAATACTGGATGTTTTAACAGTGTGTTTTATTGACTGGTCGGTTTTGCTTTTGCTTGACACCGAGGACGATCGGATTTATTTCGACAGCACAGGTTGGTTTTCTTTCATAGTTACCTTTTGGTTTCAATAAGAATGAATAACCGAGTGCAAAAAATAAGTTGCATAACGAAATCCAATGTGCGCATGCGCGAGAATTCTGATTGCTCTACTTTTTGTACTTTTATAACCATAAAATGCCGGTTCGGGGGTTTCTGTTCTCTTGTAGGGAAAGAAAAATATCTGTTTATGTGGACTAGCCACTCGGATTCCGAGTGGCTGCTGTTTTGCTGCTTGTTTTTAATGATATCGTTACTTTTACATAACTGTGTCAGTATACCGTGCAGTGGATTGCAGGTCAACGTGTGTGTGTGGATTTTGAATAGCAGGTCAATGGGAGTTAGATGGGGGAAGGGATGTTTGTTCCCATTACAAAAATGGTTTTATATGACTGTAACATGTAGATTTGTATCAAATGCAAATGATCTGACGATTAAAAAAAGATTTGGTTTATTAAGCAAGTAGATTTATTTTCCCAACTCACTACTATTCAAGATCCTCTTAGAGGCCTACTGTCTACACACAAAATGTTTGTCTCTGCCATACTGTACTTGTGGATATTAGGTCGACATGATTATCACATTATTGTACGATGCTGTTATGTTCAATGTAATCTGTATATTGGTGTTAGACCTTATGTAGATAATCACCGGTAGACCTTGAGCAGATTCTGACCCTGATTATGGCAGATATGTTATCTCCACATGACCACCTACAGAGTAAGAGTAAGCTGATGTTATATTCATAATTTTACTAAAGAGTCATTATTATTTCCACGAATCGAGAGTATAGGACAAATGTAATAAGTGAGTGAGTTGTGTAGTATAATGGCAGATACTGAAATGTAACTCACTGCGATTGACATGACTGAACATAAAAATATTAATTACTCATAAATTCTGCCAGCATATGTCCTCCTATCCTTTTTAATAAGACTGGACTAATGTTTTTCCTCTGTGCTTAACTGGGCTGATTATCCCCAGATTATCTCCAGCATTTTATATCCTATCTTCAACTGTGCTCCTGTAACTTCTGCCTCAGATTTCATAAAAGAATGTTCTTCAGAGGAGCTGGATACAAGTGAAAGCATGTGGTTTTCTGAAACAAGGCTACCACTGCTTTGTGCTGCGCTATAGCCAAATCCATGTGACTGGAGCAACGTTGTATAATGCCCAAGATCTGTGCTAGTGTGTTGGGTGTATCAGCAGTCCAGCTGAAGCCGGAGTTCATTTCCATTATGTCATTCTTCTGGTCCTGTTTTGAGAGTTACGTGGTTCTGTCAACGTAATTGAATATCAGTATTGTATGTGCTGTGTACAGTGTAAAACAATCAGAGACACAGTAAGTGCATCGGGTTTGGTTGCGCAAATAGTGTCTTTGGTCTTGGTTTCTGCTGCTGTTAATGACAAGCCAGTTTGCACAGGTTTTGAAGTGCAAAGTGTTGAATATCTTCATGACAGTACAGCATTTATATGTGGAAAAAGTATGACAACATGAAGATAAACCTCTCTATGCTGGAGACCTTGATATATATTTTTTGTTTGGCAACAGCTCCACTGAGATAACCTAGTTCTTAAATATTTTGTAGCATTTATTGTTGGCTGTTGAAGACCTTAATCCCTGCTGCATGTAACTAACACTGTTTGCTGTAAACCAGCTGAGTAATAATAATTAGCTTTGTCTTATACCTTGTTACCAATCTAATTGTACGTTTTATGTGCTGTGTCATAAAACTTAAACATACTTCTCTTGTAGTTTTAATATGTTTGTCCTTGCAAAACGCAATAATAAGTCTGTTGACATGATTATTACTTGTGATCAACCTATCCACCCCTTGACTGACTGACTGACATCATTCTAACCTGTTGTCACTCTTTGCTCTCTCCTGATTGGTCACTTGCAGCAGCCAATAGAAAGTCCCCTCTGAGCTCTCGGCTGTTGCCTCATTTAAAATCAAGAGTGGGTCACTTCCGAAGGTGCCAGTGGATGTGTGGGTGGATGGAAAGTCTGCTAGGTTTTTTGAAGATCTGTCAAACATACAAAACCTTCCATAAAACATTCAGGAGTTATGTAAAACTGCTTATGTAAAGAGTGAAGAATAGATATGTTGCTGAATGTGCACACTTACATAAATAGTTGCAACCTGATCATGGATCAAGAACAGGAAAACAATGAAATATTTTGGATTTGGCTACAGTACCTTTTGCCAGTATTTCTTATTAGGGCTTTATCAGATATAAATAGCCTGAGCTACTGTTGTTCTGTTGTGGAACTGTTTTCATGTATTTTTACCAGGTTCATTCTAGAGAACAACACAGTGCTCATTTTACTAACAGAGTTGGCAAAGGTAGTCTAAGGTAACAAATGTAATTATTGAGTATAAAGTTACAATACAAGGTGAATGTTACAGGGACTTTTCACATCTTTTTATATTGCTTGTTGATTCAGCGGCACTGCACTGTGTTACATAAGGCTGTGCTTATTTGATTTAGACCAAAGTGAACATGAACAATGCATCAATACATCTGTTTATCATCTGTTTGTGTGGTATCCACATCCTTGACATTAATGATAATACTATTATTTGTGAGGCAGAGCTGTTTTCTCCCCAGAGATTGGTTGTCAGTTTTTCCTCCTACCTATTTATTAGTTAATCTGTGAAGAGACAAGACCCATCAGCTGCAGGGAGAGGAGACATCTTCAATAGCAAAAATTATTTTAAAAGCATTTTGGCTTTCCAACATCCATCTTAGTCATGATTGTTTGGCCAAGGTGAAGGTGTATTGTTTGTGTTGTGTTTTCATCTCGGCAGGCTTACCTTTCCTGTGAAAAAGACCTTTTGAAAACTTGAACCGGATCAAACTGGTCTGGGGCTTAAGTCCACCCAGAAAGGGCAAACGACGGCCTATTTACTGTACAGACCTTTTGAAGGATGGATGGTACCAGCCTGTGTGTGAATACGTGTGTCTGTGTGTGTGTGTGTCTGTTTGTACAACAGCAAGGTCGCTTCTCCTGTGCCCTTTTCTTTATGATTGACTTTTAACAGTTAGATCCAAGGCTGCACTGACTGATCAGATCAAAGTGGATGGCCACTGTATTGAAACCCCATTGATAGCATCTAATTTTAGGACTTTCTTTACTTCTAATCTCTTATTGATAGACATGTACTGTATTGTAAATTGTTTGTCTGAGTAATTACAGCGGTGTTTTATTTTCCTCCTGTAGACTACATCTCACCCCCTGAGACATCAACTCCATTTACATCCCAGTGCCATGCACTTCATGGCATTGCAATGTGCAAGGTAACTTAAACGCCAATCTTTTGCCCCTTGGCCCATCCAATGTCTGAGGACAGTGATCCAAAGCACTACCTGTACTCGACCCTGGACGGGCTTGAACGGAACCAGGAAAGGGTCAGCTTTCAGGTGGAGGAAGAGGAGGGCTCTCCCTGCGGCTCCATCAGCCAACTTCACCGCATGGCCAGCAGTTACAACAAGGGTTGTGGCGAGCGGGATGGGGTTGAACTGGAACCAGAGTTAGGATTGGCTTCCGAGGGCAGCGACAGCAGCCATGAGCACCCGGCCTCGCTGGGCTCCCCACATGATGACAGGAAGCGGCCACGCCCACCTTTACATGAGGATGTAGAGATGGGTGGCAGCGGCTCAAGTGGAAGTGGGACAGAATCCCATGGTAATGAGTCCCACGGCAATGAGTCCCATGGAAATGAATCTGTTGGCAGCTCTAATGGCAATGGCAAGGACTCCGCTCTTTTGGAGTCTTCAGGGAGCAACAAGAGGTGAGGACACATCAAATGCACCAAGTTGAAGTAAATTAAGTATTTTTCCTCCCAGCATGGGGGAGCGGACCATCTCGGTCACTAAAGTAAGGCTCATTAAATATAATAGAAGGGTCATTTTCTCCAGTATGGCTTATTTTTGGTCTGAGTCACTGTTGTTGTCAAGTGGCAGCTGTCTCAGATAAAGAAGAGCAGTTGGTATTTTATTGCTAATTATGAGGCAGACTGCAAAAAGACAATAACTGTTGCCCTCAGAAAAAATGAACATGATTCAGGCTCATCAACTATGCAGGTTAAGTGTTTGGTGAGTTGTCATAAAAATAACCATATGGTATGAGATACTCAAATAAGACTAGTATTATCTCCACCAGGTCAGTGGAGATAATAATTACATGATTTTGATTTAAAAAAAAAAAAAAAAAAAGTTCTGGCTTCCAGTTGTAATTTGTTGTAATATTCTGGGGCCTAGTCTTTCCTGACCAACCATATGTGATTCAAAGATGCCAGGCTTTAAATAACATGTCCTCCTACATTTGTTTGAGTATTATTTTCATCTCTTGTCTGAAGAAAATAGCTCACCTACTGAAAGTTGGCTATTACATAACCAAGTGCTATCTCCGCCTTCAGAAAAAACTAGAAAGTCTTCTCAAAATGCAGTCCAATACAACACAGGCACAAACATATGGCTCAAAGATTAGTATAGAATCAACACCTCATCAGAAACAATAATGAAGTAATTTAAGAGCTATTGTATGAGATTCTGTTAGATTGTGTAGATTGTATAAATGCGTTAGTAGATAATGATAATGTATGGACCTCCATTTTCCAGTCATTTTTGGTGGTGTGCATCATCAGGGCACAATACACAAAATATGTTGTTATAAATTTTTGTGAATAATAGTAGTTAATTGCTTGTACCATAACAAATGTTACTGTTAAGTCCATTTTCATCTGTACATTATGTATGAAACTCTACACAGAAGTTCTACCAGTTAGCCAGAGTTGCCCTCTGCAGACTCTGCTCTACAGTCCTGAGCCAGTGTTTTGCTTTCTCAATGACAGATGATGTTACATATGGGAATGTGCTGACAGGATAAGTTTAGGACTTAAACACACACTTGTGGAATTTGGAAAACACAGGTTAAGAAGGGCCACCATTCAGTTTGATGACTACAGATTCTTTGTGCTGCTTGGTTGTAATGTAGTAGCCTAATGTCCGCTTTAAAGTTAATGCTTATACCAGTGTAATTAGTTGTTGACCGCATTTCCTCATATCCTTCAAGAAGATTGGCCACAATGTTATCTTTCTTAGGAGGGTTTTGTCAGTTTTGTCTCATGCTAACAATTAAGCACACAGAGTTAACAAGGCAATTAGCTTAATTAGAAATAGACACCAGGTGAACACTTGACCTCAATTGTTGTCTATGGGAGGCACAGCTGGACCAGTGCAGGATCTTTGAGGCTAAGGATGTGCCTTGTTGTGCTGATTATTGTCAGTAAGACAACAATAGACTAGATTCTGAGTCCTGTATTGATGAGAATTTGCTGCTGCCTTTGTATATTTTTACATGCATTACACTTACAATTAACTGTAAAACGTTGCAAGGAAATAACAGTATCTCAGTTCTATGCTTTGTTCTAAATGTGTTTTGGTGTTTTCGGCAAACTGAGAAAACTAAACTACCAACTTAGTACCTGTGAATCCTCTTTCTGTAATCCTAATTCCTCGTAAGATAATATTACAGAAGGATTGGAATTGGAATTGATGTTCAGAATATATCCATGTCTGCTCAGTGTTAAATTTAACTAGGTTCTTTGTCCTATTAAATTTCTGAATGACCAGTAAATCTGGACTGGGCTGGTTGGTTTGTTGAACTTCTGGTTAAGTGTTGATTTTGGTTGATTTAGCTGTTCTCAGTTTAATTACACTCAGACTCCGACAATTTCTTTATTTAACATTGCAGTTTGAGTGAATTAATCTGGTAAAGAGATTTGTGAAGTTGGTATTTTTGAAAAGTTAGATATCAGCAGAGATAACTGTGTTTTTGTTCTTCCATTCACTTTGTGATAGAAATCATCAAACGTGGTGACAGGAAGGTTTGCAGTGGAAGTGGCTTGGCTAGCTCAAAGCGTTACTGAAACAGAGAGGATTACTGAAACCGTACGTGAGGCTTTCAAACGTTTGTTTAATGTTGTTGTTGTTATGAAAACAGTCTCTTGTTGCCTTAGAAATGTATCCAAAGTTTCAGGCGGTCTGAGCTGGCCAATCACAGTTCTTGTACTTTCTGCATTGTACAGTTAGGGTTGTACAGTTCCTCATTTGCTTCTGCTGTGTCTTACATTTTTGGAGAAGGTTACAGCATAAGAAATATCAGTGAATGCAGCTGCAAATACTTGTACAACAATGTATTTGTGCCAGTAGAGATGGCTTATTGTGAAAACGTGTCACATGAAAACCGCAATTTAGGGTAAGGTTTACTTAGGTTATGTCCAGTTTGGACTAACTTAAATGTACTCAGTATAAAACAAAAAAAACAGCTCAACACATACATTTACATTTCATATTCTGATTGGCCTTGTGGTGGGACATCAAAAAAAACAGAACAGCACTGGAACTGTTAAACATGCAACATTTTTACTGATATTTTAACGATGCATCATATGAGTACAACATACAAACTCCAGGGCAACAAAAGGCACTACAGAGCAGTTAAAGTCAGGTGACAGGTGTGCAGCTGTCATCAGAAACTGACATTACATCAGATGACGTCTTATTTTACTTAATACGTGTTTGCTCAATTCTTCTTTCCTTGGATCTCTTCCTTGAATAGGTAGACTGGAACCACCCTGACAAGCCCTCTCTAAGCCTACAATTGTATTCAGCTTCCTTTCACTCTTTTTTCTTGTCTCCTTTTGCAAAGGTGGAATTGTATTTGATGATTTCATCGTTTTGTGCATCATTGCATAATCCAGTTTTTCAGATTATTTAATGGTTTATTACTCACATTAAAGCTACAGTACACTATGACAGGTATGCTAACCTTTAGAAGAGAGGTACCTTTTAAAATACAAAAAAGTTCACTCCAAAAAGTATTTCTGGTAGAGATGTTTATCTAACCTAGGCCTGCCTGTTAAATTACTACATTGTAGTTTTCAGTCTTTGAGACATTTTTTACCTTCTATTTCCAAATTGGGTGGGCAGCATGGTGGTGCAGTGGTTAGCACTGTCACCTTACAGCAGGAAAGTTCTGGGTTCGAGCCTCAGTGCATGGGTTCTCTCCGGGTACCATGGCTTCCTCCCACCATCCAAAGACATGTATGTTAGGTTAATTAATTGGTGACTGTAATGGCCCATGAATGGTTTTTTGTCTATATGTGTTGGCCCTGTGATGGTCTGGCAATCTGTCCAGGGTGTACCCTGTCTCTCACCCAATGTCAACTTAGGTTCCAGCACACCCATGACCCTTAACGGATAAGCAGTATAGATAATGGATGGATGGATTTCCAAACTGGCATTTGAAGATTTACTTTTCTCTCCTTGTCATTTTTAGGGTTCTGTATATTCTTACCAAATCCCTTTAAATATTCTTTTTGAGTGGAATTATCCTTTAAAATGGAAGGCATATTTAGAGATAATCAGAAGTTTACATTTAACGATGTAACCACTTGTTCCCTGTCCTGAGTTGTCCTCCTTGTTTTTAGATTTCATATCCAAGAACAGAAGTCTTTCACCCGCTGTGTGTTAGCTGCTCTCCATATTTGTACAGACTTATTTATACAGAGAATACAGATGGTATGTTTATGGCATTCTGGGTACATCCTACAACACCACGCCCTTGACTTACTTAATATGTTTAGTCTGACCTGTTGTTTTGCCACTCTAACTGTTCTTCATAATGCTTCATTTTGTGGTCTTTCTGTACACCATCTTTAATAACATGACGTGTTGTTTATGGTTCCAGCTCAAACTCTCACAGCCCCTCGCCACCAAGCAGCTCCAATGCTTTCAGTCTGGTGAGCTCCGAGCAGGACAACCCATCAACCAGCGGCTGCAGGTTAGTACACTTCTGAAATTGCCTACCTCAGAATGCACGTACAGTGTATTGTCAGTGAGAGTTTTTACTCTCACTAGAAAGTTGTGGAAGTCAGACCCACAGCAGATGCATTCCAGTGTCAATCAATCCTCTCATGCCCCATCCCTTTATATATACTGGTAGCTACCCCCCCTCCTGTTCTGCTCTCCAAGCTGAGTGTGACAGTGCTGATGAGACCTTGACGCATGTGTATCTGTCTCGTGCACACCCTGCAGCAGTGAACAGTCAGCCAAAGCTAAGACCCAGAAGGAGCTCTTCAAGACCCTGAAGGAGCTGAAGATGCACTTGCCGTCGGAAAAACGGAGCAAGGGCAAGTCCAGCACCGTCAACACGCTCAAATATGCGCTACGATGTGTCAAGCAGGTGAAAGGTAAGACTGGCTTCTGTTTGCACTTTTGCACACCCATGCCACCCATGTTGGTTATTGGTATTGATGACTGTTAGATTGGTGAATAAAGTACTGTTGTTTTTTTCTTCGATAAATAGACATTTTGTGGGATTTTAACCAGTCTGAGGCATAGATTCTGAATCAAGTTTTTTGATTTTGGGTGTGACTATTGCATGAAATACACTTAGAAAATAATCATCTTTTATGGTTTTGCACCCACCACATACTATGTGAAATGATGTTTCATTTTCATTGATCCATTGATGTTGGCACTGATCCATTTCTTTTACTTTTGCAGCCAACGAGGAATACTATCAGATGCTGATGATTGATGACAGCCAGCCACCAGGGTTTGATGTATCCTCCTACACCATCGAGGAAATCAACAGCATCACATCTGAATACACCCTTAAAAACACTGTAAGTAACTTGAATCTTCATGTACATACATCTTATTATCTGTAACAAACCAGTATAGGGAAGAAGTATATTAAGTTTATCACCTCTGACAAGATTATCTCAGTTTGGCTCTTAATGTTGGAATACAGCTATTCCCCTAAGATTTAACTGGGCAGTACAATCAAAAATACTTTTGTTGTGAGGAAATTTGATTTGGCTTAATATTTTGAATTATTTTCTTGATCCAAACTGCAGTTTAACTTTGTTTATCTTTTTTGCTGTAGGATATATTTGCTGTAGCCGTCTCACTCATCACAGGGAAGATTGTTTACATCTCAGACCAGGCGTCGTCCATCTTGAACTGCAAGCAAGAAGTGTTCAACAATGCAAAGTTTGTGGAGTTCCTGACGCCTCAGGATGTCAGCGTGTTCTACAGCTTCACCACGCCCTACCGGCTGCCCTCATGGAGCATGTGCACCGGAGCAGGTACCAGCCTCAGAATTGAGATCTTGATCTCCCGTTTACTGTCTAACTTAAATTTTGAATTTGATCACAGATTTTAAAAACAAGTCACATTTAAATAAAGTAACCAACTGGGCCAACAAGGTATGGTTATGGATATGGACGGTAGATTTCCATCATCCACAAAGGGCACATGTAACACGACCCATACCACCCACGCATACACAAGTCACAGTTTCCTTTATGTAACCCACCCCCACACACACATGCTTATACACACCTATCACATATTTCATTAACATGCTCAATCACACATTATCTGAAGCACGCCTACTCGCACACCTGCCACATATTTGCTGAAGACATAATCACTCATTTTTGAGGCAACAGCTCAGATTTATTTGTCACAGCTGCTAGAAGCGAGTGCAAACCAATGCATATGCTTTGCTTCTGAGAAGCTTAGTATTTTTAAGTCATTATTGAGACTGTGTCAAAAAGGTGTTGTTCACCTCATTGGTAGATTTTGGACAGTGCTGATGTTGCATTGGATTGCATAATATTAAGTTATATTTTTAATATTCTCTCCTGTGATTAAAAAAAAAAATCCACTACAAACAACTTTCAAAGTTCACTCTTCTGGCTTTGGCTCCTTTAATGCCATCGTCAATCGGTTTTATGCACTGTAGTTAAATCTGTATTCTCACTTAAACAGCTTGTGCTGATCTGAGGATCTGAAGGCTGTTGTCAGTCCAGTGATGTCAAAGCAGCACTGTTTTGCACAAGTCACTGAGTAATGCAAACTGTTAAAGTGATGACTCAGCAACTGTTTTTAAATAAAACTTCAAACTCCAAACTTCGGTTACATAATTGTAGAAAACTCTCACAATGCCACTTTTGCATTTATATCTCCTACATTTTTCAAAGTTCTCAGGTCTTGTCAACAGTGTGTTGAATGTTGATGACTAACAGATGATTTATTTGGAAATAGTGCATTAGGTGATATATTCATCCCACCTTTTCCCTGTCTCTTATTCAGAGTCGTCTCCCACGGAGTGCATGCAGGAGAAATCCTTCTTTTGCCGCATCAGGTGAGTGACAGCAGCTTCTCTGATCCATAGTTTCCTGCTCAAACAAGCTCTGAGTCAGCACAGTGTTGGTGAACAGGAGAGAGGATGACTGACAGGAGGGAGGAAGACAGCAGCTGTTAACCTTTAACTCCATGTCCATCTAGTGGCTAGATTGGGTCTTACAACTACAAATTCAAATGAAAGACCTGTTGGTCACTATATCATATAATGTATTATTTGGATAGAGATTTATATTCACTTATCGGGAAATCAACTAAGGTATTTACAAATAGACTTAACCCTAAAGGCAGAATTTTCTGCAAGATCCATTGTTATTATTTACTTGATTTACCCAGATGACAATATCATTTCATGAAAATGAAGAAATTCACTAAGAACTAAATTCACTAAGACTAAGACTAGACTTCAGTAGCCTTAATTGCATAATGACTACAGTGAAAAAAATGATCTGTCAGACCACTGACAGTCCTTACTTGTTAATATATCCCCAATTTAGTGCAGTATGCTAAATATGAGTTGTGATCATGTAATTAAAGAAATGTACAATAGCTCCTAATGAGCATACTCCATTAAACACGCTGGACTTAAATCTTTTTGTTGCTTTTGTTGAGGTTTATATCTACAGTAAGATGAAGATGAAGAATGGTATGAAATTGTGTATTTTATAGCAAAAACTGCAGTACTAAAAAATTGTATTATAATGGTTTGTGTTGTAGTGGTGGGAAGGAGCGAGAAGGGGATCTTCAGTACTATCCTTTCCGTATGACTCCTTACCTGATGAAAGTCCAGGATGCTGAGCTGGCTGAGGAACAGTTCTGCTGCCTCCTGTTGGCTGAAAGGGTGCATTCTGGATATGAAGGTGAGACCTGTGACCAAAAACACATGCTGTCGCACATGTGACATGGTGATGCATTGAACAAACTCAGCAGCAAAAAGAGTGGGTTGTACATAATAAATAGAACAACACACAGACAGTACTTGCTTAACAAAATGGTCAGATTAGGTGCCCTGTAAACATGCTCAACAGTAACAGAAAAAGATGGACTTCTTTTGAGTGCTTAGCTCTGTTATTCATCAACTGCTGCTCTCCTGCACTGAAGCAGCAGTTTTATTCACATACACTATTGAACAGATGGTGAGCTTTCTGTGAGATTCAACAAAACTAGTCAATAATGATAATAATACTCATGTGAAAGATGCATCACAAGTACTGTGGTGCAAGTAACAAATGATGATGGAAAAAAATAATGTTGATGTTATTCAGGCAGATGAGCATTTGCAGCAAGAGTATAATACTGTATGTAAGTATGTACAGTGTAGTAACTAGAGAGAATGTTCAGAGGTAGATTGTAATCCTGTGATCAGATTATGAAAGATTTAAAGCACCCCTTTCAAACAGAAAGACAGTATCTTTTAAATTAGCTAGTTTAGTCTTATTAAGGTGTTTATGTGACACATTTTGTATCCCGATTGAGCTCTTATGGTAATAGTGCCAGTGTTGATACAGCTAATCTAGATTTACAAATGATTTAAATTTCAGTCAACACAAAAACACTCCAGCAACAAATTCAAGCATTTTATCCTGTCAATAAAAATGACACAGCACATTGTGCATGCATTCAGTAAGAGATCAGATTAATCTGTCTCACGTTATTTGTTACAATTAATTATTTCCTTTTTACTTACTGGCTAATTGATTTGTTCTTACTCACAGCACCCAGAATCCCTCCTGACAAGCGTATCTTCACCACCACACACACACCTAATTGTGTGTTCCAGGATGTGGATGAAAGGTGAGTGGGCTGGGCTTCCCATAACTCATACAGAGGTATCTGTTTCATGTCATGTGAGAAACTGTGCTGTTCCCTGCTCAGTTAGAAAAAGTAATTGTTGCTGTTTCTCCATCAGGGCTGTTCCTCTGTTGGGTTACCTCCCTCAGGACCTGATTGGGACCCCTGTACTTCTCAATCTGCACCCAAGTGACCGACCCTTAATGCTGGCTGTGCATCGCAAGAGTAAGAACACATTTCATTCACTTGATCCTCTTGAACTAGACTGGCACATGCAGTGCTGAAAGGTCCTTTTTTAAATCCAGATTTTGTCCAGATTTCAGTAGACACGTCCGTCATTTGACAGTTTTGACAAATTGAAAGGAGCTTGGTCTGTGCTGCTCAGCTCTCTGACTCTTGCACACTCATTCTCTAACAGTTCTGCAGTATGCTGGTCAGCCGTTCGACCACTCCTCGATCCGTTTCTGTGCAAGAAATGGCGAATACATCACCATTGACACCAGCTGGTCCAGCTTTGTCAACCCCTGGAGTCGCAAGGTCTCCTTTGTCATTGGCAGACACAAAGTCCGAATGTGAGTATGCCAAATGTGATAGTTTAGTTACAGCTTTTTGGTATCACTAGTGGTAAGATGGAAACTATTTCAGTTTGAACATGCTAGATGACAGTGGTGTGTGTGTTTGTCTGTGTGTTTTAGGGGTCCTGTGAACGAAGACGTTTTTGCTGCACCAGCTTTTCACGGAGGGAAGATCGTGGACTCAGACATCCAGGAAATTAGTGAACAGATCCACAGGCTGCTACTACAGGTACATACACATACACACAAATACATACTGTTTAAATACACATTTTCATTCCAGCATCTGTCAGTTTCTGTAACGGTCTTTTCTCTCTACAGCCGGTCCACAACATGGGTTCCAGTGGCTATGGTAGCCATGGCAGCAACGGTTCTCATGAGCAACTTGTGAGCATCAGCTCATCCAGTGAAAGCAATGGGAATGTGACAGGGGGGATCACAGCAGAGGAGACGGGGAAGGCCAAGCCTCCCAGGACGTTCCAAGAGATTTGTAAGGGGGTCCACATGCAGAAGAACCAGGACTCCCAGGTCTGCCTGCGCTCACCTTCATCCTCACCATTGCCATCCAAACCTGAGCAGAAGAAGACCACTGACAGTGAGTTCAGTTTTCCTGTTCCACTCTGTGATCACTTTAACTCATTACAGGGAGCATGTTTATTGTGTGTATTGGTGATCTTCGTAACCCTATACAGGAAACCAGGCCAGTTCGTTTACAAGAGTTGGCTACACAGACACCCATCTGTCAGTATAAATAATCACAGTCCATTTTTGAAATATTTGTGAGCTGCTATGCTTAAGTGGGAGATCACATTGGTGATAAATTGTATTTTTCTTTCACATTTCCCTCAGTGGCTTCAATAAACTCATCAAAAATGTCACAGAAAATTAAAAGATAGTACCCTAGAAATATTTAAATTATAGATCCCTGTGCCATCATTTCATTCTTTAAAACAAAACTGTCAGAGTGAAAGCCACTGCATCCATCTATTATCTATACTGCTTATCCTCTGAGGGTCATGGGGGTGCTTGAGTCAATCCCAGCTGACACTGGTGAGAGGCAGGGTACACCCTGATAAGGTCGTCCATCTACCACAGGGCTGTCATATAGTGCAACTAATAAGGATGGTACATTATGTAGTTCAGTTTGCCATAGTAATCAGAATCAGAGGTTATTTTTCTGGCAGTGTTATGTGTTTACCTGCATGACTTTATCTGTTTCTGACATTTTCTGATTCCTCTCTCTCTTTCCAGCAGCAGCTCAGAAGAGTCCATCGGTTCGTCTGAAGGACTCTGCACCCCCTCTGCAGGTCAAAGACAGTACTGCAGCCACCATGGACGATTTCACCTGCAAAGACCAGACTGTGTGCTCCTACCAGCAGATCAGCTGCCTCGACAGTGTCATCAGGTAAGACCCATTTATGTTCATGAGAGATGATGGTTAAAGGCGGCTCACACATGCGAATCATGCATTCTCTGATTAATTCAATTTCTGTTCCCCAGGTACCTGGAGAGTTGTAACATCCCTATCACAGTGAAGAGGAAGTACCAGTTCTCCTCAAACACCACCTCCTCAAATTCAGATGATGGCAAGAAGGGCTCAGAGGACGCCATGCATGTCCCTCAGGATTCAAACACAGGCATGTGCACATCATACGTACTCCCGCGTCACACACCATCTAGATTAATTCTTGTTGCCCATCCTCTCTTGCTTTCACCTTATGTAGTGACAGAAATTAGACTAATCATCTTTGGCTTGGAGGTAACAGATGATCACTTTCTCTACCCTTTAGATTCTTTGATGCTCGATGCCCAGCCAGGCCTGTCAAACATGAAAGCACTTAAGAAGCCTCCATCTGGGGCTGCTGCTGTGGTAGGAGGCCCCCTGGCACCCCTCACTCTGCCCAGCAAGGCTGAGAGCGTGGTGTCCATCACCTCGCAGTGCAGCTACAGCAGTACTATTGTCCATGTTGGAGACAAGAAGCCTCAGCCAGAGTCTGGTGAGTTTCTATGGCCAATCATTGTTTAAAAAGTGTTCTTTTATAAGGTCTGCTTGAATGATATTTATGGCTCTGGTTCATTCTACAGAGATTATCGAGGATGTGGCAGAGAGCCCGGCGCCGCCAGCTCTGCCCGTCAGCATGGTGTCTCCACCCAGCCAGGAAAAGGAGGCTTATAAGAGGCTGGGATTGACCAAACAGGTTTTGGCAGCGCACACCCAGAAAGAGGAACAGGCCTTCCTCAACCGCTGCAGAGAGCTCCGCAACGCCAGGAACTTTCAGAAGGACTGCTCCAAGTATCTGCACAAACAGAGAGGCCCAGTCAATGCTGAAGGTACAGAAGATTTCATAGTTACCATACAAAGCTAAAATAGTCATTGTTATTATTTTGTTCTGTACTGAGGTGACAGTTCATTCTTCTTTAAGGGCAGAGGATTAGGTTAGTTTTTAAATTGCCCCTGAAAACTCTTTACTTTCACATTATATGAAATTAGCTTGTTAACAAAACTTAATTGTGACTTAATGTCTCATTACAATATAACTGTAATTAAACAAGGCTATCTACAGTATTAACTGAAATTACTTAAAGAATAGAAATACAGTGTT
This sequence comes from Lates japonicus, assembly GCA_033238685.1. Taxonomy (NCBI): domain Eukaryota; kingdom Metazoa; phylum Chordata; class Actinopteri; family Centropomidae; genus Lates; species Lates japonicus. The sequence goes on along the minus strand of BRZM01000015.1, from coordinate 2,081,614 downwards.
CAGATAGTTGGTGGACTTGCATTTACAAATAATCTTAGCCAGGTAAGTTCCCAGCTCTTTGCTGGTGGGCAAAATTAAATTTTAACACTGATCTGACTTCATCATGTATCATCTCAGAATCATCTGGACCACGAGGTGCTGCCAAACAGGGCACCACCAGGCCTGAGACTACTGCTAAGAAGGGCAACCGCAACAGGAAGTCCAAGAAGCCACGAATGAAGCACCCTGATTCATCAGACAGCGCCGTGTCTAACCGCAAACCCCGGCCCCCTCTCCAGGGTCTGAACCAGACCTCGTGGTCTCCGTCAGAAGCCTCGCAGTCAGCATTTAACGTCTCCTACCCTGCCATGGTGCCTGCATACCCGCTCTACCCCCCAGCACCTGCTGCCCCAGCTCCGGCCCCTTGCCCTGACCCCTCTCTTTCCACAGGCTTTGGAGAGGGGCAGAACACACAAGCGCCACCTACAGCCACTCCATTTCCTGCCCCTATTGTTACACCAGTGGTGGCTCTGGTGCTGCCAAATTACCTCTTCCCCCAAATAGGACAGTTAGGTCAGATAGGGCAGCTGGGGGCTGCTCCTAGACCAGCGTTTTTCCTTGAGCAGACTCAGACGCAACCTGTGTACACTACCCAACAACCCTTTCAGCCCCCGCAGCCAGCCTACACCATGCAAACACAACCTCCCTTCACCAACCAGCAGCCGTTCCCTGTACAGACTGCCTTTACCCCACAGCAGCCATTCCAAGCCACTCAGACAGCCTATACCACCCAGCAGCCCTTTGCTGCCCAGCCCTCTTTCCCAGTGCAGACTCAGTTTGCTGGTCAAGCGCCGTATCCAGCTCAGCCTTTCCCCTATAGCCTAGCCCCTGAGCCCCCAAAAGCCCCAGCTGTGGAGCCCCGAGAAGGGGCAGCGTCACGCTCCTCCACCCCAGCATCTGGGACGCGGGAGCCGGCAACATCACCACCACTGTTTGAGTCCCGGTGCAGCTCACCACTGCAGCTCAATCTGCTGAGCATGGAGGAGGGGCAGCGCTCAGTGGAGCGTCAGGACAGCATGGCTCTCTCTGCCGGAGGCCAGGGCAGCAGCACAGCAGCAGTGTCAGGAGGAGCAGGGGCAGTAGGAGAGAGGAATGGAGGCTCGGCCAAGAATGAAAACCACCAACAGGTGAATTAACTGTCTTGTAAAGGCTTCAGTCACTCATATACACTTCCAGAGCCTGTTGCAGTGCATCAGTTAAGTTTCCTGAAATTGAGTTTCTAATGGTTTTCCTCCATGTGTTTCAGGTGGAGTCTCCAGGAGATGGGGCTCACAGTGATGGTAACTCCTCATCCTGCGACCTGCTGGACATCCTTCTGCAGGAGCAGGAGGACTCCCACTCTGGCACTGGATCAGCTACCTCTGGCTCCATGGGCTCAGGATCAGGCTCTGGTTCGGGTTCAGGATCAGGCTCCGGTTGCAACGGCTGTGGTACCTCAGCTAGCGGAGCTTCTGGCAGCAGAACAGGTCAGTGGAGGAGCATGGAGGCTTCACAAGAGCATAACAACTGAGAAAACTTAACTTTCATTTATACTTCTTAATTATGTTGCTAGTTTCTGATTGGTTGGTATAAACATTCGACATCTCCTAGTCTATCTTTGACTGTTACCTGGTCTCCCTCAAATTGTGTTTAGGGAGCAGCAACACCAGCAAATACTTTGGCAGCGTTGACTCCCTGGAGCACGACCCCAAGGCAAAGGCCAAAGCCAAGATGAGGGGCAAAGGAGGCTCTGAAGGTGGCCAATCACAGGCCAAAGTCTCAACCCAAGGGGAGGGGGAGCATTTCATCAAATATGTTCTCCAGGAGCCCCTCTGGCTGCTGATGGCCAATGCTGACGACAAGGTCATGATGACATATCAGATGCCATCCAGGTGAGTCCCTGACTAGAATTACATAATATTCTAGGAGGAGAAAGAGAAATTCAAGCAAAGCCCTGTAAGAGCAAAAAACAGTGTTTTAAATACATAATGAATGTGTCTAAATCATAATCTGTGTGTTTTAAACAAACAGGGACATTCAGAAGGTTCTGCGGGAAGACAAGGAGAGGCTGAGGCAGATGCAGAAGAGCCAGCCTCACTTCTCCTCAGACCAGCGACGAGAGCTAGTGGAGGAACACCCCTGGATGAGGAGAGGAGGTTTACCTGCTGCCATCAATGTGAAGGTCAGGGCATCATGTATTAACTCAATCACAGTTCTCACCCAGTCAAAATTTTCTCACTGAGTTTGCTGAAACCCTGGATTTATATGTTCAAAAGAGAAAATCTTAGATAGATAAAATGAGATAGATAGATAAAGTATTAATTAGGAAAAAACAACTGACAATATCATTCTTTACGTAGTGTTTTGTATATTTGTCTGATTTTAGGGTAAAGGAATACAAAGCCAGCAGATGGGTTAGCCTAGCTTAATACAGACGATATAGATGATCTGTTTAATAATGAGAATTTAAAGATCCTACTTTATAAAACCAAAGGAAACTAGATAGTTTAATAGATCATTTCATTGCCTGAGCCCACTGAGGCCAGTGACAGAACAATTTTGATTATTTTAAATAAAAACAAAATGGAGCATTGAAAAGGCATGTCTGAGCCAGAGATGATAGGTAGATGAAGTAACATGTTCGAACGGGCGCAAAACAT